>CP136062.1:16629589-17229589 GCA_032622095.1 Siphonodentalium dalli
TCTCTCTCTCTCTCTCTCTCTCTCCTGTCATTATAGTCCATAATCGCTGAAAGAGCATAATTATGTACATACAAATCGGGAATCGAATCCGGGTTGTTTCTGTTGCCTATTTGAAACTCGGGGTCTTTTAAGGACACTGGTCAATGTGTATTAATTAGTCTGCCGCTGCGTGATAGAGATAAAGGGATTATAAGATAAAGCAATTAGGGTGTCTGGACGTTATATAAACATGCACTTATCAATAAACAATGATTCTCTCTCTGTAGTCAGAGGCGGACTGGCCGATCGGGAAAATTCCCGATAAGCCGGAGCCCGTGTGGGGGGGGGGGTATATATGTGGTTGGGCCGCAAATGAAAACGACGTGGGCCGCCACATGTGTTGTTTAACCAGTCTAATTGGCTAATCGTAATTTTGTAATTAAATGAACTTGTCAGCATCATATAACACCACGTAAAGACCACGTTAATCTCGAGATTTTAACGGTAAACCAGCTGTAAATCCCAATATATTTCTCACGAACCACTCCTCCAATTGAAATTTCCAACACGATAGGCACGCTGCCAGCCTAGATGCTAGGATTAGCGATTTTCTTGTATAGTTTTATAGTTTTGTATAGATCTGACCCACTTTTTAAAATTGCTTTAAGTCACTATTATGTGATATTTTCGTAAACCACGTAATGCAATTGCGCTTAAGCGAGCGTAATGAAATTTGAATTACGCTTAAGCATAATGCGATTACGCTTATTATGTATATGCTTATTAAGCGTAATGTGAATGCATTATGTTTAAGCGTACACAACAATTAAAAATGTATGCCTGACACTGACACATATTTATAGACTTTACAACTACATGTATACTAATATTATGAGAGGCCAAATTCACATTTAATAGCTAATTGCGTTTAAGCGTAATGGAGATATATGTGAGGCTATTGCATTTAAGCGTAATGCCATTACACATGAAGCGTAATGCTTTTTACGCTTAAGCGTAATAGCCTCACATATATCTCCATTACGCTTAAGCGTAATTCCAGCATAATTGGTTTTCTTAATTAGCTCTACTACTAGTACCTAACATCTAATGGTATCATCTAAGGTAAATATGTCAAGGGTTAATGGCATCAGCAATTGGCTGCATCAATTTCAGCTTCAGGGGAGTTTTGACAAATGTAGTTTGAATTACGCTTAACCCTTTCAGTGCCAGGGGCCAATCTCATCGGCCCTAATTTACGGTCTGTAAAATCGGCCCTTTTTTTTTTTTTAGATTAAAAAAATTATTAAAATTGTAAAAAATTGTAAAAAATAATTACAAATGATGAAAAATTGTTAGGCCAATGCATTCTCTTATATATGCGAGGCGACCTATGGTCGACTCGCATATATAAGAGAATGCATTGGCACAGGGTATATGGGTTGATACAAAAATCGGACCTGGCACTCAAAGGGTTAAGCATAATGCCATTACGCTTGTAACAGATGAGAGAGTTTTGCGGGAGCCGCGCTCAGGGATCGAACTCATGCCGAGACGAAGCCCCGAGCTTCACAGTCAAGTGATCTAACCACTGCGCTAAAGAGACATGTCTCTCTAGTGGAGACAGTTATCATGCTTCTATATTTACACCGACCGCTACACGCTTAAGCATATTAAAATTTCATTACAGCTAATTTACGCTTATTTAAGCATAATTTTTAAAAATTTCATTACGCTTAAGCTTAATGGAATTACGCTTAAAGCTTACGGTAATAGCATTGGAATTACGCTTAAGCGTTTAAGCGTAATGGAAAATATGCATTACACTTTCAGCGTAATTGAATTACACCTTAATCGTAATGGCATTACGCTTTTTAAAAGCGTAATGGAATTACGCTTAAGTGTAATGTATTACACTTAACCCTTTACCCAACAAACCGGCCAAAACCGGCCAAATAAAGCTTCAACAGCCTAAAATATCTTCGGTCTGTCTCAATAGAACCATACAAATATGGATATCATTGGAACCGGCTCCTTGACCACATTATGATAGTTACAGTTATGCCCTGTGCCAATGCATTCTCTTATATATGCGAGTCGACCATAGGTCGCCTCGTATTTATAAGAGAATGCATTGGTCTAAAAAAATCTTTTTTTAACACTTTTTACCATTTTTTCTTACATTCTTTAACAATTTTATAATTTTTAATGTGTTAAGCCAATGCATTCTCTTATATATGCGAGGCGACCTATGGTCGACTCGCATATATAAGAGAATGCATTGGCACAGGGCCCTTCTGTTGGGTAAAGGGTTAACTCCCAACAAACCGGCATTCTGTTGGGTAAAGGGTTAAGTGTAATTATGAGTATTACGTTTATATGTTATATTGAATTACGCTTTAATTATGGTTAAGCATAAATTAATTAGGCTCAAGCGTAGATGAATGACGCTCAAGTGTGATTCCTATATATACACTCTCATTCAGCTCCCCTCAAGTTGAAATGACTGCAACCACATTACGTAGCCAGCAGGGCTAAAAATCCAATAACTTTTTTTGAGAATACAAACCGAATCATGAATGACATGATATATAAAGTATCATTCTATGCTTAAAATATTTCTAGTATTTCTTTAATAAAATTATTAGGGGCTGGTGAGTATGGATGTATCAGAATTTAATTCACATTTAACAGTTAACTTATGCTTAAGAATTTCATTACGCTTATTTATTCAAATTATTTGGGGGGGGGGGGGGGGGAGGCCCGGGGCATCAAACCACATATTTTTATGTCAGAACGTGGCATCTACTTTCCTAAATTAACTACTATATGCTATAATCTAAATTGGCACTATTATTACTATTTTAGTATTAGTTAACCCCACCCCTGTCTGGGGGAATTTTTTGTTTAATTTACTAGATCTATAAATAAATTAAAACACAAAACTCCTGGACCACTGTGCCCCCAGATTTACGGCCACTACATCGACACTGCTCCTACAACACTATTTCTAATATAGGACGAATGAATAAAACGCAATCAATCTTAATCGACTGACATTTTCCGATAATTTAACTGCCGTTGTTTTGAACTGTCCTACTTTACTAGAATACCTACTGCTAAAAATAAATCAACAAAACAGTTGCAAATTCCGCTTCAAAATATTCATTTAATCTAAAACTACGGCGACTTACAGTAGCATATATAATCCATGTAACGATATATTCACTAGTTCATTATGCAAATAGATCACATTTATCAAATTAGTTTAATTATATTGACTATTCGTTATGTTTTAATCGTTGGTTTGTGTCTTGTTTTAAAATTGAAAGGTCAGCGCAGTCAATCACATTGGATGTGACATCACAAGCTATCCGGTCAAGGTCATAAATCCAGACCTTCCCGGTTGGGGTTCCTTCTCACGCTTACCAAATCCTTTGGCATGGGCTACAGGTCTACCGTCTTACCTTTGGTAGAATCATCATGAAATTTGTCATGGATGTTAATATTGACATGTTGATGGGCACGAGTCATTTTGGGGTCATTCGGCCATAAGACATGGCCGCCGGCAGCCATCTTTGATTTTACTCTTTGCATGACTAAATCCTTTGGCACAGACAACAGGTCGTACCTTTGGTCGGATCATCAGAAGGTTTTCATGGCTGTTAACATTGACATGTAGATGGCAATGAGTCATTTTGGGATCATTCGGCGTTACCATTCATCGGAAAGCTCTCAGTAATGGCAACAAGCCACATTTCCGACTGAATCCTGAAAAATTACCCATAGAGCTTTCTGATGAATGGCAACAAGCCATATTTCTGACTAAATCCTTAAAAATCACTGCTGGGGTTAAGGAGTCAATTATTTAGGGCATTACTGTACAACAGACGCTTACAATAGTTTAGACTAAAGGGAATTCTTTGCTTTTGTCTCTTTTATAGCACCCACTCTCCCGCGGCAAAGCCGCGGAAGCGAAGTGACCTAGGGTATACGTATGCGGATATGAGATATACTAATCGACTTTTTCAGCCCACTCTAAAAATAGACTGAACTTACCTAAAATAGATAATTTATTCATAGCTAAAGGGTCAGCCGAGCCCAAAAAAGTATTGTTGGCAACGGCCGCCATTTTGTATTGATTAATACCACCTCGAAATGTTCCAGGGCAAAATGCTCCAGGGCAAAAATAAAAAACTTTGTTCCGGTAAATGTTAGCTATGCTTCATCATACGTAGGAACATTATGCATAATGCTCCTAATGTCAAAGATATTAAAAAAATTGAATGTATATTAAACCAAAGCTCTGGTTAACAAAAACTGAAATTGCATGAAAAAGTTTTGTTTACATATTTTATAAAATTATTAAAAATATGTGCCTCAAAAGAGGATGCTAGAGGCCTTACTGGCCGTTTAGATTTTATCTTCCATTTTCGAAAGGTATTTCCGCCTAAAATATTGAAGAAATATTCTCAAAGTTCAAGACCGACAAACGGAAACTATAAGTTCCGATTGAAAGATCGCAGTCATTTTAAGATCGATTCTTGGGAAACCAGTAAAGGCCTCATGACATCAAGACGTACATCATGACATTACAACCTGCATCGGCGCGCAAAATTCCAGACAGGTCTGTATCGATGGCCAGACAGCTGGGACTTGTATTACACGGGCAGGCTAAACATCCACATTTACATTATATGTGATTATTTACAATGATATATATATGATTTTCTTGTGTCCCGTTACGGTTTATCATCAAATCCTTCTTAAGATAACAATTCATCCGATAATCCCATGAATAGTAACAATCGGGCGCAAATTACGTTTACGTATGATCATATTATTTTTAGTTGTGAACAAGCGCCCATTGATCTTCTATAGCATTTAGATGTGAATGAATTATTGCTGACCTTTGACCTTCTATGTTTTTAGTTGTGAATGAGTGCTCGTTGAACCCTTGTGTTAATGGGACCTGCGTTGAGCTTTCTGTGCCTGATGGATTCAGATGTGATTGCTTTGGTTGGACGGCTCCAGGAAACTGCACTGACACATATAGTATGTTGACTGATATCCTTTTAATTAGCTTAACCCTTTACCCAACAGAACGGCCCTGTGCCAATGCATTCTCTTATATATGCGAGTCGACCATAGGTCGCCTCGCATATATAAGAGAATGCATTGGCTTAACACATATTAAAAATGATAAAATTGTTAAAGAATGGTAAAAAATGGTAAAAAGTGTTAAAAAAAGATTTTTTTTTAGGCCAATGCATTCTCTTATATATGCGAGGCGACCTATGGTCGACTCGCATATATAAGAGAATGCATTGGCACAAGGCATAACTGTAACGATCACAATGTGGTCAATAGGCTTGCCGCGATTTTGGGAATAATCGAACAATCGTCAGTGGTGCCGATTAATCAATTTTCATTTTGAAAATCGACTTTTTTAGTTCAAATAACAATGCATATTATACAACAACACAAGAACGCTGGCATACAGCGTATTTGCAAAGAACTTATCTCAACTTAAGAGGCAATATTTTGAACCGTATTTACAGCACTAATCTAACCCAGAAACCCACCCACGCAAACATTTGTGACAATGTAACTTTCAGTTGCGGCGTCTTTTGAGGTCAGGCCGACAGAGTAATCTAGTTCCGTCTTGGTTTCACGTCACGGCGGTTTTTCTTTTAATGTGCCGACGCATGTGTATACTCCGCGGCATGCGTGATAGCAGATGTTCAGCGGTCACGTGCTATTCCGCTTTTGAGAGATTCCCGACTTTGAATTAAGGCACGATCCCGAACTTCAAATTCAATTAATGCACGATCCCAAATTCGCGAACAGTCTCACGAAGCACGTGGCCCGACGAGAGTTGGGGAGTATTTTTCCGATTTTTTTCGTTCAATTTGTTTAATCAAAATGATTTCTGAATCTGCTTAGTGCTTACATAAAGTTCATAAACTACGAGTAATTATTTTGTTTTTATTGTTTAATAGAGGCATTTGAATTTATATGGGAGCAAATTCTCAGAACTAATGCCCTTCATTTCCGACGTGCGGGAGTTATACTTACCATCTTACACTTACCAGACGCACCTCTTAATAGTCTCTTTTTTTGGCATCTATTTACTACAAATTAAATCTCTATTCGAGATTTAATTTCATGGGTAGAAAAATCGATTAATCGTCAATTATAGCCACCGATTAATCGATTTTGAAAATCCAAAATCGCGGCAAGCCTAGTGGTCAATGAACCGGTTCCAATGATATCCATATTTGTATGGTGTTATTGAGACAGACCGAAGATATTTTAGGCTGTTGAAGCTTTATTTGGGCGTTTCTGTCCGTTTTGTTGGGTAAAGGGTTAAATTGAGTTTGAGCTATCATCATGGGTTGGCATCCGTCGTGCATCTACATGTATCTGTGCGTTAATTTGCAGATGTGAACAATTTACTTCAGCACATGTGGCATTTTTCACTGATCATCACCAAACTGCATATTTCCTGATCTTCAGGGTGACCTAGAAGAGAGCCATCAATTTTTTCCCTCCCATATTCATTAATAACATGGCTGCCAGCAGCCGTGTTGGTTTTGACATTTCAGTTCATCGGCGCACCATGCAGCCCACATTTATTAGAGAATTGTTTGGAGAATTTACAGCCATGGTTATGATCACCTCTAGATTGGATCTAATTACGATTTTCGATGAAAAACATCGCCGCTTGGATTTTACTCTTTGTATGACTAAATCCATTGACAGTTATTGTCACTCTAATAATAGTATACAGACCAATTTCCTTATCTGATTGTCACCTAACTTCATATGGATCTTCAGGGTGACCACCACATTGGAGCCATTAATTGTTCTGAATTTTGTCTGAATTTTGTTAAAAAAAAAACTTCAGATTTTACTCTTTGCATAAAGTCTTCAGCACACCCTTTTGATCACACCACCCATCTCATCGCCACCAAACTTTATATGGATCTCTGGGGTGCATGACCTCTGGATGGCAAATCTGAGTTTAATGTGCCTGTCATTTGCAGAATGAGGTCCCAAAGAGGCGGAATTTAGTGATTCTATCACGTATAACGGGCTAGCATGTACCAAATTTACATTATTCTGAATGGCATCATCTGCTTAATGGTAATTAACACAGACTCATATTGAAGTTCCCAAATGGTGAATATTGTGACGTACACCCATTGGGAACCTTGTTTATGCAGTGGGTCGTCTGCCAATTTGGGATATAGAGAAACTAAACTAAAAAAGAAATATAATCTATAGAAGTTTCTATAGAAATTACTAAAGAAACTTTCCAGAGAAGATGAGGCTTAAGCAGAATGAGGTTCCCAGTGGGTGAATTTGGTGATGCTAACCCGCTATGCTAACTAAATTCACCTTCTGGGAACCTCATTTCTGCAAAAAAAAAATTAACAGGCAACAGTTCCTTAATGTATGCCAGATTGGTAATACATCTCACTGAGAGCTTTCTGATGAATGGCAACAAGCCATATTTCCAACTAAATCCTGAAAAGTTACCCATGATTCTGCTGTGGTTAAGGAGTCGATTACTTAGGGCATTATTGTAAATGGGACTCGATCAGTCCAAAACAGCATCGTACAACTGATATCTGAAACTGTGTTAAACCCAAGTCTGAGTGTAGTGTGCCTGTCATTTTCAGAATGCTCCCTATAGGGTGAATTTAATGATGCTATCATGCACAGCGGGCTAGCATCGCCAAATTCACCCTCTTTGTACCTAATCTGCATGCATGGCCTCATCTGCTATGGGAGACATGCACTCAGATTGAAGTACGTACCCAAATGGTAAATATTGTGATGTTCACCCATTGGAAACCTTGGTTATTCAATACATGTATGTCGTCTGCCACTAAACTGAACTAAAAAAGAAATAGAATCGATGTGAAGAAGTTTCTATAATAATTTGATAATAAAGAAACTTTCTGAAGAAGATGTCAGGCTTAAGCATAATGAGGTCCCCAGATGGTGAATTTAGTGATGCTAGCCTGCTATATGTTTTCTCTTCTTTTTTTAATGTAGAAATTAATGAATGCAGTTTGTCGCCATGTGTTTTTGGCACCTGCGTTGACGCTGATACTGGATACAGGTGTGATTGCAATGCTGGATATGAAGGCTATCAATGTGAAACAGGTTTGTCTTATTTACATATTAGATAAACAAAATTTGTTTTTAAATAATTTTTATCGACAAGATTCTAATATATTTGTATATTCATGTACAGTAATCGACTCCTTAACCACAGCAGAATTATGTTTTTTTTTTTAGAATTTAGTCGGAAATATGGCTTGTTGCCATTCATCGGAAAGTTCTTCCCTGAGAGCTTTCTGATGAATGGCAACAAGCCATATTTCCGACTAAATTCTAAAAAATTACCCATAATTCTGCTGTGGTTAAGGAGTCGATTACTTAAGGCCGCCGCACACGATGCGATATATATCTTACGACAAATATCGGGCACCAGTTACGGGTCAGATCGCACCGTGTGCGGTGGAAAAATCGTACAACATTTTGTCGCACGATCGGCCCCGCAAGGATTCAAATCATTTTGATTTTCTACGATCGAGTCGTACGATTTATTAAACTATTAATCTGATCACGCGGCAATCACATGTTTTCTTTCACAACAACATGGCGTCCATACAGTGACCTTCAAGTCAGAGTAGCGGGATATTTTGGACTGCGGAATACATTCATACCCCTAGAATACAACTACAATTGAAACAGGTGCATGGACTGGACACCAGCAAATTGGTGTCAAAATAATATCTGATTGTGTGAATTTGTGTGGGGAATTTAATCAGGTATAGGGTCTATTAGTCTATAGAACTACAAACACTTGTAGCCTATAATATTAATATTTATTGGAAATTAGTATTTAATATTTACAATAAATAAAAATATAGACCTATGCATACAGCCTATATACCATGTTAATAATACGGGATTCACGAGAAAGTAAGCAACCAGATCGTACGATCCGATCACATCGTGTGCGGTAGTCTACCGTAAGTGATAAAAACAGAAGTCTCACGACTAAAATCGTACCGTGTGCGCATAAGATCTTACATTGCAAGGGTCTGCGACAAATATCGTGCAACAAATATCACATCGTGTGCGGCAGGCTTTAGGGCATTACTGTAGGCTTATATACGTTCAGTTTGTATTGACATATAAAGCCCTTTTATTCAACTATTTTTCAGATATTGATGAATGCTGGAGTAATCCTTGTAATCAAGGCAACTGCACAGATGCCATCAACGGATACACGTGTCAATGTTTCGATGGATTCCAGGGTGTCTATTGTAATGTTGGTATGTTAAAACTTTTTCACACAAATCAACGGATACACATGTCAATGTTTCGATGGATTCCAGGGTGTCTATTGTAATGTTGGTCTGTTAAAACTTATTCACACAAATCAACGGATACACATGTCAATGTTTCCATGGATTCCAGGGCGTCTATTGTAATGTTGGTATGTTAAAACGTTTTCGCACAAATCAACGGATACACCTGTCAATGTTTCCATGGATTCCAGGGCGTCTATTGTAATGTTGGTATGTTAAAACTTATTCACACAAATCAACGGTAAAACTGGCAATGTCGTGATATGGCCTTAGTGGCTAAAGCGACAATAAACCCCAATCAATCAATCACAAATCAATGGATACACATGTCAATGTTTCCTTGGTTCCAGGGTGTCTATTGTAATGTTGGTATGTTAAAACTTATTCACACAAATCAACAGATACACTTGTCAATGTTTCCATGGATTCCAGGGTGTCTATTGTAATGTTGGTATGTTAAAACATTATCACACAAATCAACGGATACTCATGTCAATGTTTCGATGGATTCCAGGGCATCTATTGTAATGTTGGTATGTTAAAACATTTTCACACAAATCAACAGATACACATGTCAATGTTTCGATGTATTCCAGGGCGTCTATTGTAATGTTGGTATGTTAAAACATTTTCACACAAATCAACAGATACACATGTCAATGTTTCGATGGATTCCAGGGCGTCTATTGTAATGTTGGTATGTTAAAACATTTTCACACAAATCAACGGATACACATGTCAATGTTTCGATGTATTCCAGGGTGTCTATTGTGATGTTGGTATGTTAAAACATTTTCACACAAATCAACGGATACACATGTCAATGTTTCGATGGATTCCAGGGCGTCTATTGTAATGTTGGTATGTTAAAACATTTTCACACAAATCAACGGATAGACATGTCAATGTTTTAATGGATTCCAGGGCATCTATTGTAATGTTGGTATGTTAAAACTTTTTCACACAAATCAACGGGTACATACGTCACATGGGGGTAGAATTTGGGAAACAATAACGCCCATCATAAAAAAGTAAAGAATGTAGGCTGTTTACAAATTTCTTTGCCATCTTTGATATGGAGAACTATTTCTTGCATGAGATATAAGGTAATAATTACTTCACCTCAGTATTTCCAACTCAACTGTAAACATGAGTGTGGAGTTATTTCGACAATAATGCCCAATGATGTGAATATGAGGGATTTTCTAAATCTGTCCATTTTGGATTTGGGGGACTTTTATATGGATGTGATATAAGGACAGTTCTTCGACTCAGTGTTCCCAACTCACAATAGTAAGCAGGTGTGGAGTTGTCATTTCAATAATGCTCACTGATGTTAAAATATGTGATTTTCAGCAATTTTTCAAAATCTGGTGGCGATTTTGGCCACAATCATTGATTTGGATGTATATTCCCCAACTCAGATAAAAGAGTAATCCTAGCCCGGTATCTCCTGCACATTTATATTCATGTATGGAGTTATGATAGCAATAACACTCATTGATTCGAAACGGACATTGCGTTATTAACACCGATTCAGCTTTGACCAGATTCTACTGGCATTTGGGAAAATGTGATATCAGACAAAAATATCCAGCAAGGAATGTATATATGATCCCATTGTGTTCATAGATGACTCTTCTATACGATAAATGTATAAAATCATGCTAAGATGTCCAAATTTTCCCACATAGATAGACAAAATGTGGTGAAAGGTAAAAAATAGCAATATTTTCACATTTCGGCGGCCATCTTGACTGCAATATTGGATTTTGGTGTCGGATTTAAAAATTGGCTAATTTGTAAGGGTTGTATATTAGCATAATGATTCGAACGGAAAAGAAGACCGCGTATGATAAGATATACTAAAACGGCGATCAAATAGACCTGGTGCATATAAAAAAAATGGCTGCCATGATGGATGCCATCTTGTGTGGAGTCTCTGCGGCCCCTCTTTTTCTTGTTAACAACTGACAAAAATTATACGATACAAAGAAAATTAGTGGGGTGAAGTTGAGTCCTGGGGGGGGGGGGGGGGGGGGGGGGGGTGCAGAGTCTACTAATATCTCCTGAACCAATAAGTATAGTTGAACAAGTTTGTCAACATGAACAATTCACATTCGGCGTGGAACTATATTTTATCTTGAAGCTGTCTTTAATTCCTCCTGGTTGTGATAAGGAAATCAATATTAATTTGTTTTTAACACCAGCCTTTTCAAGTTTTTCATCGTTAAAATGTGATTAAATGGATTTAAAATTCATCGCAATTCTATACAAAATTTATTAATCTCGTCCACTAAATTTGAATCGAGAATCAAATTTAGTGCACTCGGTTAATAATTTAATATACAATTGTGACTCATTAGAGCTCCTCTCTTTATCAATTATTTTTGAATAACTACAGTAATGCTCTAATTAATCGACTCCTTAACCACAGCAGAATTATGGGTAACTTTTCAGGATTTAGTCGGAAATATGGCTTGTTGCCATTCATCGGAAAGCTCTCGCCGAGAGCTCTCCGATGAATGGCAACAAGCCATATTTCCGACTAAATCCTGAAAAGTTACCCATAATTCTGCTGTGGTTCAGGAGTCGATTATTTAGAGCATTATTGTATACAGCCTTCACAATGGGCGCATGTGAAAAGTCATAAATGTATATGAACTATCAACAACAAGCAGTCTACATGTAAAAATTGTTGTTATTATCGTAACCAATAATTCTCCTGTAACCATATTTCACATATCAAAAGTATTGTTATATATTTACATACTAAGTGTCTTATCACTAAATCCAGCATTATGATTGGTCGGCGCCCACATGACTAGTTGCAGTTATTTCTCGGTAAACGCGCAAGAGGTCATCACTGCAACCCCATAATTACATCGCCGCGTCATTGATTTTGGAAAGAAGAACGCGTAATGTTTTGGGCGTATTTGGACTCGCGCAGGATTGACTTACCGGTAATAACTCATCAGGTTTCAATATGAAGAAATTGTTCCTGTTAACTTTTGCCAAGGGTACTATGGGATATTTTGGGCTGGTTTTGTCACGATATACACTTTTTGATTTATAACACATTTACAAAAGTGGCTTTTTCGCTAAATGTATATAAATATAAGGATTAACTGTCATGTGGACTGTTTTTATGGAGATGTAACCGTGAGGTAAGTGGTCATAACTTGTATGTAAAACCCTTTGGGTTTTACACAAGTTATGACCACTTACCTCACGGTTACATCTCCATAAAAACAGTTCACATGACAGTTAATCCTTATGTAAACATTACTGTTAGAGATACATTACCAATCAAATTTCATTTAGTCCAATAAGAACGTATAGGGGTAAACCTATTATTTCGCACGATCACCCTATAAGGACAGTATGCAAACATAATAACATATAGTTGTACATTGTTCATTGAACAATATAATAAATGATATAATAGATGGAATACATAACCTCAGTTAAGCTGAATGTGCATAGGGTTGTCTTTGTCTTTATTTATTCATTGATTTATGATACGAGGCTCATCGCATGCGGAAAATAATCTTCGGATTATATGACAAATTGAAGTGCATGAATTTGAAATATTGTTGGATAGGATATATGACTGAAAAAAGTGTGGGAGGGAGATGATATCATAGCACCGGTATATGTCTTTTCCAGACCAAGGAGACTATTATTGTAACAACATCAAAGCAGTTTGGTTCGCACCATATTACCGATGTTTCTGGATAGTTAATAATGTTGGAAATCATGCCTATGGCTCCACTGCATGTGACACAAACCAAGGAATGCTCGGGGTACCATATGAGGATGCATCTCATCAGTTCCTACTCGACAGGTGAGTATACTGAGTGTACATCTAGCAGGTGTTATTTGCTCCCCGAAATTTTCAGAGGACTATTGTAATCAGCCGCGTCCGTTCGTGCGTCCGTCCGTCCGGAGTGATAACTTCAGTAATGATCATCCGATTTGATTGAAACTTGGTATGTAGGTGTACCAACCAAGAACACAATTTTGGGTTTGATCGGATGTACTTTTATGGAGTTATTTCCCTTTTTTCAACTTTTTTTTCTACTTAGAAAATTTCTCACTTTTTCGGTTTCCGGATGATATCTCAAGTTTGGATCCCTTAATTGCAAATACCGTTTTTATGTGGATTAGTCATATCAAGATACAGGTTGAGTTCGAATTTGAGTTTGATCTTTGGTTTCTGGATGATAACTCAAGTTTGGACTGTTCAGTTGAAAATTCCGTAACAATAATGCTCACTGATGTTAAAATTAGCGATTTTTCAAATTCTGGTGGCCATTTTGACCGCCATATTTGATTTGGATGTATATTCCCAAACTCATTATTGTGGATACTACCTTCATGGTGTAATCAACTCCTCCTACAGTTTTTATCGTAGATATTTGAAACTTCAGAGTATTGTTACCCACATATTGGAGATGTGCAACATGTATATAGATGACGGAAAAATTATTTCTTTACGGAATTATTAACCATTTCGACTTAGAACATTTCAACATTTTGTTTTCATTTTTTTTAACAAACGGCGTCGACTTGCCACGTTTTCGGAGGACACTGTCGGCCGACCTTTTATTCAAGTATAGGCCATAAGAAAATTTGTATGTAGTGGGTTAAATGTAGCACGCCATGAATTCATGGCAACTTTGATGTTGCCAACATGATTTCGGCTGTCATTTTTTAAACTCCACCCATCGCCTGGTGTCAGGCTACTTTTATTGACATTACACAAGCAGGTATGAAAATAAAATTTAGTTATTCATCGTACAATAAATACAACCAAAGAGTCTGTATTTATCCGTTGACTATTTCTTGTGCATAGTTACGTGAAACGTCATCGCATGCCTTATAGAAGCCAATGAATGTTACTTTCACGTCTCATTTGTTTATTTAACCCTTTCAGTGCCAGGGGCCGATCTCATCGTCCCTAATTTACTGTCTGTAAAATCGGCCCTAATTAAAAACCTTAGGGGCATGTTATAACTCAAAACTATCACCAAGTATTGATTATAATAATTTTGATGCTCATGAAAAACATAAGATTCCCTGGCAATAAACCTACAAAAGAAGTCTGTTAAAGAATATAAGACAAAATTATTAAAATTGTGAAAAAAATGTAAAAAGTAATTACAAATGATGAAAAATTGTTAGGCCAATGCATTCTCTTATATATGCGAGGCGACCTATGGTCGACTCGCATATATAACAGAATGCTATGGCACAGGGTATATGTGTTGATACAAAAATCGGACCTGGCACTCAAAGGGTTAAGTATATGTTTTGTCCAGGTTTTGGATCATGTAATAAATAGAATCTACAACTCGTCCCCAGTTTATAGCAGAATTTACAAAACATGTCCAATAAATTAGGTCTGAGGCGAGGTCTGGACCTAATTTATTGGACTCCTTTTGTAAATTCCGCTATAAACTGGGGACGAGTTGTTGATCCTCTATTTACTGTTTTTTCTGTTAATCAAATCAAACTAAGTGTGTTAGCAACATAATAGACAGTTGGAAGCAAAATTTTATTCAATGATTTGTCCCGGAATAAAATTCTTCATTTTTGAAAAAAGCACCTGCCATATATAGCCACCATTTTCCGGGGACTTGTGGCCAAGCAGCCTTTTATTATAAATGTACATATTTTGTCAGACTGGTCTTCACTGGTGATACATGGCTTGGAATGAGTAAGATGAATGGTGATTGGTTGTTGCCACCTGGTATAAAAGCACAGTATTTTACCTGGGCATCCAGTGAGCCCGCGAATTCAACACTTTCGGGCTGCGTGTTTATGGATTCATCAGGCCAGATGTTCAACGGTGATTGTACGACCAGCAGACCGTATCTGTGTGAATCAATAGGTATGTAGAGTTACTGCCCTTTAAGAGCAGACCGTATCTGTGTGAATCAATAGGTATGTAGAGTTACTGTCCTTTAAGAGCAGACCGTATCTGTGTGAACCAATAGGTAATTAGAGTTACTCCCCTTTAAGAGCAGACCGTATCTGTGTGAATCAATAGGTATGTAGAGTTACTGCCCTTTAAGACTTTCATGTCTGAGTTTAGTGTGTCTGTCATTTGATCTAGATTTTCAGTCATCACATGAGAGATGTTATTTGCCAGAAAAGCCGGACACTTTTGACAGGGTTTCCGCTACTATGGCAGACCGGCCGTCCACCAGCCTCATTCCCCTCCCCAAATATTAGAGATGGGCGGTAATGAAATTTCAATCTCGGTATCGATATCGGTAAATGATCATTGATTTACCTCGGTAATGTGAATTTCAGGGTAATTACAAGGGGCGTCGAAAAAAATTTGCTGATTTTTTACTTTTGACCCTTGTTGGGACCCACCTACCCCCGCGATTTGAGGGGGAATTCACTGTAAACAGCTGTATATGAATTTCTATGCATACTATTAGTCATGGATGTTAATATTGACATGTAAATAGGAACAAGTCATTTTGGGGTCATTTCGGTCAAAAAAACATGGCTACCAGCAGCCATCTTGGATTTCAAAATTCAATCCAGTAGCATGGGCTACAGGCTATACTATTTGTCTGATTTATGAATAATTGACATATAGATGTGTTTTAAGTTTATTGTCACTTTCTCTGTGACATTCCCTGTCATGCTCAAATTAGGAGTGTGAAGCGATTGCTCCATCTTTAACTATTCAAAAGCCATGTGTAATAGACTTGAACATTGTTAGGTTCGTAAAATCTTCACAGGCGAAAAATCACTTACACCAGATAAAGTTGCGCAGCTGCATGATGCCGATGATGATCAATATTAATAATCGACCTCTTAACCAAAGCAGAATTATGGGTAATTATTCAGGATTTAGTTGGAAATATGACTTGTTGCCATTCATTGGAAAGCTCTCAGTATATTTTCATTCTCGAAGTTCTTGATTTCCTTCTACTTTATGTTTAGTCTATATATGTACAGTTTATGAACCCATAATACTACTGTGGTTAAGGAGTCGATTATTTAGGGCACTAGTTTATGTGCAGTTTATGAACCCATAATACTACTGTGGTTAAGGAGTCGATTATTTAGGGCACTAGTCTATGTACAGTTTATGAACCCATAATTCTACTGTGGTTAAGGAGTCGATTATTTAGGGCACTAGTCTATGTACAGTTTATGAACCCATAATTCTGCTGTGGTTAAGGAGTCGATTATTTAGGGCACTAGTCTATGTATAGTTTATGAACCCATAATACTACTGTGGTTAAGGAGTCGATTATTTAGGGCACTAGTCTATGTATAGTTTATGAACCCATAATACTACTGTGGTTAAGGAGTCGATTATTTAGGGCACTAGTCTATGTACAGTTTATGAACTATTCTATGTACAGTTTATGAACCCATAATTCTACTGTGGTTAAGGAGTCGATTATTTAGGGAACTAGTCTATGTACAGTTTATGAACACATAATTCTGTTGTGGTTAAGGAGTCGATTATTTAGGGCATCACTGTGGGTTCTTATAATAGAAAACTGAGGCTTATATATTAAACAATGCCTAGGGATCAGCCCAAATTATACTGTGTTATTACTCTGATTGTCACTGAGAGACCTCAAAACTCGTCGCCATCGACCAAAGAAAAATTATTATATTCAAAATAATGTGACAAATTATATATTTTGATGATCAATGGCTGAAATGTTCATTAAATATTACATTTTCGCCAGATAACCATTATATTTATGCCACGTTTAAATAACCGATGGTTTAATATTTCCCTGTCATTTGAGAATCCCTTGGAACCATGTCAACAATGCCACTCGGTCTGCATTCCCACCAAAAAATAGTAATAATGTCGCATTGAGTGCCAGTTTAGAGTGTTGTATAAAGATCCGGCCGTAGTAGCTTTTTATGACCCACATATGTCAGGATGCCGAATGACACAGTCTTGAGTCCACGACAAACCATGTCTTGCCCACCGGAAGCTGACATAAGCTATAATGTTAGGCAGAGCAACCGGCTGTGTAGGCAGTTTCAGAATCAGTCAGAAAGTTGAGATAAAATAAGATAGAAAGCCACACACGACTCCTTTGGAAAATTGGGTACCGAGTTTACCATATATATCGTACCTGAATTAAAGGTTCACGCATTTATAGATAAGTTAATATACACTTCCCAAATTTTATTGGTGTTGTTGTCTGATCCATAACAGTAAAAATTAAGTTAATATCATGCAAGCAAGATATATATACAGTAATGCCCTAATTAATCGACTCCTTAATCACAGCAGAATTATGGGTAACTTTTTAGGATTTAGTCGGAAATATGGCTTCATGCCATTCATCGGAAAGCTCTCAATGAGAGCTTTCCAATGAATGGCAGCGAGCCATATTTCTGACTAAAGCCTGAAAAATTACCCTTAATTCTGCTGTGGTTAAGGCAGGCCTTAAGATCCAACGAGAATCAGAATCATGATTCTCATTTTGATTCTCGTAAAAAGTCTTGATTCCCTGTAGAAACGTTATGTTTTGATTCTCGTATAAAGCCTTGATTCCCTGTAGAAACGTTATGTTTTGATTCTTGCAAAATTTGATGGATTTTAAGGCCTGTTAAGGGGTCGATTATTCAGGGCACAACCTCTTAATTATAACTCATTTTTATTATAATTACCATGTAACCCATGTTGTTTTACATTGTTCATAGAGTACATTAGTGTATTTTGCACTCATCCTTGAATCAAATTAATCCATTTGTTGCATATTTTCTGTTGAATAGATTAGGCATTGGCATCAACCGAACATTGTGTTCGAAGTTGTATTTTTTATGATTTCAATGCGCATCTTTCTGGGACATATAATGCTCCTAGAAAGGTAGTTCAGGTATTTGTCCACCTTTTTTGATTCCGGGAAAAAGTAAGCAAAGATATTAAAGACATATTATGGACTTGTTCGGGTGCGTAAAACTGATAAATTAGTACTCAGTCGCTATGCCAACTGGGGGAATGTACCATTCTACTAACATCGCCCAAAATCTCAAAGAAATTGACCATTCAACCATAGAAAACACTGTCTGAACTACGCTCAATTGTAAATATTTACATCTCGATTCGGGACGCAACAATCGGCGATAAACTAATGCAAATGATTTCGCCATCGATACGCATTGCATTTAATAATTATATAAGACTGACAGTGTGTGTTGTAAATTTAGATTAATATTTATAAAAATAACTACCTTGAACAAGATTAATCTCCATTTCTATTTGATCACCCAACTGGAGTATTAAACATCACTTTAAGTGTATTTCATTATGATTAAATTATTTCCAGTTATTGAAGCTCGGGGCTATTAATTGTGATTAAATTATTTCCAGTTATTGAAGCTCGTGGCTATTAATTGTGATTAAATTATTTCCAGTTATTGAAGCTCGTGGCTATTATGATTAAATTATTTCCAGTTATTGAAGCTCATGGCTATTAATTATGATTAAATTATTTCCAGTTATTGAAGCTCGTGGCTATTAATTGTGATTAAATTATTTCCAGTCATTGAAGCTCATGGCTATTAATTAATATTAAATTATTTCCAGTTATTGAAGCTCGTGGCTATTAATTATGATTAAATTATTTCCAGTTATTGAAGCTCGTGGCTATTAATTGTGATTAAATTATTTCCAGTTATTGAAGCTCGTGGCTATTTTCCTGCTTTGCCGCGAATCTTTGACCCAGAATCGCTGCAGTATTATTGGTATAACAAAACAATTGACCATGCCACTGCAAGATGGTGTCAACAGCATACCGAAGTGAAGGGAACACTGGCCTTATTCGGCAGCGAAAATGTATTCAACTTCATAAAAACAGACTCCTATAACAAGTAAGTGTCAAGGATGAATCATTTGAGATTGTAATACGACCCTGCCTAACTATGCTTAAAAGCCATGTTCTGATTGGCCAGTGGCCCGAGTTACCATGGCTATCTCGTTCCAGTTTTGTGGTACAATTCTACTTTTTCCAATTGTACCACGAAAAAAATCGGTTTATTCAGATCGCCGCACGCGACTTTTCCCGTCTTTTCTAACTCCGCGCAAACAGGGCATCAACGGAGTACACCCGCACCCGTAACCCTTTGAATTTTGCTACATCTTGACAATCTTGCGAATTTTCTAGCGATTTGTCGCTTGAAACCAGTTTGGTTGCCAATGAATATGGTCCAAATGATGTTATGGTATATTGATATATGTTACGACCAAAGAAAGTTACTTAATAAGTATATTAAATGACAAAATAAATCCATGGGGCCGGGCTGTGCATTCGTCGATTCGAATCTCGATCATATTCGATATTTCGGAATCAAGTTGAAAATGAAAGCGTATGTTCACCAGTACAGAAGGGGGATAAGATTAGTTTAGTAAACTAGATCATTTAGATCGCTTTGTGTAAGGAAAATGGTCCATAGTCGATGATCATATTCATGTTGTCCCAACAACGTTCAACACAGAAATGACCGAAATCGTATTTCCTGTACAATTTAAATGAAAGGCACGGGCGCCGCTGAAAACACATCGTTTGTTAGCCAATCACAACGATTATTTTCTAGAAGAGGTGCCTCGAAAAGTCAACGGGGGAATTTCATAACAAGACAAGATTACCGGAGTACTCCATGCAAAGAAATCGAGTACGCCCAATACGAATTACACCACGAAATGTTTTCTCACCTGAGACCGAAAAAGCGCAGTATTTCGTTGACTATTCAATCGAATTGTGACCATAAACTTTCAGTCGTATTACAAAAGAAATAAATACACGGTGTATCGGTGTGTATGGTCAAGTTGTACCACAAAAAACTGATTGTAGGACTCCGCTACGCGTCGTCCTACAATCAATTTTTTGTGGTACAACTTGACCATACACACCTCTACACCGTGTATTTATTTCTTAAATGAGGTCCCCAGAGGGTGAGTTTATTGATGGTATCCCACATGGTGACCTAGCATCACCAAATTCACCCTCTGGGGACCTCACTCCACTTTGGCCTTAACTGCTATGGGAAACCCAAGCTGCAAAACAGTCCCCTTGCTACGCTATGTCCGGCTGCTGCCGGCATATGTATCTTCTTAATGAAATCTAATATTTTTAGCTCAACGTTACTTTGTTATATCCGTCGTCGATGTGTGCGGGTGTGCGTGTGTGCGTGCGTGTGTGCATGCATTGCATGTGTGCGGGTGTGATTCATCAACAATTTCTATTAGCAGCAGCCATTTTAGATTTCCAAATTTCCGCCAAAGGAAGCCTTCACACTGAACTATATGGATATATGTACTGCTTTGGAAAGGGTTAACTTTTTGGTTACCTACCGACACTCATTGTCCTCGCTCAGATTAGTCACGCGTGAACTCCCTACATACCGTATGTACGCATGAGAATCGTCAGTTTTTATTTCCTGCCGCAGAGCCAACAACAAGGATAAGTATAATGGTGTCTTTGAATTTGGAGTTTCACCTACAAACTCAACAAATTCAGTTTATCTAGACAATAATTCTTTTGGTTGCCTCCGCGTTCGTTTTTATTATTATCGGTTTCGAATTCATGGACCGTTTCGCTTCAAACATACAATTGTTCCATGTTTTCGACAAACTGCCGATCACTTATTTGCGTCTATAAATTCGCCATAGCGCGGCCATCGTTTCAATGATACGACGCACACTTATAGACCCTATAAGGTATGATAGACTTGGTCAGACTGTTAATGCCACGTGGATCGTATTAATAACCGAAGTCTTCTAATTTTGTGTTATTTTACTCGTGGTTTTTTTTTCAACTCGCGGAATTTTCTTTCAATCATTCCCTCACTACTGACGATGCTATCTATCATAAGGTTACATTTATTGTGCGAAATACATATATGGCCTTATTCTAGAACCTCTAAGGTAGGTTAGAATTTGTCCGACGGTAACTGCCACGTAATTCGCTATCCGCAGTCTCCTAATTTCGTGCGAATGTTCTTATACTATGGCGTTTCATCTTGGGGAATTTTCTTTCATTAATTCCCTCGCTACTCTATCAGAACAACGTGCTTTCACATAATACTTTCTGTTTTATGTTTCAATTCTGTCACAGATGTCTCCATGATCCAGATGTGTTTGTCGACACTTGAAGTTGACTACAGTTTATCATGTCAGAATGGAACTGTTTCATGTTTAATAATCATTGTTAATTGGTTACTTAATGACTGTAGTAGTACTAAGAATCGGTAGTGTCATTATTAATTTCAGACAGGGATTGATATCTGACAAGGTTCAGAATTCTGTTCATGATTCGCTTCTCGTACAGCGCATCAACTTTACTGTCGAATTTAGAACTGCTAGCATTTAATGATTGCAAACATGACATGTCATTGTCCCACGGACATCATCGCTACTGATCACTATCAGCCATGTAGGTCGCTTTCATATCTATCTGGTAGTTTCTGCTCTGATGAATAATAGCTGCAATTCTACACAAACCGGTCTGAGCCAATAGGCTTATCTTGCTCTACGGTGCATGATATTCGTGATGGCCTAGTAATGGTGATCGGTGGGGATTCGGACTAAAATTAATCGTGATTACAATTTCACTCTTGTCTCAATTCCAGATTTTAGTTATTGCGACTTTTATCCAAAATTAACCCATCATTTCAGGTTTGCTGGGTTGTTTCTTGACTAAATGGTGTTTCCTTCCGGAATACAAACATAACTGCTATCCTTCCTGTTCAGGTTTACAGACGGAGGGTGTCGGGTTACTACGATTCTGGATATGGCTCTAATTGGGACCCAAATTACAAATCATGGGCGCTCAGGTTGGCGTTCTATCTTGTCGTCACTCTGACGGTGTTTAATCATGGTTTCTCTATATACAAAAATATTTGAAGATACTTTCGATCCTTTCCCCTTCTTGATCCAATTATGGGAATGTGAAAGTATTATTTGCAATGGAATTATTCATGATCTCAGCCTGACAGGATTTAGAATCGTGGTGTCTTGACCCCTCCAGTTAACTGGCCCACTGTCAATTGCTGCTGTGGAATGCTCGATTCCCTATGTGGCCGCAACGTTTCTCGCATCATTACTGGCGACCGTGGCCTGGATGACGGTCCCCAATGAATAACGATATACTAGCAGTTGTATTCCAAGACGACGAGGTGGGGGGAGACATTATTTATGGCAAGTAACCATATCAAATGTGAGCTTGGTACAAGAACATGCTGTACATCCAATACAACGTGCATTGTTCATAAAGGGCATGGTAGGTGTTTTGAAGGTATTCATGGACTAGCTGGAGTCTCTAAATGAATTTTCAAATATATACGTTTCCCGACCTTTCATACCGTTGATATGGCGAATAGACTTCACACACGAATGAAGCATATTTACATGGAAAGCATTTATATTGTCACGTGCCCCATGACCACTGCCAATAGCCTTTCCGACAAGAGTCCATCACATGGCTCTTCATACTTCTATTGCCCATATCAATTTGATTATCTGGCACATAGACAATAAAACAGGCAAAGACGTTTGCGCTGTCCAGCTTAGCTTTCGAGGAAGCTCATTGACCAGCATTACAGACCTTTCCTCGCAGGCAGGGGACCACCCCGTACGTGTGGATCCCATCCCCATGGCACCAGATGCCCGATCATAAGGGCCTGAAACCATGCTGCCAACTCTGCGCACTTCGGTCTATGCTGGATTTGTCCTATTTTCCTTAAACATGCCTTAAACAGGACCACTTAGGTAGGGGGAGTTCCTCTCTATCTTGGCTCTTCAAATTAAAATTCAACATTATAAGGGATGTGTATCCTTTACTAGGAGGATGATAATTTCATTCGTTTCCTTCCTAGGGGAGCCATTTTTAGAGCGGGTCTTCCCCTAGTTTGCTGCATGCTTCACACTAACCTACCTATCACACACCTAGGTCGTTCTGCTGCATGTTTGGGGGGAAAGTGACATGATGTTCTGGGCAGAGGCTCAGACCTGAATATTCCGTATGGTGACCGTGAAAATTTACCTGTGTTTATCAGCTGACTACATTGTACATCATTTGAACTGATTTTGGTTGTAGAAGGCGCACCTTCATTTCTTAGAATCAGATCGCGGTGGGTATTCCGCTGGGAACGTGGACTGCTCTCAGGCTGCTCTCAGGTGCCTAGTGGTCGTGAGGGCCTAATAATAGTAATGTGTGTGGATTTAGGCTGAACATAATAGTCGTGATTGCACATTTTGCTCTCTGTCTCCATTCCAAATGATGGTGATCGTTCAGCCTGGATCGTTGGGAAATTTCTTCAAACTTAATACTCGTACCGACACTATTGTTTGGTACCTGAGAGTAGCGGTTTGCTTTCTCAGTGGCTGCTCTGGTCACCTGCGGTGTTCGGCCATGAGCTCCCGGTGCTTATGGCTGTTAGTCATGTTCTCTGAGGGGCTATATATATATCTTTAATGATACATTGGATTGTGCCAGGGATCTCTGCTCTAGCTCCGACCATTGGATTGTTGGGTGCAGCTTTGGTAGGGTCTTCTGACATGATCTCATGATGACTTATATATCACCATGATATATCTATTATATCATTTTATATATCTATATATGCGAAAGATTTGTATCACCGGGTTTCTGCAATGATATCTTGTGATACATAGGTACCTCAGAGACATGCGACATGTTCTCTGTGGGGTTATATATCTATATTTAGTGATACGTTGGATCATGACAGGGAGCTGTGATCTGGCTCTGACCATTGGATTGATGGGCGCAGCTTTGGTAGGGCCTTCTGACATGGTCTCATGAGGAAAACTTAATATATATATCCCCCGGATATATATATTATATCATTTAATATATATATATACGCAATGTGTATATTGTGATACATAGGTACCTCAGAGACATGTGAACGTGTGATAACTGTTCTAAGGGCAGGACCAGTTCACGCTCCTCCGGTTACGTCTCAACGGTTCAACCAATTCGTGGGGATACGTCTGATGGAGCTGTCGGGGTACTTGGGACCTCCAGGCCATTTGGCCCCCACCAGACGCTAGCGGTTCTGGGCGCTAAAGCTGCCAAAATCGCGTGCGCACGTATCAACACCGGCTGGATGGCCTTCGGCAGCTTAAGCGTAGGGCAGGGGCCGTACCCATGAGTCCCCCTGGTCACGCTCGTCTTAACGACACGGCCTTGTCTGCCACTCCACCGTGATAAGGGATCAGAGAAAAATGACCTCTCCCCACCCTCCAGCTTGGCCAGGATATTAGCTTGGGCATGACCACCTGCAGCATACGATGGTGGGGGCTCCCTCTGATCCGATGGCTTGACTCACTTATAGTTGTCCAACCCATTTGGGCTAATGGGCTCTCCATTTGATCCCTGTGCCACAGATTGGGCATCAAGTTATCTGCCATTTGCATTGGCGAACAGCAGTTAGTTAACTCTTAATGTTGGTTGTCTTGCCATCTTCGGAGTGGGCCTCCTCCAGTGCAGGTCGTTATGTCGCTAAGGCGGAGAGGGAGTTAGTCTCCTCGCATCTCATGGCAGCTGGATTCTTAGAACTGCCAGATGAAGAAAGAAGAAAAGAGAAGAAGACCGATGAGTATCTTGTTCGGTTATACTTGCTCGGTTCGCTCGCAATTATGAATTGAATGGCACCACCTGGGATGTTTCTTCCAAAAAACAAGGGGGGAGGTACATGTTTGAGCAATATAGCACTCTTACTATATGAGTTATTTCACGTAACTAATCATAACAGATTCATTAAAGAGTTCATATTTAGGTACAATCTGTTTTAGAAGAGTACATTCCCTCAAAATTTGGCTATTAACTTTATTGCTCATGCCTCCTCCTGGGCTTGCATTCTAATCCATATAGTTCAGTGTGAAGGCTTCCTTTGGCGGAAATATGATATTTTTAAAAGTATAATATATTTTTCCTTAAAGAAAGCCTGAACACTGAACTATCATAGGGCCCTCCAATGGTGGTGCCATTCCCAACCCCGTAACTCGCCAATCTCCTGATTGAGTCGGAAATAAAACTGATGATTCTCATGCGTACATGTATACGGGTATGTAGGGAGTTCACGCGTGACTAATCTGAGCGAGGACAATGAGCGTCGGTAGGCGACCAAAAAGTTAACCCTTTCCTACCGTGGCTTGCAAAGCAGGACATATATCCATATAGTTCAGTGTGAAGGCTTTCTTTGAGGAAATATATATTATACTTTTAAAAATATCATTTTCAATGCATTAGCACGGGCTACAGGCCCTACTGTTCGTCTGATCATCATGAAATTTGTCATGGATGTTAATATTGACATGTAGATGGGAACTAGTAATTTTGGGGTCGATCAGCCATAAAACATGGCCACCGGCAGCCATCTTTGATCTTACGCATTGCATGACTAAATTGTTTGGCACAGGCTACATGTCATACTTTGGTCAGATCATAATGAAATTTGTGATGGATGTTAACAATGGCATGTAGATGGGAACCAGACATTTGGGATCATTTAGCCATAAAACATGGCCACCTGCAGCCATCTTGGATTTTACTCTTGGCATGACCAAATCCTTTCGCACGGGCTACAGGTCATACCTTTGGTCGGATCATTATGAAATTTGTCATGGGCATTGACATGTAGATGGGAACGAGTCATTTTGGGGTCATTCGGCAGAAAAAAACATGGTTGGCAGTGGCCATCTTGGATTTCAAAATTCAATCCATTAGCACCATTTTGTGGTTGATCAGTCGGATCATCATGAAATTTGTCATGGATGTTAATAATAACATGTAGATGGGAACGAGTCATTTTGTGGTCATTTGGCTATAAAACATGGCCACCGGCCGCCCCCATCTTGGATTTTACTCAGTGCATATCTAAATCCTTTGGCACGGGCTACAGGTCATAGCTTTGGTCTGATCATTATGAAATTTGGCATTGACATGTAGATGGGAAATGAGTCATTTTGGAGTCATTTGTCAAAACAAACATGGCTGCCAGTGGCCACCTTGGATTTTACTCTTTGTATGACTAAATCCTTTGATACAGGCTACAGGTCGTATCTTTGGTCAGATCATCATGAAATTTGTCATGGATGTTAATGGTAACAAGTAATTTTGGGGGCATTCGACAAAAAAACATGGCTGCTAGTGGCCATCTTGGATTTCAAAATTCAATCCATTAGCACGGGCTACAGGCCGTACTGTTTGTCTGATCATATTGAAATTTGTCATTTATGTTAATATTGACATGTAGATGGGAACGAGTCATTTTGGGGTCATTCCGCCAAAAAACATGGCTGCCATCTTCGATTTTGCTCTTTGCTTGACTAAATCCTTGTCACAGGCTACAGCTCGTACCTTTGGTAGGATCATCAGGAAATTTTTTCATGGATGTTAATATTGGCAAATAGATGGGACCGAGTCATTTTGGGGTCATTCGGCCATAAAACATGGCCACCAGCTGCCTTCTTGGATTTTATTTACTCTTTGCTTGACTAAATCCTTGTCACAGGCTACAGCTCGTACCTTTGGTAGGATCATCAGGAAATTTTTCATGGATGTTAATATTGGCAAATAGATGGGACCGAGTCATTTTGGGGTCATTCGGCCATAAAACATGGCCACCAGCTGCCTTCTTGGATTTTATTTACTCTTTGCATGACTAAATCCTTTGGCATGGGCTACAGGTCGTACCTTTGGTCGGATCATTATGAAATTTTGAGGTCAATCGGCTATAAAACATGTCCGCTGGCAGCTATCTTGGATTTTATTCTCTACATGACTAATTACTTTGGCACAGTCTACAGTCCACTTCCCTCCGGCGATCATCACCAAACTTCATATGAATCTTGATATTGGTCTACTAGATGGAAGCTATTAAATGTTTTTGAATTTCATTTGAGCAACCATTCCCAGCAACCGTCTTGAATTTTACCTTATATATATCTCTTCATGTTGATAATCTAGTATTAGGCCTACTTAGATATTTCAACTTTCTGCATTCCTAATCACTCCATTGACTGTAACACATGAAATTATTCTCTTTCCAAGTTGAGCTACAGTGTCATTGACACTTTCATTTATTGAAGTGTTTTGTCATTTACAATTCATGCTGGCTTGATCTAGACAATTTTCAAATGAATATGGACAGTTCAGTTTCTCAGAATAATGCATAATGAATTGTAATCTACAAAAGTCTCGAATAAATAAATGTGCGATTTCTTCACATTATGTGTAGGTGCTGGCAGCATTAATTCCTGCTTAGGGGACTGAACTCTGCATGGAGTTTGTGATGTTCACCCATTAGTCACCTCGATTATGCAATTTAACTTCTGCACATTAGGGGATATAGAACTGAACAGAAGGGAAAAAGTAACTAAAAACAATGTTAATTTGACGTGAATTAATTCATTCGAAACAGGGACTATTTTGTAAAACACTCGAATGCTATTGTGTTTGTACAATGTCCCTTCCTCTCATGAATTATTTCACATCGCCAGTTCAATCAAGTGATTATTCTCTATGTAATTGTAACAGAATGTAAGAGATAGAGAGAAGTGTGGGAGTTTCATCAAAATTTGGCAGCACCCGGAATCCCAAGCCGGTCACCCATCCATTCCAAGGACTTACCGAGCTTGACGTGGCTTAACTTCGGTGATCAGACAAAGCGTCTATGACTGTGACCAAGAGATCTAGACCTCTCTAGAAGAGTACTCATGAGCCTTCTATTCTTACAACGCGACTGCTACATAATGTAGAACCAACGCGACCACTACAAAATAATATAGAACCAATGCTACCGCTACATAATGTAGAACCAACGCGACCGCTACATAATGTAGAACCAACGCGACTGCTACATAATGTAGAAACAACGCGACCGCTACATAATTTAGAACCAACGCGACCACTACATAATATAGAACCAATGTTACCGCTACATAATGTAGAACCAACGCGACCGCTACATAATGTAGAACCAACGTGACCGCTACATAATATAGAACCAACGCAACCGCTACATAATGTAGAACCAATGCGACCACTACATAATGTAGAACCAATGCTACTGCTACATAATGTAGAACCAATGCGACCGCTACATAATGTAGAACCAATGCGACCGCTACATAATGTAGAACCAACGCGACCGCTACATAATGTAGAACCAACACGACCGCTACATAATGTAAAACCAATGCGACCGCTACATAATGTAAAACCAATGCGACCTCTACATGATGTAGAACCAAACATATTTGTATTTTTCTGTAATTTAGAACCAAATTGTTTTTATCTTTCTGCCACAGAACCAGTTATGAGGGGTCAGGAAAATTCTTCTGGACAGGAATAACAGATCGGGAGGTGGAAGACGACTGGACGAGTTGGGACAACAAAGATGTCGGATGGACGCCCATTATATCAGGAAATATTGTTACTAAAGCTTGCGTTTCATTTGATGAGGCTGGTGAAATGAACGCTGAAAGTTGTAATGATGAAAATCCATCCATATGTATGTCTGGTGAGTTAATAATGATAATCCATATGTATGTCTGGTGAGTTAATAATGAGACTCCATATGTACTACTGGTATGAGGCTTTGTTTAGCGACTATTTGTTAACCCTTTCAGTGCCAAGTCCGATTTTTGTATCAACCCATATTTCCTTGACCATTTTTCAAATGTATTGATTATTATAATGCGATACATTGATGGAAAGAGCTCTTGTCATATAGACCAAATGCCTAAGTAATCGAATCCTTAACCACAGCAGAATTATGGGTAATTTTTCAGGATTTAGTCTCAGTGAGAGCTTCCCGAAGAATGGCAACAAGGCATATAAGAGCTCTTTCCATCAATGTATCACATTTTTATAATCAGTAAATTTGAAAAATGATCAAGGAAATATGGGTTGATAAAAAATTCAAACTTGGCACTGAAAGAGTTAAATAAAAAGTTTCACTTTCTTGTGAAATTGAAAACTAAATTATTTTAACAATTTTAATACAGTTGTAATTTTAATACATTTAATTTGAATACAGTTGTAATTTTAATACATTTAATTTGAATACAGTTGTAATTTTAATACATTTAATTTTAATACAGTTGTAATTTAAATACATTTAATTTTAATACAGTTGTAATTTAAATACATTTAATTTTAATACAGTTGTAATTTTAATACATTTAATTTTAATACAGTTGTAATTTTAATACATTTAATTTTAATACAGTTGTAATTTTAATACATTTAATTTTAATACAGTTGTAATTTTAATACATTTAATTTTAATACAGTTGTAATTTTAATACATTTAATTTTAATACAGTTGTAATTTTAATACAGTTGTAATTTTAATACAGTTGTAATTTTAATACAGTTGTAATTTTAATACAGTTGTAATTTTAATACATTTAATTTTAATACAGTTGTAATTTTAATACAAATTTAATTTTAATACAGTTGTAATTTTAATACAAATTTAATTTTAATACAGTTGTAATTTTAATACAAATTTAATTTTAATACAGTTGTAATTTTAATACATTTAATTTTAATACAGTTGTAATTTTAATACAGTTGTAATTTTAATACATTTAATTTTAATACAGTTGTAATTTTAATACATTTAATTTTAATACAGTTGTAATTTTAATACATTTAATTTTAATACAGTTGTAATTTTAATACATTTAATTTTAATACAGTTGTAATTTTAATACAAATTTAATTTTAATACAGTTGTAATTTTAATACAGTTGTAATTTTAATACATTTAATTTTAATACAGTTGTAATTTTAATACAAATTTAATTTTAATACAGTTGTAATTTTAATACATTTAATTTTAATACAGTTGTAATTTTAATACAAATTTAATTTTAATACAGTTGTAATTTTAATACATTTAATTTTAATACAGTTGTAATTTTAATACAGTTGTAATTTTAATACATTTAATTTTAATACAGTTGTAATTTTAATACATTTAATTTTAATACAGTTGTAATTTTAATACATTTAATTTTAATACAGTTGTAATTTTAATACATTTAATTTTAATACAGTTGTAATTTTAATACATTTAATTTTAATACAGTTGTAATTTTAATACATTTAATTTTAATACAGTTGTAATTTTAATACAATTAATTTTAATACATTGGCCCAGTAATTGGCCTACAATTTTGCTAAATCAAAATGGCGACGAGCACCCTAATATTACTATTCACCCTAATATTACTATGCACCCTAATATTACTATTCACCCTTATCTTGTGATTCAAACTTTTTTTAATGCACAAAGCTCATATCGATCACAAGTCTGAGTTTAGTGTGCCTGTCATTTGCAGAATGAGGTCCCCAAAGGGTGAATTTAGTGATGCTATCTCATATAGCAGGCTAGCATTACCATATTCACCCTCTGGGGAACTCATTCTGCATGGTCTCATCTGCTATGGGAGACATAGACTCAGATTGAAGTTCCCAAATGGTTAATATTGTGATGTACACCCATTGGCAACCTTGATTATGCAATGTGTCGTCTGCCAATTTGGTATTATAGAGAAACTAAACTAAAAAAGAAATAGAATCTTAGGTTTCTATAGAAATTTGATAATAAAGAAACTTTCCAGAGAAGATGAGACATGAGCAGAATGAGGTCCCCAAAGGGTGAATTTAGTGATGCTAGCCCATTATGCATGATAACATCACTAAATGCACCCTCTGGGGACATTCTGCGAATGATAAGCACACTAAACTCAGGCTTGATCGATCAGCATTCGCTGTTTTCTTGCAGCAATTGGTCAGCACATCTATTGATGAGAGCCAAGGCACTCGCAGTGGGTAAATGTGCAAAAATATAAAAGTCTGTAAAATGATCAACAAATCAAATATTTAATGGTATGAATCCAATATGTGAATTATGACCAATTATAACAAACATATAGTGACAAACATATACTAGTCATATAGTAACATTTAATGATCAACATAATTAGAAATGAAAAATAAAGAATATGTGTTTGTGCTTGTGATACTCAGCTACAGGATGAGGCAATTACGTTTCAAGTACATGCTGTGTACCCCAGTCAATATAATTTTATTTATATCCATATCATGCGAACTGAACAAAAAGGATAATTTATCTTCATTATTGAGTTTAGGAACAGTTACATTCAATGAATCAATTAAGCATGTCCTTTCAGCAACAAGGCATCTACAATTTAGCATAAAATGTTTCTCATCTTCTACTTCTATTTCACATAGTGGGCATATTCTTTTTTGAAGGTCAGTACCCTTATGTCTACCTTTTTCTACTAATAATTTACTATCGCTAATTTGTAATTTAGTAAAGGAATTTGTAGCATCTTTAGGCATGTCTGTTAGGAGATATTTTTCCATCTCGAATGATGTCTTGAATGTTCTATAAAATCTCAATTTATTCCCATTGGGTTTATTAGTATTTACTGCTGAACGTTGACTGTTGTACCCAAGCATGCTGAAACCCAATTTTCTCAAGAAATAACTCCATATTATATGCAAATCCTCTATCTATTGAGAGGCCTTCAATGTATGCATTTTTTACAAGTGCTTCATCAGATAGGTTGATAATATGGTGCCAGAATCCTACAGTATTTTTCAGCCCCGTAATGTAAATAGGAAATGTTCCTGTCTCAGCTAAGCATGCCAAATTAACCGCTGTCCTATATATTCACGCCTAACAACATCTTAATAAATTTAATTTGGATGCTTTCCGGTTGGAAACTCTCCATTCGGGTTTCGATATTTTTCCCTTTTCGAATCATATAATCTAAAGTGGTAAGTTCACTCCCACATTAAAGGGATACTGTGCTCAAATGTTGTTGTTGGTTTCTATAGTCTCTGTGTTCTAGAATAATTATAACAAAAGTTTATTACCTTCTACCTTTTGTGCACGATGACTTATTTGCCCATTAACTTCTTTTTTTTGTGTAGGGAAACTTTCATCAAGCGTCTATGTTTATTGCCAAGTTGGGGAGGTGGTTGGGCAATTTTTCTATACTGAATTTTTATGCAATAAAGGGGTAGTCGTGGAAATGCAAATTTATTTCCAGGAATAAGTATGGTCTGGCATCATTTCTTTTTCGACAACTGAAAGACATGTTAGGTCATTGTTCGGGTGCGTAAAACTGATAAGTTAGTATTCTGGTGCTATGACAACTGGAGGAATGTAAGATTCTACTAACATCACCGAAAATCTGAAGCTAAACAACCCTACCACTCCATAGAAAATATCGTCTGAACTATGCTGAATTGTAAATATTTAATACTATTCGATTTGGGACGCATCTATCTGCAATAAACTAACAAAAACGATTTCCCCATCGAGCTCGAGAGTCACTGCAATTAATTAATATATAAGAATGAAAGTGTATGTTGTCAATTTGGATATAAAATTATTAAAATAACTACTTTGAGCAGGATTATTCTCTATTTCTAATCGATCACCCTGCTGTAATGTTTCACATCACTTTAATTATGTCCGACGTGGCATTCTAAACACCATAATATCTCAAGTTTGGCTCAGTACTGTAATGAATCATGGGCTCAGCCCTCAAATTTAGGAAAAATGTCCCACAGCAAATTTAATGCATTATAGATTCCACATGACGCCATGGCATTTTCTGTGGCATTGCTTAATGCCATGGCTAATTTCTTGTACTGCATGGCTTATCCCTTTGGAGAGAATCTATAACGTCATATACATGACGTCATGTGTGAGTTTAACGTCAACGTCATATCAATAATTATTAACAAATTGGTGTAAAAAGGTCCAATAATACGTTTTAATCTCTGTGTATTTTCTGTTTACGTATGCTATCATAATCTATTGCACTTATAAATTGGGACATTATATTAATAAAAATATCTCCTACACAAATCATTTAAAAATCCCAATGATCGATTGAAGTTATGTCTACATAAAAATGACACTTCCTGAAACGACATATATGTCGTTCTCACGTGAACCATACAGTGACATATGTGTCGTTCTACTCACGATATATGTGTCATTCTACTCGCGAACCTTACAGCGACATATATGTTGTTCCACTCGCGAACCGTACCGCAACATATGTGTCATTCTACTCACGATATATGTGTCATTCTACTCGCGAACTGTACAGCGACATATGTGTTGTTCTACTCACGATATATGTGCGTTCTACTCGCGAACCGTACGGCGACATATGTGTCGTTCTACTCTCGAACCATATAGCGACATATGTGTCATTCTAGTCGCCTAAGGGTTAACTCTTATTAACACTGTCGCCTAAGGGTTAACTCTTATTAACAGTCGCCTAAGGAAATTAATTAGTTAATTTTATTACATTCCTTTATGTGATATGCCGGGATTTCTAGAGTAATTGCACAAGTGAATTATGTCACTTAACCTTTTCGATCTCATCGGCCCTAATTTACGGTCTGTAAAATCGGCCTAAAAATTAAAAAATAATTTTTTTTAGGTTGAATTGTTTTGGGTATGCTTAAGCATGCTATAGCGAATTTAAAAACAAACTGGATAAAACCTTAGGGGCATGTTATAACTCAAAACTATCGCCAAGTATTCATAGTTATAATTTTGATGCCCATGAAAAATGTAAGATTCCCTGGCACTAAACCTACAAAATAAGTCTGTTAAAGAATATAAGAAAAAATTATTAAAATTGTAAAAAATTGTAAAAAATAATAACAAATGATGAAAAATTGTTAGGCCAATGCATTCTCTTATATATGCGAGGCGACCTATGGTCGACTCGCATATATAAGAGAATGCATTGGCACATGAAATCTGGGTTGATACAAAAATCGGACCTGGCACTGAAAGGGTTAACTAGCAAGTTATTTATTCATACATATGCTATCAAAATTTATGTGTTATGGGTATAATGGCGGTATTATTCAGATTTTTGGTATTTAGTAAAGAAAGTGTTAAACTTATTATCTGAACATTTCCTAAGGGAACTACTCATCAATGAGTATTTAGTATAGAGAGGGTTAAACTTATTATCTGAACATTAACAAAGGGAACTACTCATCAATGAGTATTTAATGAATAAAGGGTTAAACTTATTATCTAATCATTTCCTAAGGGAACCACTCATCAATGAGTATTTAGTATAGAGAGGGTTAAACATATTATCTGAACATTAACAAAGGGAACTACTCATCAATGAGTATTTAATGAATAAAGGGTTAAACTTATTATCTGATCATTTCCTAAGGGAACTACTCATCAATGAGTATTTAGTATAGAGAGGGTTAAACATATTATCTGAACATTAACAAAGGGAACTACTCATCAATGAGTATTTAATGAATAAAGGGTTAAACTTATTATCTGATCATTTCATAAGGGAGCTACCCATCAATGAGTATTTAATGAATAAAGGGTTAAACTTATTATCTGAACATTTCCTAAGGGAACTACTCATCAATGAGTATTTATTAAAGAAAGGGTTAAACTTATTATCTGAACATTTCGTAAGGGAACTACTCATCAATGAGTATTTAGTATAGAGAGGGTTAAACATATTATCGGAATATTTCCTAAGGGAACTACTCATCAATGTGTATTTAGTAAAGACAAGTTGAACTCTGGTGAACTCTGGTGAACTCACTTATATTTTCTTTTAGGTCTTGATCGCTGTGAGTCAGTTTTTTGTGAAAACGGTGGAACTTGCATAACTCAACAAGGGAATTTCACATGTGACTGTGTCGGTGTTTACACGGGCCGCTTCTGCCAGATAAGTGAGTTTTTATTTTCACATGAGCCACAAATAGTGGGTAAAAGTGGTACAAAGACAGAGATTTTGAAAAAAAGGTTGTATTTTTGTCTTTAGTCTGTTTTCTGTCTGACCACTCGTTAACATTTTTGTTTCCAACTGATAACTTCAGTTTTCGTATTTGATCGGAACCAAAGATGTTAAATGTGTTTCACAGCCAAAAATGCAGGTCAAGATCAAATATGTATTCGGTATAGTTGTTCCCCGAAAATTAATTTTGGGGGACTATAGAAATCAGTACCGTCTGTGTCCGTCTGCATTCGTCCGTGCCTCCATCCGATCCGGTTGTATAGCTCAATAGCTCGAACAATATTAACCAATATCAATAAAAAAAATTATGAGTTGGGTGCCGCAATATCTCGTCAGATTTTTCTTACCTGAGTTATGCCCCTTAGTTTGACAATTTCTCGCTTATTTTTTGTTGTAATCGCAATAACTGGAACAACTATTAACCGATTTCAATAATTTTTTGTTTATGAGTTGTTGCCACAATATCTCAGATGAGTTCGTAAACCAGTTTCATCAGATTTTTGAGTTATGCCCCTTAGTTTGATGATTTCTCGCCATATGTTTGTTGTAAGTGCAATAACCAGAACAAGTATTAACCAATTTCAATAATATTTTTATGAGTTGGTTGCCACAATATCTTGGATGAGTTTTTGAAACGAATTTTTTTCCCTGAGTTATGCCCCTTAGTTTAACGATTTTTCACCATTTTTTATGTCGTAAGTTCTTAACACTGCCAATCTTGGAGTTAGCCACCTTGGAGTTAGCCATTTTGGAGTTAGCCACCGTTTCGGGAGACACTGATCGCGGTGACCTTTTATTATTTGGTATGAGATACAGCCCCTTTTTACCGGAATTACTTTGAAATTTGGGTTTTCTCGGTTTCCGGATTATAATTTTAGTTGAACATTTCAAGACTGGAGCTTCCTGAATTTTTGCGAAAACCCTGTGCCAATGCATTGTCTTCTATATGCGAGTTGCTCATAGGGCACCTCGCATATATAAAAAAAATGCATTGGCCTAACAATATTTAACTTGATCTTGTAAGCCAGTGAATCCTCTTATATATGCGAGGCTCCCTATGTATAAGAGAATGCACTGGCACAGGATCTTTAATGCTGCACCAGCACAGCTCCCGTCATGAAAGGGTTAATGTTGACGGCAGGGTCCGCGCTGGACCAATATTTTTTGCCAAATTATTTTAGAATTTGCCAAATGCTATCCCTGATAGTATCATTTTCTGCAACCTTATGTTTCGACACTCGTGGTTTGAACGACTTTTGATATCGATTGAAAAGCAGTTAGTTAATACTTAATTATACTTGCATGTACCATATAACAATAAGCCAATCACCGAACAATGCAATGGTAGAAGGGTTGCTTCATAAGAAGGGCACATCACAGGAGGATTAGCTATGTAAACACTACCACCACACTAAATGCTAGTAATCCATCCAACCTTCCGTACTAATGCTATGATATTAACTCTATCTCATATCATTAGTACTGAGATGTTAGAGGTGTTCACTTTTTCTAAACCTTATAAAAAACAACTAATATAATTATGTTGTAAGAGTTTCCTGAAATGAATGATATTGATTGACCAATATTTTTCAACTTTAATTAAAAAGTGACTTGCCAAAACTTTTGCAAAATGAAAATATTTTTTGCCAAATGTGAATTATTTTTGCCATTGGCAAATTTGGCAAGTGGCAGCGCGAACCCTGGTTGACTGAATGAAGTAAAATTTGGTTAATGTTGCAGCTTCGAAACCATCTGCTCATTTTTAACCGAGTCATGGACCTTTTTCAACTTTAAAATTTATTACGCGCGCCGCGTGTATACTAATATAGAGATTCTCGTTTCGCTTGGGCGCTGACATTAACATGGGTGTTTTATTTATAGAATGGGAATTTTTGGGATGATTAACCCTTTACCCAACAAAACGGCCAAAAACGGCCAAATAAAGCTTCAACAGCCTAAAATATCTTCGGTCTGTCTCAATAACACCATACAAATATGGATATCATTGGAACCGGTTCATTGACTACATTGTGATGGTTACAGTTATGCCCTGTGCCAATGCATTCTTTTATATATGCGAGTCGACCATAGGTCGCCTCGCATATATAAGAGAATGCATTGGCCTAAAAACAATTTATAATTTTTTTCTACATTCTTTGACAATTTTATCATTTTTAATATGTATTAAGCCAATGCATTCTCTTATATATGCGAGGCGACCTATGGTCGACTCGCATATATAAGAGAATGCATTGGCACAGGGCCGTTCTGTTGGGTAAAGGGTTAAAAGTCAACCTAGCTGCGTGTCGGAGGCGGAGTCCGGTAAAAGGTGTAGTTGGGAATTTCAATTTCGTTTTTTGTTGTTGATTAACATTATGTCAATAATGTTGATTTTTGGTTTGTGATAAGCTATGTCAATTACAAATAAAAGAAATGAAAAAGATCATTTGTAAGTCTTATATTTCAACTTTTATAGACTTTTTTCGTTCTGCAGCCCACTGGGGGTTGTGGTCGGAGACGGCGGAGTCGGCCGCCGGTTCGTTGATTAGGTGCTGGTTGTTATTGTTATTTTAACGGAATTCTGAGTTGGTCATTCGCGAAACCAATTTATTTATATTCTATAATTACAATCATGGGTATATAATATATGATCTTAAGCGCATTACCATTTCTGACATTGTTTTCTTGTATTTTCTTGTTTGTCTGTTTATAACTGCAGTGGGGTTTGCTGGACAAGCCTTGAAATAGTGAGTCTGCCATTTGCAGAATGAGGTCCCCAGAGGTTGAATTTAGTGACACTTTTTCACATGGCAGCTAGCATCACCAAATTCATAGTTGGGAACCTCATTCTGCTTAGACCTCAACTGCCATGGGATACCTAGAATCAGATTAATTTGGAAGTTACCCAGTTGAAGTTTTTGATGTTCACCCTTAGTCACCTCGATTATGCATTTTATCTTCTGCAAATTAGGGGTAAAAGAAATTGAACAGAAGAGAAAAAGTAACTAAAACAATGTTAATTTGAGACTATAGAATCACCATCAACTCTCAGGTCCGGTATTTTTGTCTGGGCCGGTCCAGACAGGTCCATTCATTATAAAATACCTTAACCCTTTCAGTGCCAAGCCTGATTTTTGTATCAACCCATATTTCCTTGATAATTTTTCAAATTATTGATTATAATAATGTGATACATTGATGGAAAGAGCTCTTAGAGCTCTTTCCATCAATGTATCACATTATTATAATCAATAATTTGAAAAATTATCAAGGAAATATGGGTTGATACAAAAATCGGACTTGGCACTGAAAGGATTAAATGGAGGGAATGTGTTAAATCTTACTTCGTGTTACAGACAGCATCAATTTACTGTGGGGCAAGCGTTTATTAAACTTTTGGCATAATATAATATGAATCGTACGTGACACGTAGTGGAGCAACCACACATGATGTACAGTAATGCTCTAAGTAATCGACTACTTAATCACAGCAGAATTATGGGTCACTTTTCAGGATTTAGTCGGAAATATGGCTTGTTGCCATTCATCGGAAAGCTCTCCCCAAGAGCTTTTCGATGAATGGCAACAAGCCATATTTCCGACTAAATCCTGAAAAGTTACCAATAATTCTGCTGTGGTTAAGAAGTCGATTACTTAGAGCATTACTGTACCTCAAATTTGCCTTTTTTCGGCGACATAACGCTAAGAATAATTTATGTAACATCATGCAGTGGTCACTACGGAGACGACATGCCAAATTGACAAGACGTGTAGTGGATTGTAAAATCTTGTCGTCATGACTTCTTTATTTTTAGTTTTCTTTAAGCTGACCAATGAAATGGTCTAAATGAAATTAATAGACTTAAATCACATGTGAATTCTTCGTAAGTTGTGAAGTATAGTTACTTTCATGTTTATCGCGATGCTTCATTTCCAATTCTGCATTTTTTGCAATCTCCACACGGTTGCTAACCGGAAGTCACGTGACAATTTCTCCAAAATATATACCCGCAATCTTGAATAATTACTGATGGATATAGAACAAATTATATGACGTCATTCACCTGCCTTAGGTATAAGCACCCTTGGTGGTTGCTATAATACATTGTATGTACATTGTGGAAATGTGTAGTGCATTTTCTTATCTCCACCATTGTATAGAAATTAATGTGTCAGATATGGGCCAACAAGTTGAGAACATGGCAGTTGTATAAGCGGTTTTGTAATTTCAGACATTGTCATCTCCAATAGGGCCAGTACTTAGGGTAGGCATAACACTCGAACCGGTACTAGAGTACCGGACCACCATGGGTGAACTTGTCCAAAGCAGTCCAATGACGGCAGTCTGGTCTGGTCCGCGGTCCGGCCCTGGACCACGGACCGGACCATTTTTTTTCGGTCCGGTCCACATCCCTACTCTGGAGACCTCATTCTGCAAATGACAGACACTATATTTCAATGCTTGAATGTTGATCGCCACCAAACTTGGTATGTGGCTTAAACAATACATGCTGTGCTTGAATGGGGAATTATTAAAGCAAACTTCTGTGGTTAACCCTTTACCCAACAAAACGGCCAAAAACCCCCAAATAAAGCTTCAACAGCCATTTTAAAATATCTTCGGTCTGTCTCAATAACTGTGACCATACAAATATGGATATCATTGGAACCGGTTCATTGACCACATTGTGATGGTTACAGTTATGCCATGTGCCAATGCATTCTCTTATATATGCGAGTCGACCATAGGTCGCCTCGCATATATAAGAGAATGCATTGGCCTAAAAAAACAATTTTTATAATATTTTTCTACATTCTTTGACAATTTTATCATTTTTAATATGTGTTAAGCCAATGCATTCTCTTATATATGCGAGGCGACCTATGGTCGACTCGCATATATAAGAGAATGCATTGGCACAGGGCCGTACACATCTCTTGGCCGATCGTCAGCATGCAAACTTCATATGTGTTTTTGGAGTATTCTCCATCTAATTTTTCTGATCTTGGATGTCAAATTTGAATCTATTGGCATTCCCTGCAGGCTGCATTTATCAAAGAATTATTTTAGATATTTATAGGCATGTTTAGTATCACCTCTAGATGGGAGCTATCGAAGGATTTTCGAGGAAAAACATGACCGTCGCTAGACATCTTGGATTCTGACTATATAATTGTATGACTAAATCCTTTGGCACACCCTACAGACCACATCCCTCATCCAATTGTCACGATACTTCATATGGATCTTCTGGGAAGGCCACTTGATGGGAGTCATAACATTTTTCTGAATTTAGTTAAAAACATGGCCACTATAGCTGCCATCTTGGTTTTCACATTTGAATCCATCGATACACCCTGCAGTCGACATTTATTGGAGAAATGTTTTGAAAATTTACAGGCTTGATCAGGATTATATGTACAGTATTGCCCTAAATAATTGACTCCTTAAACACAGCAGAATTATGGGTATTTTTTCAGGATTTAGTCGGAAATATGGCTTGTTGCCATTCATCAGAAAGCTCTCAGTGAGAGCTTTCCGATGAATGGCAACAAGGCATATTTCCGACTAAATCCTGAAAAATTTCCCATAATTCTTCTGTGGTTAAAGGGTCATATACTTTGGGCTTTACTCTATTCATAGAATGTACAGTAATGCCCTAAATAATCGACTCCTTAAACAAAGAAGAATTATGGGAAATTTTCAGGATTTAGTTGGAAATATGGATTGTTGCCATTCATCGAAAAGCTCTCATTTGCGGCCAGTCGGGTTCAAAGGGTTAAACACAGCAGAATTATGGGTAATTTTTCAGGATTTAGTCAGAAATATGGCTTGTTGCCATTCATTGGAAAGCTCTCACCATATATATCGTACCTGAATTAAAGGTTCACGCATTTATAGATAAGTTAATATACACTTCCCAAATTTTATTGGTGTTGTCTGATCCATAACAGTAAAAATTAAGTTAATATCATGCAAGCAAGATATATATACACTAATGCCCTAATTAATCGACTCCTTAATCACAGCAGAATTATGGGTAACTTTTTAGGATTTAGTCGGAAATATGGCTTGTTGCCATATTATCCATAATTCTGCTGTGGTTAAGGAGTCGATTATTTAGGACATTACTTCTAGATGAGATTTATCAAATTTGAACGACATTCAATAAAAAATATGGCTGCTGGCAGCCGTCCAAAACTTCAATGTGGCTCTTTGGGTTGACCTCCATTATTTTTTAAACATTTTTACTTTCCACATTCATTATCGCTCCATTGACTGTAATATATGACATTATCCCCTCTCTATGTTGAGCAACAGTGTCATTGACATGTTCATTCTCTTTTAATTTCTAGATGGATGTGTGAACCAGGATGCTTGGTACAATGATGAAACAAGTAAATGTTATTGGTTTGAGAATACGACCCTGACACAGTCTGCTGCCGCCGACTGGTGCACAATGTATGGTGGCCATCTTGCTTACTCCGTGGAGACTAACCTGCTCAATATGCTTAAAAATCAAAACAGGTAAGTAGGGTCCTGCGAAGTCACCCGCAGGGAGCCTCACACAGATATATTAAGAATTAAGCCAGCACTATGGAGTGTTGTCTGTTCCAGTCTATGTGGGGTTCTCGATGGGTTAGACACAGGATAATGTCCATTTTGAAGTGGTTAAATCGGAGTATGAGTTATGTGATGTACAGTTCAGAAAGAGTGTGCTGTAAGGAAAACACTCAACACGGTGGGGATATTTTTGGGAGAGTGATTCACGGTGGCCCACTCAACAGCGTGGGCTTTAGTGGAGAGGATTAGCAAGGCACTATTGTCTAATCAATAAGGTGATGGCAGTTTCTTCCCACCCCACTACATATCAACGCAAATCACCGTGAAACACGGTGGATTGCCGACAATCACCGCGAAACTCTTATATTCGCAACCGGAATAGCATTGCATTTTCCACCATTTACATTGTATTTGTTTTCAGTTAAACAAAATTGAAAAAAGACAACATAGTAATGTAAAATTAAAATTAGCTGTATGGAAGACTTTATTGTACTGTGGCCCGTTTGTGTGCTTTGCGCACATTTTTATCTTTTAAACTTTCTGACATGTTGACTTGAGAAAAAAAAACAATCATAATGTTTTCAGTTTCAACTTCTTGCTCAATTTAAAGGCACTTGTTGGTTTGAAAGTCAAAATTATGATCGATTTTGATACATCGCGGATCATAGATCAGCATATGCCGATAAGTACGCTAACATTGTTATACATGAACAGCCTCTTTCTAGTTGTATTAATTATTGTGATCAAAGAACGTTTGGATCCCGAACGTTCTTCGACATACAGATAATTCCCAGTTGGTCTGGTCATTGCATGGTACAAATAAAGAGCGTTTATTTCACTTATCTGCGAAAACTGAGTACAGCTCGTAAATATGTCTGACATTATCAAATACATGTTTTGTTCAGAGCAGGTGCAACTGTTATATAAATATATCACGTATTTATCAACATATCATTGTAATAATAATATCATTTTCAAACTTTAGTAAAACTAAGACCGTTATAGCACCCACCTGGTTACCCCGAGTCACCATTCCAATTTTGGTTTAATGATCTTTATTTGCATCAAATTTTCCCGGGATCCATGTGTATGTACATAGATTCTCGGTATCAATTAAAGTCATTCGTATGCAGATATATGCAACTATATACTTATTGTATAAGCTCTGTTAATGTTAAACTTTTTATCTGTATGTATGCGCGTTTATATATCGCATGTCTGTGTCTAATGTGGATGTTGTGTGGTTTGGGGTTACTCATTCACCATCATTACGTCATTATGTCTACACAAAGAGGGCACACGAGAAAACTACAGGATGCTCGGGTATTCAGCTAACTGAATTTGACCGCTGTTATGTAATATTGCGCATTGCGGATCGCAACTGTGTTTTTGTAATTCCTAGCCGATTCCCATGATATAATTAAAGCTATATATGTGAAGGATTTTTTAACTTCCGATTCGCGACGGACCGATTTCGTGGTATCCAAATGATATGTTGCAGGTGAAAATCCGATGGTAAATTGGTTAAACATGTTTTTAACCAATAACGATATATATATACGTCTACATAATCATATTGTAGACACGCGAGTATGGTAAATGCAATTGTTGAGTCATAATAAAGGGCATTTTAAATTTTAAATAGTTGATATGTATTCATCGCATTCGAGTCAGCAGAGGCTTATACACGTATAAACTATTTTAAAATATGAATTAACTCTAATTTACTCTGGATGGGCCTCAGTATTCCCCAACATCAAATATACGTTGCCCATTAATTTGTGTCTTCACAATAAAGCATTCATTCATTTCATATGAACTGCCACATAACGGTACGTAGTCAGAATTAAGAAAGATAATAAATACGGTAACTTAATATCGATCACCAGCCTGGAGGTTTCATTTATTCTGGACATATATATACCACAGCATTATTTATCACAGAAAGACGAATTAAAGTGATACAAAATACAACTTTGAACACGATAGTTTGGGTCCGAAACACAAAATAGCCATGTGAATGGCATGTAAAAGAAAAGCGCATTCGATGTCAGTCTATTCCTGATATAGTAGATATAAAGAGCGTTTATTTCACTTATGTCAAACGTTGAAAACAGTTGGAAAATGGCTATGCGCATGTACAATATATTTTGTTGAGCATTTGACGCCGGTATATCAATATTTCCTGTATTGTCAACCTATATCTTATACCTCCTTCCAAATTACGTAAACATAACTCGGAAGCTCGAGTTAGCCAGGCCCGCTTAATTGTGAAACAATATAATCTGCATTCTGAATGGCAAAGTGGACACTACATGTAAATGTAGCTCATATGATTCTGATTGATACTCGCACCCTATGCCACGGCGCTGCAGTGGGGATAATTAATTTTGACACCTCGTATAGACTTGGCGGAACTTTCAAAGGTTATGTAAGAGCTAACTGACACCCATTATACTACCATTGTCTGAAATAACACGGACACAGTCGCACGCTATATATAAACATAACTATGTATATGTGATTCCTAGTGGTCACCGACATTTTTTTCCACTTCATGTTATTATACATCCATAGCATGATAATCATTAAAATTCAAAAGTTCCAAATCCTCTAGGGTTAAATCCAAAACCCCAATAAATAAAACAAAAACAAAAACATATACGCTAGCTGAATCAGACTTCCCTCGGCAGAGTTTATGCCTACATTGCTGTAGGGGCCTGAACAAATGAGCGAGGGAATGTTATCCATATTGGCGTTTCGCGCGTATTTCGATCTTTTAAACATTTTGCTAAAAAAGATAGAATTATTAAAATAAATTAAACAAATTTAATTGTTTTAATGGACTTGGATCATTATATTATACATATATATGTGTGCATATGTGTAAATAATACGAAATTTGCGCTTAAAATTTGAAATAAGTGATCGAGGGACGGAAGAAATCCATAAAATAACAAATGGTTTATTTATTTTGCTTATACATGTAGCTAGTTAATCATTCTGGAATTTTTTAAAATATCAACCATAAATATAAATATAATGAACAGCAGCATACATACACTGCATGGCCCACTGAGTGTATGTTTTAAAATAAACTACAGTAAAGGGTTTCAGCAATGACGTGATACAATATAGATGTCGGCGTTTTGAAGCGATTCTCTGATTCGCGGTGATTCCCAGTGGGGACCTCATTCTGCTTAGGCCTCATCTTTGGAAACTATCTTTATCAAATTTCTATAGAAACTTCTTCACATAGATTCCATTTCTTTTTTAGTTCAGTTAATCTATATTAGTCGGATTCCTTATGTCGAAAAAAATGGTCGCGCGTTTTCGGAATGTTAAAAGTGATATGAGAACAGTTTCTATACCACCAGTGTGTCTGTTTTCAGAATCTACCTGTTTCCAGCTTGATATTTTAGTGGAAACAGGTTTATATGAGGCTTTTGTTTGTGTACTCCTCTATTTTATTCCCGTCCACCTGGTAAAACAAACATGCTATTACTCACAGAAAGTTTGGTAAATGGTTTTCTTTGTTCTTGGAAATCGAAAAACATGGGGAGATCTTGCCACAAATTACTTAATTACATATCTTAATGTGGAATTTTATCAAAAATCATCAGACGAATTGCATTTATGACTGCATTTTCTCAAATATTAAGGTATTGTATGTTCTTAACATAAGCTATATCACATATAGATGAACATGAACAATCTACAAGGATATATTGATCATATTCCACAATCAAAACTTCCATACATCGATTTTTGGTAAAGATATCGCAGAAAAGCTAACCCTACCCCCACCCTCGATGATTTCACAAGTCAGATTCCTTTGGTCGAAAACAACGGTCGCGCCATTTCGGATTGTCTAAGACGACATGCGAACGGTTTATTTATCAACAGCGTGTCTACTTGCAGAGTTTACATGTGTCCAGTTGAAATTTTATTGAAAAAAAGAAGAGTTTTTGGACTGTTTTAAGAATTTAAAGAGCGTTTGCTTATTGTACAATATTAATCCTCATAACTAACCTTCTGGTGGACTGTGCGCGTTGAAATTAACAAACGTATCAAATATGGTGGTCTACTTTCAGAGTCTACTTGTTTCCAGTCTGATATTTTAGTGAAAACAAATTGTTTGGACGGTTTTAAAATTTTAAAGAGCGTTTCCTGATTATACAAATATTAACTAACACAATTAGCCTTTTCATGAATTGTGCGAGTTGAAATTGTGCTCATATGTCAAGTATGACTCTGAAATGTATTTTTGAGAATGGTGTCAGATAAGTCTCCGCTGGTACAGTACTACAGTTGCGAACAAAACTAACGTTTGACCCTATAAAGAGTTTGACAATTTACTCAAATGTTCACTTGGTGGAACTTAATGGCTATCATATATGCATGGCTATTACATGTAATCTATCGTAACTACATGTGATTTTACAAAATTAACATGCAATATAGTCAGGCCACCAGATACAGTAGTTGATAAAAGTGTGGTTCATACCAATCATATACATCACAATCACGTGCTTCAGTGATAAAAATGTCCACTATTATACACATGCAATGTTCATCAAGACTAAAGTTTCAGGATGTCGTTGTAAAATTGATTGATGGTGTTTTTTCATCAATTGGCAAAATTAATGTTTATTGCCAGGACGAAGTACCGCATAATACGGAGTTGTGTGCTAACAAATCTGGGAGTCATATTTATGTAAGTGTCAGTCAAAACTTTTAGGACATGGGAATATTTTTTTTATTTCGTGACCACGAAATAACTAATTCTCGGCCATGAAATAAATAATTCGTGGTCACGAAATAAATAATTCGTGGCCACAAAACAACTAATTGTGATGTACGATCGTCAGTCCCATTGTTGTAATGGAAGGGAATAGAGATGATCTGGTTGTAATTGTCCACCATCTTGGCATGAGCCACGGCGATTTGAGATAAAGAGTGTTTTAGGGTGGCCCGTAAAACAAATTAAGTAATAACCCCTTTCACCAACCCGATCCAAAGTTGCCGCCGTCCTGGAGTGGGTTACATAGGCACCCACGACATTCAGTATATCTTGTGGCCACGCAACAGCACCAATTATACCACATCAAATAAGGGGTCGGGATATTGTATAGGTGTCAGATTTGAACCCATCTGGGGTGGCCATTTAGGATCGGGGATGATAAAAGCGGGTGAACATTTAGTTTGTCTCAGGGGTCACCCTACAACACACTGTATTCGACCTAAAATGGGGGGGTGCATGGTACCATGTATGGTCCCCTTTGATCAGTTATCATTTTCGCTCGAGTGGGCTGAAGGTGTGAAAATTAGCTTGCTTTGTGAGCCACGGCACCCTTTATTTGATCTATATCGGTCAAGTGACCGAGAAATAATGTGTACCCCATTTGACCCCTTCTGAGTGGCGACCTTTTTGGATCGGGGATGGTTGAAAGGGGTGAATATTTATAAGCTTGTATTGGGCCCACCCTACAAAACTCCTTATTCGACTTAAATCCGCCAATATGCCGAGAGAAATGGCATTTCCATTCGATCCCTTGGCCTTGTGGTAAAAACTAATGAATATTCAGTTTGTCTTGGAGCCACCTGACCCGTGTTTCCTGGACTAGTTTATATAGGACGCCCAAATACCCATAGAGCCCGGGTCCCACACCATAAGGGGTTTATAGTAGCTTCTCTGCGATCGTACACATTGTTTCTAAAACAGCATCAAGTTAGTGTAACCATACCGTAAAGGTATATGGATATATACAAAGGTCAATCAGTTATTTCGTGGCCACGAATTAGTATTTCGTGACTACGAATTTGTTATTTTGTGGCCACGAATTAGTATTTCGTGGTCACGAAATACAAAACAAATTCTCATGTCCTAAACCAGCCACCGTAACTTATGGATCATTCTGTTTTAGTATTAAATTTGGAGAAAGCCAACCAGCATCAATGTAACAACTACAACAACTCATCTATGCCAATGATATGTTTAGCCATATAGATGTGGATAGGGCGGTATTGTTTAAAATGTTAAAGAATGTTATCATGTCCATTGCTAAATATTGCTGGGCTTATATAGATGGTTGTTCTATAATTCCTGGTCGGGTTTATTTAAATTGGGAGTTTAAATTATGTTTATCTGATGATAAAGAAAACACTTTCTCCGTCCACTCGATACCTCCCCCGGGATACATGTTTCACATACTAAATTAATATCTTAGTCAACACAACAAATCTCTCCCTCAAATACTTTGCCACAAGAATAACAATAAATTGTCAGCATAAATAGGCAAAATTAGATAGTGTCTATAGTATTGGTTATGTTCAAATTGTGACACAGATATGAAACTGTACATATTTGTGCCCCATGGGCCATTGATCGAGAAACTTAGTCTAGGAAATTACCAGGAATTCACGTGAAATTGCAATTATAGCTTTATAGGGTCGTAATTCGACGTTTGCGTTTCCGATACAGTTAATACCCAAATGTGAAATTTGAGATGTATACCTGGTCGTCGAAATGAACCAGGTGTCTTAATTATTTAAGGTTAGCAACGATTGTTAATCAAATACCACAATTGTGTACTAATCATTCATTGGTATTGCCTTAATTTAGTCAGTGTATAATCTCATGGTGCTGGTTTTGTTCAAAGTTGGGCACATGCATGTCTAAAACTATATATGCAGCCATGTTCTGCATACCGGTATAGGCCACTGATCATTATAATATTATATATCGGTCCCGATAGTAACGATTACTAAGCACCTACTCGGAATGCAGGAAAATGCAACTATGGACGATAACTATTTTACTCATTAAGCTCTACTTTAGTGGAAATTCGAATTTACTTGATTTTCACAGCTATTCACGAATTGTGGAGATTAGCTGTGGTCAGAATATTGATGGTGATTGTTGGGTTTCAGTCGCTGCACTGAACGTAACTGGCGTGGGAAGCGTTGATTTCTTGTTAACATCCGGAATTCTACTCTAGAGGTGTCCAGGTACATAACAAAAATCGGTCCGGAGGAGTCCCGGGGGGTCCATAGGGGTGTACCTAGCTGCCCGACTACAAAGCCGATACCGCTACAGTAAAGATCTCAGCTGCACCGAAATGTCCGTTTTTCAGTAGCACAAATCCTGCAAAAACACAGATTCTCTCAGTGCATGTGAGTTAATGACAACGAACAACTACCATCTATACCTGTGTATTTGCGACACTACATCCCGTTATGATCAACGATGTGGTTTTAAAACTGTCTTAACCCTTACATTTTCGCAGTGTACTTACAGTGTATTTACAGTGTACTTGCAGTGTAGCGAGATAAGCTCTATACAGTGTACACTGCAGCCGAGGTGTAGGAGATGGCAGTGTGCTTACAGTGTACATGCAGTGTACTTACAGTGTACCTGAGGTGTACTTGCAGTGTGTTTCAAATATTTAAATGAGCTATGGGAGTGTACCTACAGTGTACCTACAGTGTAGATGCAGTGTAGAGAATGGCAGTGTGGCTGCAGTGTACCTACAGTGTAGATGCAGTGTAGAGAATGGCAGTGTGGCTGCAGTGTACCTACAGTGTAGATGCAGTGTAGAGAATGGCAGGGTTTCTGCAGTGTGGCTGCAGTGTACTTACAGTGTGGCTACAGTGTGGGGGTGGCAGTGTATTTGCAGTGTGCTTACAGTGTAGTTGCAGTGTAGATACTGGCAGTGTATATGCAGTGTAGTTATATGGGTGGGGGAGTAGTGAAGATGGAGATGCTTTTAACCATACAGATAAATTTTATTTTTGAATCAATATTGCAACAAGATAATCATCAACAATACATTTTATCAGAATAGGGAAGGCTCTAAGTACTAATTCAAGAAAACATTTGAGGCTTCATCTTTTAAATTGTTGTCTGTGCCTCTCTGTGCTAGATATTTTGTGATAAAAATTTGCAAAGATGTAGCATGTTGTGATAGGAATTTTCAGACTAAAATTTGTTGGGAATAATCAGAATATTTGCAAAGAAAGCTATTCAATAGAGTACTTAATATATTTAAAAAAAAAATGTTATATAATAATCCCACTCCCTTTAACCAGGGTTTCCGCCAAGCCGGCTGCGGGTCCTACAGGCTACAGACCCATTCCCCCTGTCGGTCTTTGCACGAAATCCCACTCATACACAAATAAATGACGTTATTAAAAACTTTTTCAGTCTTGTCTGTGTCGACAGGCTATATATCTACACTTATTTTCATTAATATTGAAATTGACAGAGTCCATCTCCCGAAAAAACAATAAGAAAGAGCTTGTCAAATAGCGACATTAGATACAGCGTAATACATGTCGAGGTAACATCAAAGAATGCCAGACCGTTGAGTGCGGATATTTTTGTGCACGGGATTCCATGGATGAAACTATTCACGCTCGAAGACACCGTGCTATCGTACGATTACATAATTGGATCAAAGAAGTGAAAGAACAGTCAATTACTGAGTCGGGGATATTTTTATGCACGGGATTTTCGTGGATGAAACTACTCAATGTTGATCATTTATCTTATTGCTGTATTATCATTTGTTTTGAGTTCGATGTACCGGTAAGTGAAGTTCTCGAAAAATACATGTAATTCTCTACGTGTGTTGATTATTATGCGTATATTGCCATGCATACTTAACAAAATCCCAAATTGATTTATTTCACAATAGTACGGAACCTGTCCCAAATCAGTCTTTATAGCGGGAATTCATAGTGAGAACATCATTCATTTGAGCCATATTACATGCATGGAGGATAAACACGAACACATACCACCCCCCCCCCCCCCCCCCCCCCCCCCCCCCCCCCCCCCCCCACCCCCCCCCCCCCCCCCCCCTACGCACATGTTCACATTTCCCACCAAAAACTCAATTATATTTATTTTATAACACGTTCGCTAAAACTCTATAGCTGTTCTATAGCTGCGGTCATCAGTTCTTGGACTAATACAGACTATTGAAGAAGCTACGCGTTCTAGGTGAAAGATTTCGCTACCATTTGTATTTCGCCGTTATAAATATCTCCTGCAGAAAAACCCTGCAGTATGATGTCACCGCGTACAAATAGCTTTACGATTGACAGAATATATAATCCTGTCAGTTTCATTTTCACTGACGCTACTTGAAATTCTAAGAAATACTTTATTCAATTCTCCTTGCTAGGTATTATTGGTCAATGCGTAGATTCTTTTTAGTATTTAGATTCATTATACCTGTTGGAATCTTACTGTAAGTTATAAATTTGTAAACAGTTAACACTGTATTAAACTCATAGCTCGTTCATTTATATATATATAGTCTTCAATCAGACGGCAGTCTTACGTACGTAATTAAATGACTAACTATTTGGATACCATCAACAGAATTAATGCACCCACGGAAATGATCGACTTGCATAATATACCTAGCTTGGGATTGCTTTGTGGGACACTCAGGTGCAAGGAAATGGCTTCTTTTCAGTGTCAAATAAAATTTTTTTCGCCCGACAGGACGAACCATGGTGTGTTTCCTCAATACGGACTCATTAATTCTCCCCTGGCGGAAACCCTGCTTTAACGTCATGATTCATTTCAATATATTGACTCAATATATATATTTCATAAATCTGGTGCCCATATGCGAAGTTTGAATGAGTTGAATTGTGTTCAAGCACTACCATAATGCCCAAAGTAATTGACCACAGCAGAATTATGGGTATAAAGGCAGACTTTAATTTTTGAGACACGCGATAGCTCTTGCGCACCATCGCGCGGCTAAAATTGAAAACCCGCGAGCATACGATTGCGCACCTGGGCCAAATACAGAGAGCGTACAAGTATAAAGAAACACCTTGAATGTTGTAGCAAAATATCAAATGAATTCTCCGAAACCAACATTCATTGTCGGCATACATCAAAAGGTGAGTCCCTCATGCCACGATGATTGACAGTTTAAGTTATTTGAGGTCACGGTGTAACTTGTCGAATGCACTACATTTATCTGTCTGAGACTGAATGATTCAAAACTAAAAATACATTTGAACAATTTCTATGTATGGGACTCTGCGTGCCTACATTTTCTAAAAATGAAAGTCTGGTAAGGCCAAAATTAAAATTAGGTTTGTTTGTCCACTCCCAACCAATTCATTTTCACGGCTGCAGCAGGCATGGTCCAACGCTGGTGACTGGAGAAGACTCGGATGAGAGCACTCTGGATGTAAGTTGTAAGACCCTATGTTCAATGAATAAAATCTGAGCGACAATGTCAGGCCGCCCCACACGCCTAAATATAACTACCCCTATCTTTTGACTGAAAATCTGGGATACATGCATCGATTCTGCCATGTGTGCCCCGACCCTTGATATACATTTTGATTGAAACTTCTTACTTTGTAGTTTTTAAGGACAGTCAGATTTTATACAGATACCGGTATCATGTCCTGCACCCATATTTTGTTAGAGCCTGTCAAGATAAAGTTCTAATGACAATTTTCAGCAATATAATATCAGGTTTATTATTAAAAAAAAATTCAAATATTTACCTACCGGTACCTACTAGTACCTGCACACTTCCAAAATCTAGGGTCGGTAGTGGACAAACACATATTTTTAATAGTGGCCTAATTTTTCAGGTCTGAGGATTTAGTCGAAAATATGGCTTGATGCCATTTATCGGAAAGCTCTCGCCGAGAGCTTTCCGTAAGTTTCCGATGAATGGCAACAGGCCATATTTCCGACTAAATTCTAAAAAATTACCCATAAATCTGCATAAATGGCATAATTCTGCTGTGGCTACTAGTAAGTGGTCAATTACTTCGGGCATTACTGTATAAGTTATAATTGTGTTTGCAGCTTTGTTGTCTACTAGTATAGTATTATTATGTTGATTAATTACTCTTGAGTGCCTAATAAAAGTACAGGGTGGAATAATAGTACAGGTTGGAAAATTTCGCATAACTGAATAATAGTACAGGGCTGAATAAACGTACAGACTGGAAATATTAGTACCATACATCCCAACAAAATGCACCATCTGACTGGTTTACTGATGCCATGTAGCCCTCTTAATTCAGATTGTTTGGCTTTGGCAATCCGCTACGGCAACAGTATGCCGTGCCCCAGTTTGCTTCAGCAAATTGCTTCGCCAATGCTGATTGCCGTAGCCAATTATGAAGGCTGTGCCATGTGACAGAAATAGTTTCGATTGATAGCCAGGTCTGTGAATCTACAGTGTGCTGATCACTGTCAACAATCAGAGTTCATTTATCTATGAATAACACAATTTAAGATTGGTGAATTATTTCTTTTGGTTAATTTAATAAACGTACAGGACCAAATAACAATCGTACAGGTGGGAATTTTACCTCGATTTTAATAATCGTAACATGTATGTTTATTAGGCACTCAAGAGTAGGCTAATGTCACCTCACAGTAACGCCGAAGAGGTCACTCTCACCAAAAAAAGTGCTGACTGGTACACAGGATTTGAAAATGTGCTGAAGGGTATACAGGGTTTGTGATCGCCACTAACATCGTTACTTAAACTGTGTTTCTGACAGTCTGGTGCCCATTTAAATAGCATTGATCAGTTTGTTTTCAGTTCATTTTAATGTTCATTGCCATTGGAACGTAAACAATTATTCTCTATAGACTAACAGCAATCATGGCAGATACGAAAACTAAACGTCATTTAGAACGACATTTCAAACCCAGTGTACATGTACCCTTCAGCACATTTTCAAATCCTATGTACCCTTCAGAACTCTTTTTGGTGAGAGTGAACCCTTCAGCCACAGTAACTCAGCAAGTAAGAAGTTGTATTGTAGAGTGTATAACTTTTTTGATATTCTCTGAACATGCAGTTTTATTTATCATTCATGACATCAGTGAAGCTGCTGTGGGATATGTTTAGCACTGAGACTGAGAGAAATTTGCAAACGTTGGCATGACCGATTATTTTTTTTTCGCCAAAAATTGAAAAAAAGCAGTCAATGTCAGCTGGTCAGGTGTGTCACTTTATTCTTCTTCTGCATCTGAATTCTGATGTCACATTGTCACCGAGATCCAAATTCCAATGTGCTCTGAGTCTGTGTGCCCAGTAGTTCAGTCATAAACGTAGTGCGTATCCTTCTACGATAATCATTGAAAGCAGCAATCTGCGAAAGCAGTCATGTTGACCTATGTGCCCACTGCCCAGTCTATCCCTCCGCCAAAATTAGTTTTGTCCCGTAGCACAAGCATTTGGACAAGTGTCACAAGACATCAACTTCAAGATGATTTAAATTGGATCCGCTAGACGACAGCCATCACTCTCCGATTGAGAATTATCACTTGTAAATAAATGTAAGTTTTGTCTAAATTTAACGCACGTTTCCATTGGTTATTGTTGTTGTTTTTTTGGCATTGTTATTTGGATTCATTTAATTATGAAACACCAGTATGCATGCATGGAAAATGTCATATTCCGACTATTCGTAACCGTAGCCCGCAGCAGTGCAGCCTGCAGGATTTGGAACAAACTTCGCCCATTTGCCGAATTCAGCCTCCTACCACCTGTTTTTCTACCTCTAGTGTAGTTCCTGTCTTCTTTTCGCCAATTGTTTTTGCTTTTCTGAGGTTTTCTCGCCATCATTTTCGTGAAATGAAAGACGTTGTCAAATAAAAACAGATGAATTTAAATTCGAAAAATAACCGGAATGCGGTCTGCGCATGCGCATATAGTGACATGGGTCACACTAAAAATTGTAGTCCGAGTCCGACGAGCCCAGTGAAAAAGTGCGATTTTCAATTTCGTTTAATGTCGTTATAAATATAATTCCAATAATGATGAATTTTGGTTTGTGGTAAGCTATGCCAATTACAAATAATTTGTAAGTCTTATATTTCAACTTTTATCGACATTTTTCGTTCTTCAGCACACTAAAAGTTGTACACGGTAGTTGGGATCAGCCGAGCCAGCCGCCGAGTCGCTAATTAGGTGTTAATTGCTATTGTTGGCGGCTAATTGGATTAAGTCAGTGGTGGGTCACATGAAGATCAAAGGGCAAGTAGTGGGAATAAAAACAAACAATGACTTATGTTTATTAAGCACAATATGAAGGTTTAGCAATTTTAAAGATTACTCTTACATGAACACGTATAGCGTATATATTTTGAGCCTGTTAGAAGGTATAAACGGAACCTCCTTTTGGCAGTTTTTGTGGCACTGTCGATGTTTTGTCTACGTCGGCATACGTGTAAACACTCCGTGATAAGTATAATTCAGTTAGGCCTATAAGTGTTCACCTTAAATACTGATTGTATATGCCATACTATGGCATATACAATCAGCTGCGACATCTTTAAAAAAAAAACACATTCCTGTATCGTATTCTCAGTTCTAGGCTATCACCTGATTTAGATATGGATTTCCCAATAAAATGATGACATCAGATAACAATGTTTACGCTTAGCGAGAATGGTGCATCGTGGGATATAAATTCCCCAAACAAACACGTGGGCAGCATGCATTTACTTTGGGAGATTTACAGTGGGTCGACAATCACGCGTGCGTGCGTATATATAAAGTTAAACTTTGTTATTTTTGATAGATTTTGCGTTAGATTTAAAACAGATAGCAAGTACATATATTTCTCCGAGAATGTTAAACACAATTTGTAACTGTTCATCGTTATTTTATTGATTTTATGCGACAAAATAGTCGAACAGGTCACGAAATTACGCGCACGTCCATATACGAGTTTTGATAACAATCTATAATGCATCATGAATGAGCGTGTTGATCGACGATATATCAGCGGCGTTTACTAAAATATCTATAAATGACCATTACTTGAATTCCTTTGCCCCATCATTTTAAAGATTTAATTGATACAGTGAATATGAAAAGAGTCCCCGGGTAAATAGTTTTGTTTGTGTGTGTGTGTGTGTGTTTTTTTTTTTTCGCTCGTCTTTTTCTCGACAAGGCACGGATCAATTCCGAAATCGACGTTACCATTCGGAGCCACATATCCCCATGCAGAACAAAAATTTACCCCAACCCCAAATTGGGGTGGGGTAAACAAAAAGTCTGGGGACCTGTGTTTAGAGTTCAATTATTATATTTAGAGTATTGCATGTCAAAATTACTGGTTTAGACAGCTGGTTTAGAAACGATTTTATTATACTTCTGATCTGCGCTGTCAAACTACCAGGTATCATGCAAAATTTCTATATTGGAATGGCCATTTTTTGACTGCAGGTGTGTTTAGAAACACAATCATTGAAGCTTTCCGCCAATTTCCATATACATGATGGCAACCAATTCTCATTGTTTCTATGACAAATATTTTGCAGTTAATGAATCATATATCTTTATATTAGCACACAAGATTCATAAAATTTATTACTATCAGAATATAAATAACAGAAAAACAAAATAATTTCAAATTTGAAAAAGTTCATATTTAATTTAAGATGGCATATATAGCACAAAACGTGCGAGGCTGTGAGCAGTATTCCTGAACATACCCATATCAAAGTTCGATTTTAAGGTGTCACATGGTATAAGTGTTGACAATATTTTCCAATATTCCATAAGTGTACCTATAAGTGTGGGCTGTGTTCCCAAACATTTTAAAAGTAAAAGTTTCATAAGTGTGTAGATAGAACTTTTCAAAGTACCATAAGTGTAGCTGTAAGTGTGGGCAGCATGCCCAAAGATTTTCAAAGTCTCAAAAGTGTACAGCAAGTGTACACTTTTTACAATACTTATACTACACTTCCAAAATAAGTGCACAGTTCGAAAAAAGTGAGTATGGTACAAGTGTACTGAATTAAAAAAAACAAAAGCTACAATTATACTATAAGTGTATACCTGAACTACACTTACAATGAAAGTGTACACTCAGAAAATTTAATGTAAGGGTTGTTCATGCCAATATGGAAAAAATCCTTCTCATCCAGTCATTCACTACATATTTCTATTATTCAACAAGATGTCTCACAAGTCCCAGCAGTGTAGTTGCAGTGTAGTCTTTCTGTGTGCGCATTCGAACAAGTCCCAGCAGTGTAGTTGCAGTGTAGCCTTTTCGTGCTGTCATTTAAACAAGTCCCTGCAGTGTAGTTTTGTTCATGGTCTCTTTAAATGGAGTCCATGCAGTGTGATTGCAGTGTACACTGCAACTACACCTTGGATTTGAAGTGTGGTTACAGTGTACACTGCAAATACACTCCAGTTAAAGTGTAGCTGCAGTGTACACTGTAACTACACTGCAACCACACTCCAGAGTGGAGTGTACACTGCAGAATTGTAAGGGAAGTCAGTAGACAACAAGACAGACAAAACAGTATCAAATAAAACAATGAAATAATATATAATCACATCGTGAACAGTCTTGTTATGAATATTTTCATTTTATTCAACAGGCTGCAAATTATCGAAACTACGAAACCATTCGACACTTACTTTTGCCAATTACTGTATCTTGAGGCATAACTATATCATATATTGCAACTAATCAAATCACGGATAGTTTCAGTGGGTCAAACACGAATGTTAAACTTCATATATAGTTGCGCACGATTGCCAATAAGTGGTTATTACAATCAACGTTTGAGCATAACACGAAATTCTCCATTGGGTTAAGTGTTAAATTTTGATCGCAACTGTAGCCACAAGAATCATCTGATCACATCCATTCTTTTTAAAACTACGTCTGTGTTTCATACTTAGTGCTTTTTATGAATATCAGTACGCCGATAGCACCATACGCAAAATGGCTCCATTTATCCAAAGTACTAGAATCTCCATAGGCCTCAGTGTTAATTTTTGATCACAACTGTAGCCAACAAGAATGAACCGATCACATCAAATTTTTCAAAAATACATGTAATTGTCATATCTAGTAGAGTGGAGAAGTTTCTAATCGCACCGATCACCATAGGCCAGATGTTTTTTGTAAATACGAAACGCTCTCTAAATGATGTTGACCCCGATTTAGGCTGACCCGCCAAAATTCAAGAATGGAAACAAGTCAATCCTGAAAACACACCTACTAGGCATACATAATCCGTTTTCAGATAGCTTTTAACAAACCAAAAATGCTAAATGACATAAGGAATCCGACTATATCCCCAAATTGGCAGACGACACATTGCATAATAGCTAGAGGTTCCCAATGGGTGTACATCACAATATTCACCATTTGGGAACAATCATCTGAGTCTTATGTCTGCCATAGCAGATGAGGCCAAGCAGAATGAGGTCCCCAGAGGGTGAATTTGGTGATCCCACTATGCTATGCCCCATGGCACCAGATGCAGGAACATCTTCACATAAATTCTATATTTTTTAGTTTAGATTATATCTCTATATCCCCAAATTGGCAGAGGACACATTGCATAATAAAGGTTCCCAATGGGTGCACATCACAATATTCACCATTTGGGAACTTCAATCTGAGTCTATGTCTCCCATAGCAGATGAGGCCAAGCAGAATGAGGTCCCCAGAGGGTGAATTTGGTGATGCTACCCTGCTATGCCCCATGGCACCTGATGCAGGCATACTAAGCAGTTTCACAACTCTGTGGCTTCCAGGACATATTCAGATAGATTCTATTTCTTTTTAGTTTAGTTTCTCTCTATATCCTCAAATTGGCAGACGACACATTGCATAATCGAGGTTCCCAATGGGTGTACATCAGAATATTCACCATTATGGGAACTTCAATCTGAGTCTATGTCTCCCACAGCAGATGAGGCCATGCAGAATGAGGTCCCCAGAGGGTGAATTTGGTGACGCTAATCTGCTATGTGGGATAGCGTCACTAAATTCACCCTCTGGGGACCTCATTCTGCAAATGACAGGCACACTAAACTCAGGCTTGGGCATGAAACAAAAGGGGACCACACTTAATAAAAGCCCCTGGGCTTGTTGTTTAAAGGGACGCTTTGATTATTGCGACATAACGAAGATGCGGGCCCCGTTGGTTCAGAGTGCCCGGATGAAGATAATTAATCGAGTGTGTTTATCACAGTACGCGCTAACTGCTCGCCTTCCTATCACATGGTACCGGAGTACGCTGTAAAAAGCAGTCTCTTTGAAAAGCAGACGAGATTCATAAACGATGTACATCTGTTAGGAATTTCGTCGGCTTTTCAAAGAGACAGGCTATTTGGCCATGCGTTTGTCACAACAGACCTGTTTCTTGCGTGCATGTATAATTCGTGTTTTATTGATAGTAATGATGAAAAGAGTAACGACTTGTATTAATCAAATAATAAAAATGAAGTTAGTTTGCCGTATCGTAATCAGGATGGACTTTATTTTACCTACGGATTGTTCATTCCCCTTTCCAATTCACCTATCTATTCTATATTGTCAAAACTTTTGTTAAATGTTCATATATGTTACAATACAATGTACTTAAATCAACAAATGGCCCAGAAAACTAACATCTGCTTTTCTGAGGCCTGCGATGACATTTCGCGTAACTATGCATTGTTTGCCTGCATAAAGAAATAGTCCCAGATAAATAATGACTCGTTGACATATTTAATGGCGTATATTTAATGAAATAACTGTTCAATCTCTTCATTCATTAGAGTTTGTTAGAAGAAATATTAGAAGCCACAGTATTTTGAGACGGTGCGTACGGAATGTAAACAGATGACAAACCGGAAGTCAAAGATCACCCGTCACTATTTCCTGTCACACAACGAACGTTGCATATATCACAATTTATAGAATGGGTTTATTGAATGGAATAAGGGTAGGATCATGTAATAAATATTATTATCCATCCCTTAACTAACACGGTTTACAATTGGGCAAAAGCCGCCACTTGATAATCCGGGAAAAAGTCATATTGGACTCCCGAATGTCATATTGGACTCCTAAGTGTGCAATATGACTTTTTTATCGGTACTCTGTGACGTCACAAATTAACTATTGCGAAATGAATCAGTGAAATTGTAATGCGCTTTCAACACTGGTGAATTTAGCAGATGTTTCACTTCCGCATTGAGTTTTTTTTTCATTTCCATGTTTACTGTTCCAAATCATGCTTTCTGATGATCAAATACAGGCTTTTATAGAGAATTAAGTGCCGACAAATACCAAAAATAACCACAAAAGTTTTATTCCCAAATTTGTATAAACATAGATGGATAATAAAAATGTCATTATACAATGTTGTGTACAGTACTGTACAGTATGAGTTTTTCTTGTACTCGTCCAGGTTGTGGTGAAAAGTCATATTGGACTCAACACTGCGTGTCTCATCCAATATGACCTTTCACCACAACCTGGACTCGTACAAGAAAAACACATACTGTACACAACATTGTATAATAACAATATATTTCATTATTGTTCTTCTGACCAGGTCTTTGATTAATGGTAACCCAGTTCCGGGAGTCGTGTGGATAAGTCTAAATGACCTTGACACAGAGGAAGAGTTCACTATATGGAACGGTGGCAGGATGACGTGGACAGTATGGTCCTCTGAGCATAAAGGGAAGCCGTGGGGCGGAACCACCCTGAACTGTGCTGTAATCAACCAAACTTCCAGTCAAGTATATTCACACAATTGTAATTGGACAAGGCCAAGTTTATGTGAATCTGAAGGTAGATATATTAATATATTTGTTGTGAGGCCGAGTTTATGTGAATCTGAAGGTAGATATATTAATATATTTGTTGCGAGGTCGAGTTTATGTGAATCTGAAGGTAGATATATTAATATATTTGTTGTGAGGTCGAGTTTATGTGAATCTGAAGGTAGATATATTAATATATTTGTTGCGAGGCCAAGTTTATGTGAATCTGAAGGTAGATATATTAATATATTTGTTGTGAGGCCGAGTTTATGTGAATCTGAAGGTAGATATATTAATATATTTGTTGCGAGGTCGAGTTTATGTGAATCTGAAGGTAGTTATATTAATATATTTGTTGCGAGGCCAAGTTTATGTGAATCGGAAGGTAGATATATTAATATCTTTGTTGTGAGGTCGAGTTTATGTGAATCGGAAGGTAGATATATTAATATATTTGTTGCGAGGTCGAGTTTATGTGAATCTGAAGGTAGATATATTAATATATTTGTTGTGAGGTCGAGTTTATGTGAATCTGAAGGTAGACACTAGACATATTAATATATTTGTTGTGATGCCGAGTTTATGTGAATCTGAAGGTAGATATATTAATATATTTGTTGTGAGGCCAAGTTTATGTGAATCTGAAGGTAGATATATTAATATATTTGTTGTGAGGTCGAGTTTATGTGAATCTGAAGGTAGATATATTAATATATTTGTTGCGAGGTCGAGTTTATGTGAATCTGAAGATAGATATATTAATATATTTGTTGCGAGGTCGAGTTTATGTGAATCTGAAGGTAGATATATTAATATATTTGTTGTGAGGCCAAGTTTATGTGAATCTGAAGGTAGATATATTAATTTATTATATGCTTCCCTATCAAATTCTATTGATTTCATGTTCGAGTAAAAAGCTATATTTCGCTAGTCGAGCGCCCAACTGTGCGCCAACGTTATATTCCACAGTAGATTCCTTATATTACATGGTAGCTTCCTTATATTACACGCTAGCTTCCTTATATTAAACGCTAGCTCCAATCGGGGCGAATCACTTGTAATGCCGTTAAATTTTGAATTGATATTCATGCGCCTGAAGCGATACGGACTATTTGCACTTTTGCGCGTGAGATTTAGAGTATTTCCCCCTTAACTGCATTACAGACGCCTGTTTACATTAGCAATGTCATTCGTAAAGTAAAATATGGAAGACGGATTTGAAATAGACGTAGAAGGCGATGTGTTTTGGGACTCTTTACTGGAAAAATTAGCTAAATATAATGATAAAGATCCACAAGATTGTGTTCAGAATAGTGACTCAGAATAGTGACAACCCAGAGAGAGACCCGGTTAAATTATATCGTTTGTTCAGCGAGAAGCGACCAGAAGAGGAAAAAGCTCCAGACAGCCCATTCTTCCTCGCCGTCAATTACCAGGGCTGGAATAAAGGCAAGCCTTGGTATAAGCTCAATGCATTCGGCATTAATTCTTTAAATAGAATTGTGCAGGGCATGTGTGTAGACTCAGGCCTCACAACGGATAAGCGACTTACCAACTATAGTGTTCGAAAACTGCTGGTCCAGTCACTTAACGATGAAAATGTACCACCGCATCAGATAATCCAAGTGTCAGGACTCAAGAATGTGAACAGTTTGTTGAACTACTCCAAAATGAATGCTGTCCAAACAAAACATATTTCTTCAATTTTATCAAATACTGCTGGAAATAACAGAGTCAGAGTCACAGAGTCAGTACTCCCAGCTGCACAGCCTGTAGTCGAGCTTTCACCAGTATTGGAAACTGCACCTGCACCTGTACCAAGTCCTGACACTATTTCAACATCATCACCGACAAATGTAACTGTTTCCAAATCGACAGTTAGTGTATCGAACAGTGGTACACCTGGAGTTGAGAGTTCATCAAGTGCGATGCGAAGTTTGAAATCAATTTTCTCAAACGCAACTTTCAGTGGATCGGTGTACATGCACTTTCACAGCTGCTCACCGAAGTCTCACCACACAGAAGACACCGAGTCTTGTCCTATCGTGAAATACCGGCGAATCAGGAGAATAGTTGACAGTGACAGCGAGTGAAATTGAAGAGAAATTGTGTTGATTTTAATATTCCAAACTGCGAAGCGGAAGTATTGAATCAGTAATTAGGATTTTGGTATTTCTAAATGGAACGAACCTTTTGACAGTTTTTTGTTGTTATTTGTTCATTATGCTTGATAAAAATCAAATCATTTATTGAAGATAGGCAATTCTATTTCTTTGTTCGAGGTAATTTTTCATAAATTGATGAATATTTCGAATGGTTTCACTTCATTCTGGTGGGGTCATCGGGGACTATTTTTTGTGTGTGCACGCTTATTTTACAGAAGATCTAGTGAACTGGTCACAGAACAGCTGATTGATCAAAACAAGTCATTCGATTTCTAATTTGTTGTATTGATTAAGCGCAGCTAATTTGTTTAGCATTTAATAAACAGAATACCTGCAGTTCTCGAGTGAATACCAGAATTACCTCATTCGTGGCTACATTGGAATATAACTATTCCCACTCGCGGCCAAGGCCGCTCGTGGGAATAGTTATATTCCACTGTAGCCACTCATGAGGTAATTATGGTATTCACTCGAGAACCGCAGGTATCCTCTATATATTTGTTGCGAGGCCAAGTTTATGTGAATCTGAAGGTAGATATATTAATATATTTGTTGCGAGGTCGAGTTTATGTGAATCTGAAGGTAGACATATTAATATGTTTGTTGCGGGGACGAGTTTATGTGAATCTGAAGGTAGATATATTAACATATTTGTTGCGAGGTCGAGTTTATGTGAATCTGAAGGTAGATATATTAATATATTTGTTGCGAGGTTGAGTTTATGTGAATCTCAAGGTAGATATATTATATATATTTGTTGCGAGGTCGAGTTTATGTGAATCTGAAGGTAGATATATTAATATATTTGTTGTGAGGCCAAGTTTATGTGAATCTGAAGGTAGATATATTAACATATTTGTTGCGAGGCCAAGTTTATGTGAATCTGAAGGTAGATATATTAATATATTTGTTGTGAGGCCAAGTTTATGTGAATCTGAAGGTAGTTATATTAATATATTTGTTGTGAGGCCAAGTTTATGTGAATCTGAAGGTAGATATATTAATATATTTGTTGCGAGGTCGAGTTTATGTGAATCTGAAGGTAGATATATTAATATATTTGTTGCGAGGTCGAGTTTATGTGAATCTGAAGGTAGTTATATTAATATATTTGTTGCGAGGTCGAGTTTATGTGAATCTGAAGGTAGATATATTAATATATTTGTTGCGAGGTCGAGTTTATGTGAATCTGAAGGTAGATATATTAATATATTTGTTGTGAGGCCAAGTTTATGTGAATCTGAAGGTAGATATATTAATATATTTGTTGCGAGGTCGAGTTTATGTGAATCTGAAGGTAGATATATTAATATATTTGTTGTGAGGCCAAGTTTATGTGAATCTGAAGGTAGATATATTAACATATTTGTTGCGAGGCCAAGTTTATGTGAATCTGAAGGTAGATATATTAATATATTTGTTGTGAGGCCGAGTTTATGCGAATCTGAAGGTAGTTACATTAATATATTTGTTGTGAGGCCGAGTTTATGTGAATCTGAAGGTAGATATATTAATATATCACATGAAACCCCTATAATATCATTGAAAAATCCATTACATATTTTCTTATCTGTCACTAGTGGCTAATAGCTAATAGTCCAAGCGGTAATCACTTTCATTGTATACCTCGGCCCTTGACGTAATTTTGATTTCGTACCAAAATTGGCTGTGAATTACTATTGAAAACTGATTATTTTGACTCATTTATGTTGGGATATAAGATTTTATGAAACTCGTTTGATAAATATGATTCACAACTCGTCTACGACTCATTGTGAATCAAATTTATCAAACTCGTTTCATAAAATCTTATATCCCAACATAACTCGTTGGAGATCCTCTATATATAGGGGAGATCACTCTATATATATGTTGTTTCTGTAACGATTGAATGTTGGTTGAAGTCTCTTGTGCAGTTTACACGGTTTCTTAGAAATTTTCTGGATCAACAGGCTGTGGTTTACAGTAATGCTCTAATTAATCGACTCCATAACCACAGCAGAATTATGGGTAACTTCTCAGGATTTAGTCGAAAATTTGGCTTGTTGTAATTCATCGGAAAGCTCTCCCCGAGTGCTTTCCGATGAATGGCAACAAGCCATATTTCCGAGTTCTTGAGTTTGTCCATTTTTAGCGATTCTCTGTAGGGCTGTGCGATATTTCAATTTATTATATGACTACCACTAATCCCTTAAAAATACCACTATTGTTTGGCGATAAATTCCGAGCAGTCGGAAAACGCTTGTCTGGTCGTGAGCCGTATCGGTATTCTATGAATTCCGTATCAGTATCCTTTGAATTCCGTATCAGTATCCCGTGAAATTAGGTCACCGGAAGTTGGGAACTATTTATTTATTGGGAGTTTCGGGTGATGACTGGGAATGTTCAATGGAGTACTTTTGCCCGGGTGATGACATGGGATGGTGTAACGAAGTAGTTTTGCCCTTTGTGACATGGGATGAACCAAAAATGTGTCATATAATAAACGCTTTATCGGTATAGTGAAGTGATATGGGCTGCAGTATCACGTCTCGTTGACGATGTCAGATCGCCGCATCAAACTCGCTGCCTGCGGCAGCTCGTTTGATACGGCGATCTGACATCGTCAACTCGGCGTGATACTGCAGCCCATATCACTTCACTGTACTGATAATGTGTATATATTGACTATAACAGTCGGTTTGGAAAAGAAAAACAGTATTGAAACCGTGTGTTAAATAAAAAATCAATATATCACAACTGCAATTTCATCACCTGGTAAGACGGTTTCAAATTACAATCCAATACTGAGTTGAATACTTCAGCCTTTATCGGTCGCTCCCCAGTCTTCATTGTCTTATCTTGTCGCAACCATTGATGACAGACACATTGACAGCGACAGTTGTATTTTGGGCAGAATTAGAGCAACGGAGTATCTTCCAAATCAAACCAAGAGCGAAACTTCATCCATACTTTTGCATTCGTGTGACAAGTTGTGCTTCTGAGTGGGTCGATCTTCAGCACTGCGGGACATGTTGTTTCTTAGAAATGAACATGTCTCAATCTGTCTACACTGGAGCTGTTAGTGTTCCTTGCCAAGAAATTGGACAAATAAACTCACGAACTGAAATATTGTATTAGGCCAAAAATAAAAAGTGTTTTGGTTCTCGGGCAATTTTTTTGGCAAATAAATGAGGGAGGGAGGGTTTTATTTTTATTTTTTATTTTTTTCTGCGCATAGTAAGCATGGACAACGATACCTTCCTCTGTCTAGTAATAACCAGACAGGTAGAGGGAACTGTTATGCATATAAACTCATTTAGTCTTATATAAAATTGACATTGTACTACCAGTGTATGACTGGGATTACCTAACAATATATAATGCCCCTGACATTAACTACTGTTATTGTTGTCTAAAAACTGATACCTCGATCCCCATTCTAATATGTGATCCTGAATTTAGTCCTGTGCCTTTCAATTGTATATTAAAGTTACAATTAGTGTAAGTTGTTCACAATGACTAATTGTAAGAAGAGCATGAGGATCAGCTAATCATTTTCTTAATTGTAGTCATCTACTTCATGTTGTAAACCTGCAAGTCACTTTTTAACACATTACACGTTAGAGCTCAATGCACACTATTCAACACATATCTGCTATGGACATGTTGATAAAATAAAAATAAAAAAAATAAAAAATTTCGTAAGTTTTTTTGTCATAACATCAGGCATTGCAATAAAAAGGCCTAATGCGGCCCTTTTTATTCAATGCGGTGGGGCCTAAGAACCTTACTGGCCTTACCGTTCAATGATTAATTATGATTTATCCTGTTCCCGTGTTCAATAGTTATTTAAAAATTTGTTGCCCAAGATGAACCATCTCGGTCCAATTCTATAGGTCCTCTATCAAAAATGACATCGTGAGCCTCTAATTTACGATAGACTGGTAGACAGGTACTTTATAGAATGGGCACATGTAATTCTGAGAATAGTTTATCATTTACTGCCTGGTGATAATGTTTACAATGTTAAATCCCTGATAACGAACACTTGTAGTGTTATATCTCTCGTTTAAAATGTGATTTCACATGCTGTTTCTTTCAGTAGTAAAATAATATTCAATAAAACTGTTTATTACATGCTTGTTCGTAGAGGTACAGTGTTATTGCTGTTCCATATTTACAAATCCGCATCTCGTTGACGTAAAATGACGTACATGACGTTCTCCTCAACCATGAAACTGGAACTATTTAAATAAAATAATCATGACAAACACGCCCTGTATGAGTCTAAATAAACCTTATAATCCTGTATTTTTAATGCACGGATTCTAGGACTCGTGCTGTTGTGGAAGGATAGAACTCGAGGCGCAAGCGCCTCTCGTTATATCCTTCCGCGACAGCACTCGTGTTCTGCGTATATATCGCGGTGTTATTTTGGAAAAATCGCGGTTTAAAAAAAAAGCAATACCACCCAACCCTAAATCTCAGTCAAACAGATTCATGGGCAAAAAAACTGGAGCAGCTAGAGCCATCTTTGATGTGAAACCCGTAATCGGCTGTATTTGTGTACAAATAAAGTAATTCCGCAGTGCAGGTTCAAAAAGGTCACCCGTAAGGCTCGATAACTCTTTTTATCGGGTGTCGCTTGTTTATTAAATACTCATGAATGCGTGAATAGTAATCAACACCGATTTGATTGGCAACCAATTAGTTAGCACGTCAAATTTCCATTATGGGTCACTTTTGACTTGTTCAGCCTGCGAAGCGGCAGATATTGACTCTTGAAGAAAAATTGTCCTCACCCACCCATCCAGAAAATGTGCTAGTCAATATGATAGGATATGCTAGCTTGCACTTAATATTTTCCGATTTGTGTAATGAATTAGCACACTGACAGCAGGAATATTATTGCAGCGAGCGGTTTTTATTAAAGCTTTCATAGAGCTAATCTAGTCAATACTTCAACCTATTAGCATATAGCTTGGTTACGATAGTCATTAAGGGGCTAGAAACGGAATTTGCATGCTAATTAAACTATTCCATTATATTCATAAACAGTTGGAGGCTTGGCCACTCATTGGCCTCCCTACTAATTAAACAGTCATTTAATCTTCCATCGTTTGAGCAGAAGTATAAATTTACACTTGAGTCTGCATGGATCAAATTATTTGTTTGATTTGTTTATAAATGTTGTCTGCGTGTATCCATGTGCTTGTTTACATGTGTCTTCGTAATGTGTTCTATCTTATTGTGTTTGTAAGTGTTTTATGTCATGCTAGTCTTATGTTTGCATGTTTGTCGCTTCGCGTGCTTACAAGTCAACCCGCAATAAATCATTAAGTCTCATTTGTGTTTCTCTGAACCCAAATTCTGGAATTTACTTATTTTGGGTCAGTCAATGATGCTAATGATGTTAATGACAAAAGAGGCCTAAACCACTCCAATAATCTCTGTTAAAAAGAGGCCTAAACCACTCCATTAATCTCTGTTAAATAGAGGCCTAAACCACTGCATTAATCTCTGTTAAAAAGAGGCCTAAACCATTCCATTAATCTCTGTTAAAAAGAGGCCTAAACCACTCCATTAATCTCTGTTAAAAAGAGGCCTAAACCACTCCATTAATCTCTGTTAAAAAGAGGCCTAAACCACTCCAATCTCTGTTAAAAAGAGGCCTAAACCACTCCATTAATCTATGTTAAAAAGAGGCCTAAACCACTCCATTAATCTCTGTTAAAAAGAGGCCTAAACCACTCCATTAATCTCTGTTAAAACGAGGCCTAAACCACTCCAATCTCTGTTAAAAAGAGGCCTAAACCATTCCATTAATCTCTGTTAAAAAGAGGCCTAAACCATTCCATTAATCTCTGTTAAAAAGAGGCCTAAACCATTCCATTAATCTCTGTTAAAAAGAGGCCTAAACCATTCCATTAATCTCTGTTGAAAAGAGGCCTAAACCATTCCATTAATCTCTGTTGAAAAGAGGACTAAACCACTCCAATAATCTCTGTTAAAAAGAGGCCTAAACCATTCCATTAATCTCTGTTAAAAAGAGGCCTAAACCACTCCATTAATCTCTGTTAAAAGAGGCCTAAAACACTCCAATCTCTGTTAAAAAGAGGCCTAAACCATTCCATTAATATCTGTTAAAAAGAGGCCTAAACCACTCCATTAATCTGTTAAAAAGAGGCCTAAACCATTCCATTAATCTCTGTTAAAAAGAGGCCTAAACCACTCCATTAATCTCTGTTAAAAAGAGACCTAAACCACTCCATTAATCTCTGTTAAAAGAGACCTAAACCACTCCATTAATCTCTGTTAAAAAGAGGCCTAAACCATTCCATTAATCTATGTTAAAAAGAGACCTAAACCACTCCATTAATCTCTGTTAAAAAGAGACCTAAACCACTCCATTAATCTCTGTTAAAAAGAGACCTAAACCACTCCATTAATCTCTGTTAAAAAGAGGCCTAAACCACTCCATTAATCTCTGTTAAAAAGAGACCTAAACCACTCCATTAATCTCTGTTAAAAAGAGACCTAAACCACTCCAATCTCTGTTAAAAAGAGGCCTAAACCACTCCATTAATCTCTGTTAAAAAGAGACCTAAACCACTCCAATAATCTCTGTTAAAAAGAGGCCTAAACCACTCCAATCTCTGTTAAAAAGAGGCCTAAACCACTCCATTAATCTCTGTTAAAAAGAGGCCTAAACCACTCCATTAATCTCTGCTCAAAAGAGGCCTGAACCACTCCATTAATCTCTGTTAAAAAGAGACCTAAACCACTCCATTAATCTCTGTTAAAAAGAGGCATGAACCACTCCAATCTCTGTTAAAAATGCAGCTTAGAAAACTTATTATTAACACCTTATTTCTATTGCAGCCTCGACAGTGACATGTACGTTCAAAATTATTTTCCATATTTAGTAAAACTGCTCCGGGCCACTGCTCTCCGTCCTAAATTTATGACAAGTGAACGTGGAATCAGGTATCTGCACAAAATTGGGTCACTGTTCCCTTATTTTTTCCCCCTATTTTCGTATATGCTTTGCAGATTCTCTCTTCTTTCTCTTGTCATCTATACATTTGGTACCAACTTCACTTTGTGATTAAATGTATATGACTAATTGGTTTCAGGCCATTTTTCTTTCAGCTTATCCTAATTTGACATATAAAAAAGCCTTCCGGCCGTCAGCCAGCGTTTCATTTTGACTTTTTACTGTCATCCCGGGATGCATGCTAGGTGTGATTTTCGCTAACCCTACCTGGTCAGACACTCGCTTACCACTTATTGGTTACAACCCTAAATCTACTTATTTTGGGTCAATGATGTTATTGACAAAAAAACCACTCTAATCTCTGTTAAAAATATCTCTGTTAAAAATGCAGCTTAGAAAACTTTTTGTTAACACATGAACACTATATTTCTGTTGCAGCTTCGACAGCGACATGTGCCCACCCACTTGCGTCCATGAACCTTGAACTACAACGATGTTACTGGGTGATCAAAAAGCTGGTCGACCACCAAGAAGCAGAGGCTGCATGTCAGATATTCAATGGACATTTGGCAAACATATACAGCCCAGATATCCACACCTTTGTCAAAGATCAGATGTATGTTAATTACCCCAGCCCCTAGCCTCTAAGTTTCCTTATGTAAACCGACTAGTGAAATTGATATACACATACTGTGAGTGGCTTGTGTTTATATATTATCGATATTAGATCGTTGTTATCACTGGGAATTTATTGAAAATGGCACATTTGGCGAACATATACAGCCCAGATATCAACACATTTGTCAAGGATCAGATGTATGTTAACCCTTTACCCAACAGTAATATGACTATCATCATTACCTCCACCAAATACTGATAGGAGAGAACGTCACCACCCCAGCCAACAGAACTTTCTGGTGATGTCAATGTTATTGGAATGAAATTGTATTATTACTAAATCTCCTTGGATAAGAGTAATTATTTTTTTTCAGAGTTGTGTATCACCCTCCCCTAGTATGAGTATGGTGAATATTTATTAGGTTTTCTATTTATATTTTACTAGCGTTGCGCAGGTTAAAATGATCTGAAACCCTCTGCTGTGGACATTTGGTGGGAATAGAGATTACTCTTGTTCAAAGTGTTACACGTATTCTCAAAATGGCATCACAAAACGTCATTCTTATTCATGGATTATAAGTAGCGGCTCACCTTGTCGGGGCGATTGTCATTTTGTTTATCACAACTAATTCGTCCCACAAGTAAAGAAGAATTATTTATCGACAACTAAGCAAACGTCAGACGATATAACTTTTTACATCGTACAGTCGATGTGTTTGCAATTGTTGTTTTTTTGTGTGATTGGTTTCAAATATATGTTTTACATACAGATGTATAAATAAATCTAGTGGATTAGACAAATATTTTGAGGACACCTGCATGGTTATCATATCGCCATGAAGAAACAGATGTTTTTTTTTTAAATGTCCAGGTTCGCCTCTGTAAATAGTGCTATACTTATTATAATTTTCTCAGCTTAAAATAAATGTTGCTATATATCAGCTACATGTGCCCGACACTGATCGATATTTTAAGTGGTTCTAAAAAATGTAAGAAATCCTCTGTATCAGGCAGATGTTAGATGCTGGTATTGGAGAATCATGTAAAGTCATGTGCTACTGACTGTGTTTTCTTTCATCTGAGAAGAAACTAAATGTGACTGCACACTGTGACCACTATTTTTGAACAGGCCTATACATTTCCATCTCTCCTGATATCGGTGGTAGTCGGCGACTAAACAAATTCTTATCATATTTAATAACCCCCCCCCCCATCTCTCTCCCAAAATGACACGAATTTGGCATCATTAAATCACACGATTAGATCCTTTTATCGTGCGGAAGGTGTGTCAATTTGGTAGAAATCGGTGCTAAAAATATTTTATCAGTTTTGGTGCTCCTTTCCCCTTTCGTACACCACTGACTCGAACGGCGCCACTTTTGACATCTTTAAGCCACACCATTCGACTCCTGATATAATGGAGATGATTAGGTATAAGTTTGGCGGTAATCGGCGACTAAATTCTTGTTTATCAAAGTTAGTGCCCCCACCCCAACGGCACTAATTGGCATAATTAAATCACACGATTAGATTCCTTGTATCGTGGGGAAGAATGTGTATCAATTTGGTGGAAAATATTATATCAGTTGTTGTATCCCTCTCCCCTTCCGTGCTCACCTAACTCAAACTGCGCTACTTTTGACATCTTTAACCCTTTCAGTGCCAGGGGCTGATCTCATCGGCTCTAATTTACGGTCTGTAAAATCGGCCTTTTTTTTTGAGTATGCTTAAGCATGCTATAGCGAATTTAAAAACAAACTGGATAATACCTTAGGGGCATGTTATAACTCAAAACTATCACCAAGTATTCATAGTAATAATTTTGATGCCCATGAAAAACGTAAGATTCCCTGGCACTAAACCTACAAAATAAGTCTGTTAAAGGATATAAGAAAAAATTATTAAAATTGTAAAAAATAATAACAAATGATGAAAAATTGTTAGGCCAATGCATTCTCTTATATAAGCGAGGTGACCTATGGTCGACTCGCATATATAAGAGAATGCATTGGCACAGGGTATATGGGTTGATACAAAAATCGGACATGGCACTCAAAGGGTTAAACCACACCATTAGATTCGTTTTATCATGGAGATCAGTATGTATAAGTTTGGTGGATATTGCAATAAAAAGTTTTTCTGCCCCTCCCTGACAACAACAGCGTCACTTTAGAAAATTCTAACCCACACCATTATCTTTCTTGGAAAATGTTACCCCTGTTATACCCCTTTGGTGCCATCTACATTGTCCCATGTGAATTTCTATAGAAAACAGACAGACATTCGCAGATAGAGATATAGATGTACTAGCCTCACAACAAAACAGTGGACAAACATGTATATAAGGATTAACCCTTTACCCAACAAACCGGCCAAAACCGGCCAAATAAAGCTTCAACAGCCTAAAATATCTTCGGTCTGTCTCAATAGAACCATACAAATATGGATATCATTGGAACCGGCTCCTTGACCACATTGTGATAGTTACAGTTAGCCCTGTGCCAATGCATTCTCTTATATATGCGAGTCGACCATAGGTCGCCTCGCATATATAAGAGAATGCATTGGCTTAAAAAAAATCTTTTTTTAACACTTTTTACCATTTTTTCTTACATTCTTTAACAATTTTATAATTTTTAATGTGTTAAGCCAATGCATTCTCTTATATATGCGAGGCGACCTATGGTCGACTCGCATATATAAGAGAATGCATTGGCACAGGGCCGTTCTGTTGGGTAAAGGGTTAACTGTCATGTGGACTGTTTTTATGGAGATGTAACCGCGAGGTGAGTGGTCATAACTTGTGTAAAATCCAAAGGGTTTTAAATACAAGTTATGACCACTCACCTTGCGGTTACATCTCCATAAAAACAGTCCACATGACAGTTAATCCTTATATTCATATACATTTAGCGAATAAGCCACTTTTGTAAATGTATTTAAATTGAAAAGTGTATCGTGACAAAACCAGCCCAAAATATCCCATAGCACCCAATCAGAAACCAGCTGAGAACACGAACACGAACAATTTCACCTGATGATTTATTAAGTCAATCCTGCGCGAGTGCAAATGCGCTCAAAACATTACGTGTTCTTCTTCTCCAAAATATATGACGCGTCGATGTAATTATGGTTGCAATTATGACCCTCTTATGCGTTCACCGAGAAATAAATGCAACAATAGTCACATGGGCGCCGACCAATCGGAATGCTGGATTTAATGATAATCACACTCAGTATGTAAATATATATGATTGTAATTCAATTGAGTATTTGTCACTAAAAACAAGCATTCTGATTGGCCGAGAGCGGTTAACTTTAGTTTTCGATTCACCGACATCGGCCGCTTCAAATCTGAATGTAGCATGAATTTCATCGGCGCAGAACGAGTAGCGAAACGAGCACACCCGCGCGTTGTTGTCTATAGATACCGTTCATCGGCCGCTTCAGCGTTCATCAAATCTGAATGTGGCACGGTACGGTACGGAGTAGCGAAACGAGCAAACCCGCCCCCATAGGAAATGTTATGGAGCAGTGTTCCGAGTAATGCAATGAACAAACCCCAACGATTTGTGCACAGTGACAACGGCAAAATGAAAGTCTCGATTCATGTCATGAAAATGACTAAATGATACTTTTTATACAGTTTTTTTGCAAATTCCTTGCTAGATTGAATTACAATGGAGATAAACGTACCATGTTTCGTTGTACATTCTGGGATTCGAGCATGAAAACAGTTTGTGAACTCGCCGGCAAGCCGGCTTGTTCACAAAATGTTTTCATGCTCGAATCCCAGAATGTACAACTCAACAGTGTATGTTTATCTCCTAATTATAATATAAGCATCGCAACATCAGTGAAATGTAAGAAAGGTTATATTGATATCGCTGTCAATGAAATGAGTACCAACACTATGAGAGATTGGAGTTTCTATGAGAGCGCTTGTGGCAGGTCTTGACTGTCATCGATTACCAACAGTAACAGAATCTCACTTGACTATACGCTCACACTCTCCACCATAAAACTGGTGGCATGATATCTGTAAAATAACTTACATTCCTGGATAAAAATCATATTCTTCTAAAAACCAAACACCTTCTGGCAAATATCACACTTATATGGCTTTTCTCCCGTGTGGACCCTCTTATGTTTTTCTAAAGTAGAATGTTGGCTAAACTCCTTCTGACAGATATCACATTTATACGGCTTTTCTCCCGCGTGGATCCTCAAATGTTCTTTTAGGTAAGAATGGCGGCTGTTCAAACTCATTCTGACAAATATCACACTTATACGGATTCTGTCCCGTGTGAATCCTCTTGTGTCGAATTAGGTTTGTCTTGAATGGAAAGTCATTCTGGCAAATATATATCACACTTAAATGGCTATTCTCCCCTATGTATCCTCACATATTCTTTTAAGAAAGATTGTCGGCGGAATATGCTAACAGTACACACGTCACACTCTCCACCATAAAACTGGTGGCATGATATCCGTAAAATAACTTACATTCCTGGATAAAAATCATATTCTTGGAATTTGGAATCAATGACCACTTGTAATATGCTAACGGTATATACACACTTCACATTGAGTAGGACCAAGGCCACATACTGTCAGTTCCCATATACACACTAGTGTTGAAACGATTAGTGGTTTTGAGGAATCGACTAGTCGCCAGAGGGAATCGACTACTAGTCGACTAGTCGGACCCCTTCCGAAACTTACCGTTTTGTGCTCATATACGTATATAATTTGCCGTTTGTTTTGAGTACCAGTAACCAACTTTGCATTTTCGAACGCAAAGCAAGACGTGATTTAACACTATTTGCCATGATTATTTGGCTTAATATCACTGAAGGTTAATAGGTTATTAATTTGTCCCAGGTATATGTTTTATGACAAACAAATTACCATCCAGTTGATGTATGTATCTGAACGGTGGTGACAACACCTGATCGATCGCGGAAACGCTACGGATTACGGAGTGGAAGCGCGTGCAACAATCGGAAACCGGTGCATTATTCTATATGTTTTGTGTAAAAATGTTCCTTTAAAATTGATATGGTATCATTTGTATGGTCTACCGGGCCGTACCGGTTCTTACATACAATCGAACATCGTTGTTTTCGAACTTGCCCAGTGTGCGTGTCACCGATTGACTTCACAAACGGGCGTACATGAAGAAATGGAAGATATTTTGAGAAACGAACTTCATCTCCGACAGTCAAACAAAAGTTACAAAATAAATGTTATAACAGCTGTAGTGCGTACAAGCCTTTTATGCTCGCAGATGTCATGAACATATATCGGACACGGAATGTGGTAAAGTTCCCTGTATATATAGAGTCCGCATATATTAAAAATGGGCCATGCATTGCGTACATAATGTTGTTCCTTGTATTCATTGCAAGGTCACGATATGACATAGCTTAATCACGGACAGTCATTTTCCCGCCAAAACGCACGTGTTTTCACTGTTTGATTTGATCGCGTACATAATTGTCTCTCGTGCATGGTACATTGTAAATATATATACAATATATACAATTTTACTCGCGAGTCCCCGAATACACAATCGATCGTGTCAGTTTCAGAAATAAAACTGCGCAGACCGGCGATGTTAATATAATTATAGTACATTTCAATGCGATGTCGTAAGTTCTATATTTAGCCCGATTCCAGGAATTTGCGTCATCCAGATTACGTTTCTGGGAACAGCTTTGTCACCGCCCAATTCCGCGAAGGATTTAAGTTTGAGGTGCTAAAATACATTGTAATTTTTCACAAAGACAGCCCATAATAAACGACGTGGGATTTCCGAAGTGACTCGCCAGTTTAGTTTGAAATACGCGACGCTATTCGATGCATAGCATGGCCGACCGCGGGTTGGCTTTATATTTATATCTATAATACAATATATCTAGAACGTGCGATCGTATACGCTCACCCATGCGTCAGTTGATGCATGGGGTGGTTGTAAAAAATATCACACAATTTTACAAATAAACTTTAAAGGTATACTGACATAGTGCTTCAATAAACTATAATATATTGGACTTGTTATTAAACTTAAAACTTATTAATGTCACCTCGCAACTAACTTGATTGAAGTTGAGTCCTGCACACCTGCAAACACGTTGACCAGTTATCACTCATATCAATTCCGTCACGCCGAAATAGACAAGGTTGCGATAGGCGCTGATTCTTTGAAGTTGTTTATCAAAGCCAGTCGTCTCAACTTCAAAGAATAAGCCGCCGCGGCGCCGACAAATACATTGAGTTGAGGTCATTGGGTTTCGCGCTCGTGCATGACCACCAAGTACTGAAAGCAGTTATCGCATCAAAGGGACAACAAAGAAGGCTTTAACAAGCTAATTGTGAGTGTGTATTTCGATAGCCTGATTGTTTAAATTGTCCAGTAATTCGGCAACGACAGCAACGGCACTGCTTTCGCGATGGCATAATGGTGGTGGGTGTGTTCCGACTAGTCAACTAGCCGATTTCGGAATCGACTAATTTAATAATCGCGTCGATTTCGATTAGTCGACTAATCGTTTCAACACTAATACACACTTGAATAGCCAGACCTTATATCTGGTCCATGTACAATACCCAAAACCCAATATATTGACATGTACTGTATGATACAACAAGTTCTTTGACAACTGAATAAAATTAATGTGTCCTTGTCATTTGGTGAATACAATGACCGCTCAGCACTTCTACGTTCGTGGTTTCCGTCAATATCTACCAGGGTTGTCTATCTTATCTGCCCCTGACAACAAAAGCCTCACTATAGAAAACTATAACCAGCACCATTATCTTTCTCGGAAAAAATTACCCCTGTCAGACCCATTTGGTGCCATCTAGATAGTCCCCCGTGAAGTTCTTTAGAACACCGGACAGACATTCGCAAATGTATAGTCTTTAACCCACACGATTTGATTCCTCGTATCATTAATTGGAGAAGAGCGTGTGTGGATTTGGTGGAAATTGGGGCTACACATATCTTAACTTTTATCAGTTTTCGTAACCATCCCCTCCCTATCCCTGAATCAAGCGACGCCACTTTTGTCATCTTTAAACCGCACAATTAGACTCATTAGGCCAATATAAAAATATTGCTTGAATTACATCCCCTCTCGACCCTATTTTTAGTCCCCTCAATTTTGTTTATTTGAATATCTTTTATGCAAATTTTTTTCTCATGCCTTAACTCTTTCATGATGGGAGCTGTGCTGGTTCAGCATTAAAGACCCTGTCCCAGTGCATTCTCTTATATATGCAAGTCTCCCAAAGGGAGCCTCGCATATATAAGAGAATGCACTGGCTTACAAGATCAAGGTAGATATTGTTAGGCCAATGCATTCTCTTATATATGCGAGGCGCCCTATGGGCGACTCGCATATATAAGAGAATGCATAATTGGCACAGGGTTTTCAAAAAAATCAGGAAGGCTCCTGTCATGGAAGGGTTAATTATCAAATTACATTTCAATGATCCATTAATCAGTCTATTTTGTCAAATAGGGACAATCTAAATCACCTTGTATTATATAAGATACTGCTTCAATATCTATAACTCTCCATGACCATTTATGTTAGGAAGAATAAAATATAAAAAATAAAATTCGCCCTCCCGCCCCAGTTTTCTGAAAAAGTTGGATGTAAATCTAGCAATTTATTTTTATTGGCCTTATGAAGATGACTATATATAACATTGGTGGAAATCGGCAACTACCTTACTCGTATTTAAATTCGCGCAGTACTATTTTTCGCTCAGTTTTGAATTCGCGCACTTTAAATTCGAGCACTTAGTTGCGCGAATTCATAACTGACAAAAATATTTTCGTAACATTTCCGTGATATTTTCGTATATCTTGGAGCTGATGACAGTTTCTGTTCTTAGTCATTGCTGGAGATTGTATATGTGTATATTAAGCACCATCGCGGCGGATTTGCATCTTGTTGACAGTAAACTGACTAATTTCATACGTCATCATTTTGTGGCGACCTGGAATATTAGTATTTCTTATACAAGTTCAAAAATGTCTATGTTACCATGACTTGTCGCTTGGCATTGTGGGCAATGGTCTTGATAGCGGTTGGCCGAATGTAAATATATGCATACATATATAGGCATAATTGTCTATTCAACCGTTCATAATATATGTAAACTCAGCAACATAGCCCTCTTGTATTAGCTATGGCCTGGTTCAGATTAAACTTGGGAGTCCTACTATTTTTCGCTCAGTTATAAATTCGCACACCGATGGGTGCGCGAAAAATAGTACTTCGCTAATTTAAATACGAGTAAGGTAACTAAATTCGTATCAAATTTAGTGCTCCCATTTCTCACCCAAACGGCACCAATTTGGCGTTTTAAACCAAACGATTAGATTCCTCGTATCACGAAGATGAATAGGTAACAATTTGGTGGAAATCGGCACTAAAATAGTTTTGGTGCCTTCCCTCCATGAACCCTGACCCTATAGACCTCATCCCTCATCCGATCGTTACCAAACTTCATATGAATCTTTGGGACAACCTCTAGATGGGAGTTGAATTTTTGTCAGGAATTCATTCAAAAATATATCCCCTGGCAGCTATCATGAATTTCAAATTTGAATCCATCGCCGCACCCTGTAGCCCACATTTATTGGAGAAATGTTTTGAAAATTTAGAGCCATGTTTTGGATCACCTCTAGATATAAGCTATCAAATTTGAACGATTTTCGATGAAAAACATGGCTGCCAAGCAGCCATGTTGGATTTTACTCTTTGCATGACTAAATCCATTGGTACACCCTACCATCCACATCCCTCATTCAATCGTTACCAATCTTCATATGAATCTTCAGGGTGACCTCTAGATGGGAGCCAGCAATTTTTTCCAAAATTCGTTAAAAAAACATGGCAGCTGCCAGCCAACTTGGAATTTAAATTTGAATCTATCAGCACAGTCTGCAGCTCGCATTTATTGGAGAATTGTTTTGAAAATTTACAGGCATGTTTTTGATCACCTCTGGATAGAAGCTATCAAATTTGAATGATTTACGATGAAAAACATGGCTGCTGGCAGCCATCTTGGTATATGATGTGTGTCAAAAAAGTTCAAAATGCTTCAGTAACATACCAGCAGTTTATGATAAAGATGGGACCATGGTACATAGTTGGGTTTTAACAATTTTGAAACGTATGCCGTGATGTATCTGTATCTGTATCTGTATCTGTAGATATTTTACAGTGCAGGAACCAATTCTGGTTGTAGACGCACTGGTCCAGATGCTACCATGGCCGAGTAACTTTATAAACCTGTGGTGACTCCAGTAGCATTCTTTAACGTGCACACACCGAGGCGTGTACACGGTCAGCCATTAATGTCTTCTCCTGATCGGACAGCGTACTGCACCCACTACAACATATCTGGACGAGTGTTGTAATGGGGGGAAGTCGGCATTTTGCATTCGGATCTTTATTCAGTGATCTCGAATGAGACTTTTCAGCCTGGCAAACTTAGTATCTGACCGAGTTCTGATTTTTGTCAGAATACCCTGACCAGGTTGCGATCCCCGGTCCACTAGCACGAGAGACCAGTTCGCTACCTCTCGGCTACCGACTTCCCTATCAAAAGGGTTAATTTTGAAATTTAGAGTAACGTACATGCGTAAGCAGGTGTATATATGTGAGTAGTAGTGTAGGTCTGTAGTCATAAATACAAAATATCACTGGAATCCACTGGCTCAGTGTGATTTACATGTTGTAGATATAGAGATCCAGGGGGGGGGGGCTGGTAACACTGCAGAATACATGGCTAAACCTGTCTTCGGTAACATGGACAAAGGCCTATAATAATTCATGGTACACATTCCGAAGCGCCACATGGACAACTATTCACTGGAATAGTGTAGGTCTGTAGTAATAAATACAAAATTTCACTGGAATCGTCGTCAGTTTTGTACTTTGTGATTGAGCTTCTAAGCAATGTACAGTAATGTCCTAAATAATCGACTCCTTAACAACAGCAGAAGTATGGGTAATTTTTCAGGATTTAGTCAGTGAGAGCTTTCCGATGAATGGCAACAAGTCATATTTCCGACTAAATCCTGAACAATTACCCATAATTCTGCTGTGGTTAAGGAGTTGATTATTTAGGGCATTACTGTACCATCGCTTTTCAGCATTTTTAATGTTATGTGATTTTTCAGATACCATGGCTCATTCGACTTCGATTCGTGGCTCGGTGTGAATTACCTGGATGGTAGGTGGGGAACGTGGAGTGGATACGAGTTATCGTGGGAGAATTGGAAGTCGTATCTGGCTGACTCAAGTGACGGGACATGTGCTACACTACAGAGTCCAGACGGTCAGTGGGTCCAGAAGAGATGTAATGACTCAAGTCATATTCTCTGTGAATCTGCAGGTGAGTAAGATTGGTTTGGTCGTTATCCCATGTGCAGGTGAGTAAGATTGGTTTGGTCGTTATCCCATGATGCCGATGGTTTTGATTACCACATTATCCAGGTTCACCATTTGGGAACTTCAATCTGAGTCGATGTCTCCCATAGCAGATGAGGCCATGCAGAATGAGGTTCCCAGAGGGTGAATTTGGTTGTGGGACTTCTAGAAAACAGTGGGAGATTGTTATGAACATTGTGTGCAACTTTAACTGTGTGATCATGTGACTGACATCATGTGACAGACAGACATGTGACTGACATCATGTGAGCTGTGGTGTGAGGAAGGAGGTGGACAAAATGGTGGTTGCCACATATGCACCTGAGGTGACCCCGACTACTTTATTATTGGTGATGCTAGCCCACTGTGTGGGATAACGTCACTAAATTCACCCTCTGTGGACCTCATTCTGCAAATGACAGGCATACTAAACTCAGGCTTGGTCAGTAATTAAGGCATCCACCTTAAACCTCAATGATAAAATTTAAAGGTACTCAATCCGATTAGACGCTCCTAAATTACTATTTCTTTGGCTTTGGAGGTAAAAAATATCTGATTCGAGTCGAGGAACCCACCCATCAAAGCTCAGAGTGATCAGATCAAACGGACAAATTGCAGTTGTAAGACGGATAACTCGAAAATCAAGTGGTTACTAATATGATCATACGCAAGCGTAGTTAACGAACCAAAGCTAAAACAATCACATAGGCCGGGTGTTCTGCATGTAGCGTTTAAAACAATTCTTGTCAAAATCACTTTACAGATTCCCACCAAATAATATTCACATGCAGACTTAAGTTTGGTGGGGTAATTATAAATAGTTATATATGTTGTCGAGAGTGCATGGAACTGAAACTAATATTAGGCCTATATTACTTGGTGTGCTGGGGGAGGATGTTCATTTCCAATCAGAACATGTCGTCATGTTAATTTCTACCATAGTCGACAAACGTCATATAGTGTAACTTTCACCATTGACCGAATTCGCGTGGAACTGAACGTGTCTTCTGTTTTGTTCATAAGTATGTGTTTTCATTCTATTCAAGAAAATAGGATATATATGGATTATCAGATGCATGTAAGTATGCAGACTTATGATCACAATCAAATCCAAATTAAATATTATCTTATTTCCTTTCGCACGGTCTAGTCTCTACAGAACCATGGATTATTGATCCACTGCTGTGTACCAGTTTGAAAATAAATCTTTGAGATACAGGTATATAGCGTTGTGTTGTGGTTCTTTTAGTTTATTTATGATTTGATCCAGTAGAGTACCGGAGTATACCCGTTAGAAATGCATTATGGACCTACTTTCCCTTATAAATAAAAACAAATAAATGAATTTATGACGTTTATATAAATAGGATAATGTTATACATCGACTGATTTGTGTTGGCCTCTTGCCAGCCGAATACGACAATAATGCTTTTGGCCCACCGATCCTATGTGCGACATTCGTGCTTTCCAAAAATCTAAATTCCAGCATCGTATTACTTAATAATTGGTGACGTCACAAAATCAGATATAGCCTATAAACGTCATAAATTCATTTATTTGTTTTTATTTATAACAATAATAATGGGTGGGTTTCTTGACTTGAATCAAATATTGTTACCACCGAAGCCAAAGAAATAGTAATTTTGGGCTGCTTAATCGGATTGAGTACCTTTAATGTTTAAACCACAGGGAGCCTCCCCCCAGATGGAAGCATGCACTACAGAGTGTCATCTGCTCAATTTGGGGCTCTCCATGGGTTATACACACTATTTGCAGGCTTGGTCAGTAATGTAAGACATCCATCTCAAACCTCACCGATAAAGTTTAACCCTTTCAGTGCCAGGGGTCGATCTCATCAGCCCTAATTTACGGTCTGTAAAATCGGCCCTAAAAAATAAAAAAATAATTTTTTTGTTTTGTTTTTTGGGTTGAATTGTTTTTGGGTATGCTTAAGCATGCTATAGCGAATTTAAAAACAAACTGGATAAAACCTTAGGGGCATGTTATAACTAAAAACTATCACCAAGTATTCATAGTAATAATTTTGATGCCCATGAAAAACGTAAGATTCCCTGGCACTAAACCTACAAAATAAGACTGTTAAAGAATATAAGAAAAAATTATTAAAATTATTATATTATAAAAATTGTAAAAAATAATAACAAATGATTAAAAATTGTTATGCAAATGCATTCTCTTATATATGCGAGTCGATCTGTCGACTCGCATATATAAGAGAATGCATTGGCACAGGGTATATGGGTAAAAAATGATACAAAAAAAGGACCTGGCACTGAAAGGGTTAATGTTTAACCCACAGGGAGCCTCACACAGATGGAAGTATTCACTACAGAGTGTCCTCTGCTCCAGTCTATATGGGGCTCTATATGGGTTATACACACTAAACTCAGACTTGGTCAATAAAGTAAGACATCCATCTCAAACCTCACTGATAAAGTTTAATGTTTAACCCACAGGGACCCTCCCCAGATGAAAGCATGCACTACGGAGTGATGTCTGCTCTAGTCGATATGGGGCTCTCTATGGGTTATACACACTAAACTCAGACTTGGTCACATATGTTTTCTATTTATTGCTGGTTTTGAGGATTGATTATATGTTTTTAACCTCTTCACTGCTAAACGGCGTTATGACGTTGTGTGCTGGGCTGTTTACGATATTGCCATTTTCCAGTGGAAAAATATAATGAGAATATCACAAGAACCATAAAACTGACTCAGTTGAAAGGCTATTTATATATCGTTCACAATCATGGAACATCATACAATGTTTGAATCTTCGAGACAGTTATTCCGTTCTCTGAGTTCCAGTTATGAATAATGGCCAACTGCTAGTGTGCTGAAGTAGGTACTATGGACCATATATCACACGACGTGCACGTTACATTCGTAATAGATATGGACATCATAGCAGCGAAGAGGTTAGGTATCAAGTCTGAGTTTAGTGTGTCTGTCATTTGCAGAATGAAGTCCCCAGAGGGTGAATTTAGTGATGATATCCCGCACAGTGGGCTAACATCACTAAATTCATCTTCTGTGGACCTCATTCTGCATGACCTCACCTGATATGGGAGACATTGATTCAGATTGAAGTACCAAAATGGTGAATATTGTGATGTACACCCATTGGGACCTCGATTATGCAATGTGTCATCTGCCACTTAAATAGGGGATATAGTCTCAGAAACTAAACTAAAAAATAAATGGAATCTATATTGTGAAGAAGTTTCTAAAGAAATTTGATAATACAGAAACTTTCCAGAGAAGATGAGGCCTAAGCAGAATGAGGTCCCCAGAGGGTGAATTTAGTGATGCTAGCCTGCACATCACAAAATTCACCCTCTGGGAACCTCATTCTGCATGACCTCACCTGATATGGGAGACACAGACTCAGATTGAAGTCCAAAATGGTGAATATTGTGATGTACACCCATTGGGACCTCGATTATGCAATGTGTCATCTGCCACTTAAATAGGGGATAAAGATCGAGAAACTAAACTAAAAAAGAAATGGATTCTATGTGAAGAAGTTTCTATAGAAATTTTATAATACAGAAACTTTCTAGAGAATATGAGTTCTTAGCAGAAATGAGGTCCCCAGAGGGTGAATTTAGTGATGCTAGCCTGCTACGCGGGATGGATAGCATCACTAAATTCACCCTCAGGGGACCTCATTCTGCAAATGACAGAATCACTAAACTCAGACTTGTTATGTACAGTAATGCCCTAAGTAATCGACTCCTTAACCACAGCAGAATTATGGGTAACTTTTCAGGATTGAGTCGGAAATATGGCTTGTTGCCATTCATCGGAAAGCTCTCAGTGAGATATTTAGGGCATTATAAGGAAATATAAGCAGAAGACAGATAAGAGAAGTGCACTGTAATGCCCTAAATAACTCGCTGAGAGCTTTCCGATGAATGCCAACAAGCCACATTTCCGACTAAATCCGGAAAAGTTACCCATAATTCTGCAGTGGTTAACCCTTTACCCAACAGAACGGCCCTGTGCCAATGCATTCTCTTATATATGCGAGTCGACCATAGGTCGCCTCGCATATATAAGAGAATGCATTGGCTTAACACATTAAAAATTATAAAATTGTTAAAGAATGTAAGAAAAAATGGTAAAAAGTGTTAAAAAAAGATTTTTTTTTAGGCCAATGCATTCTCTTATATATGCGAGGCGACCTATGGTCGACTCGCATATATAAGAGAATGCATTGGCACAGGGCATAACTGTAACCATCACAATGTGGTCAAGGAGCCGGTTCCAATGATATCCATATTTCTATGGTTCTATTGAGACAGACCGAAGATATTTTAGGCTGTTGAAGCTTTATTTGGCCGGTTTGTTGGGTAAAGGGTTAAGAAGTCGATTATTTAGAGCATTAATGTAGATGTATATTGTTGAAAAGAAAGTAATGAATGAGTAATTTTTGATGTTTTTATGTGTAACCAATCAGGTAAGTGGGTGTCAGACCAGGTAACACGAGTTCCAGGGTAAGCAACACCAAACCTAGCACACCAGAATGACAGAAAACAAGTCAAAGTGAAGCACTGGCAGGTAGACCATAAATGGCCTATTTGTTAGTCAACATAGGTTTTAGTAAGAAAGAAAAACGCCTCAAACATATTCGTCATTTTACCCACATAATATTGGCGGAGCAAAAATGTAATGGATGTCAAGAACAAGAGGAGAGTGTCTGCAAAGTATATGAAAGAAAGGGGATATATTAGGGTCAGGGTCCCAATCACATGCAGATTTTCCACTACCGACGTCCAAGACAGGGGTACCTCTACTGTAGGCCCTGGATACGAGCATCCCCCTGCTCATATATTATGGGTATTATAAAACAAAGAAAGTAATGAATGAGTAATTTTGTATGCAGCTCTACAAACCGGAGAGAATACTAACTATCCATCATATGCTGAGTTCTACGCCGGATTAGGGTCTTACATCTGGTACGAGGACGTCTCGGAGGACGCCGATACAGGCTCTACAAGATGTGCATCATACGAAGCAAACTTACTCATACTGTCGAACACCACTGGCAGTTTCATCAACCAAAAGATGTGAGTTTTATGTGAAAACAGTCATATTAGACCGAAAATTTATATTTTACAGTAATGCCCTAAATAATCGACTCCTTAACCACAGCAGAATTATTGGTAATTTTTCAGGATTTAGTCGGGAATATGGCTTGTTGCCATTCATACCTTGACCTTGTAAGCCAGTGCATTCTCTTCTATATGCGAGTCTCCCAATGGGAGACTCGCATATATAAGAAAATGCACTGGCACAGGTCTTTATTGCTGAACCAGTGCAGGTCCTGTCATGAAAGGGATGACAATCCGAGGCGATGTATAAAGTTTAATGTTTAACCCACAGGGATCCTCACACAGATGGAAGCATGCACGACAAAGTGTTGTCTGCTGCAGTATGTGTGGGGATCTCTTGGTAGTATGAAAGGGTTAATAGCTGATTAAGCAAAAACAAATTGTTTCACATAATTCAGTGAATTGACAGTTTACCAATAAATTATTTATTACACTCCTATGTGCGATTTCCATTGAAAACGCCGTTAATTAAAAATGGCGAACAAAATTGATGCAGAAGTGTAATAAATAGAGTAATCAATTAGTTCCGATAATTACGATAAATAATCACTCCAGGCGAGAGACATTTAGGTAATAAACTTGTGTGTTAACGTGTACTCATTTCACCAACATCTCTCTCTCCTCTCGAGAATTATATAACGTAATTCTCGAAACAAATTGATTATATTTTTCAGTTTTAACTTCACTTTCCATGAGAACATCTGGATAAACGCTAAATTAAACGGTACAGAATGGATGAGTTGGAATGGTGAGAACCTCTCATATGTAAACTGGGCACCAGGACAACCAACATCTTCAGGAGATTGTGTTAAAGTCCAGAACAGTGCATCATGGGAATGGGAAGCTACAGACTGCGGAGACGGTCACGCAGTTCTCTGTCAGTCAAGTTGTGAGTATGCTCTTCTCTACTGAATGGATTCTTCAAATACAAGTACAGTAATGCCCTAAATAATCGACTCCTTAACCATAGCAGAATTATGGTAATTTTTCAGGATTTAGTCGGAAATATGGCTTGTTGCCATTCATCGGAAAGCTCTCAGTGAGGTTCCTTGAGTGTGAATTTGGTGTGCTACAGTAATGCCCTAAATAATCGACTCCTTAACCACAGCAGAATTATGGGTAATTTTTCAGGATTTAGTCGGAAATATGGCTTGTTGCCATTCATCGGAAAGCTCTCAGTGAGGTTCCTTAAGGCACTATATGATCGAAGTAAGCCTGAGTTTAGTGTGCCTGTCATTTGCAGAATGAGGTCCCCAGAGGGTGAAAATAGTGATGCTATTCCGCATAGCAGGCTAGCATCACTAAAATCAGCCTCTGGGGACCTCATTCTGCTTAGGCCTCATCTTCTCTGGAAAGTTTCTTTATTAACAAATTTCCATAGCAACTAGATTCTATTTCTTTTTTAGTTTAGTTTCTCTATATCCCCAAATTGGCAGATAGGTGTACATCACAATATATAATATTCACCATTTGGGAACTATGTCTCCTATAGCAGATGAGGCCATGCAGAATGAGGTTCCCCAGAGTGTGTGTTTGGTGATGATAGCCTGCAATGCGGGATAGCGTCACTAAATTCACCCTCTGAGGACCTCATTCTGCAAAGGAGAGACAGACACACTATATCCAGGCTGGATATAATATGCCCTATTACTGTGTAAATAGCAGGAGTTTTAGAAATCAGACAGCTTCGAACACTTTGACTTTAAAGGTACTCAATCCTATTTAATGATCCCCATATAATCCAACAACAACAATATTTTTCAAAATTCCGCTTCAGTTGTCAGAATCGATTAATTGCCCAAAAATAATGCTAACCACTGTCAAATATAGTATAAAATTGCCCGAAATGTGTTATTTATCAACATGCTGTTCGGTGAAAAGCATTTATCAACAAAAAGCCTCTTGATTTTAGAGTTATCCATCCTCATCCGCAATTTGGTCTGAGACCTCGGCTCATCGACTTTTTACTGGGCCACTAAAAGTCTCAATGGTGAAAAATAATAGATTTCAGAAATTGATATCTAATAACTCTGAGCTTTGATAGGTGGGTTCCTCGACTCGAATCAATTATTTTTTACCCCCGAAACCAAATAAACAGTAATTGAGGGCGCTTAATAAATAGTAATTGAGGGGCGCTTAATAAATAGTAATCGAGGGCGCTTAATAAATAGTAATTGAGGGAGCTTAATAAATAGTAACTGAGGGCGCTTAATAAATAGTAATTGAGGGCGCTTAATAAATAGTAATTAAGGGCGCTTAATAAATAGTAATTGAGGGCGCTTAATAAATAGTAATTAAGGGCGCTTAATAAACAGTAATTGAGGGAGCTTAATAAATAGTAATTAAAGGAGCTTAATAAACAGTAATTGAGGGGAGCTTAATAAATAGTAATTGAGGGCGCTTAATAAATAGTAATCGAGGGCGCTTAATAAATAGTAATTGAGGGGAGCTTAATAAATAGTAATTGAGGGTGCTTAATAAATAGTAATTGAGGGGCGCTTAATAAATAGTAATTGAGGGCACTTAATAAATAGTAATTGAGGGCGCTTAATAAATAGTAATTAAAGGAGCTTAATAAATAGTAATTGAGGGCGCTTAATAAACAGTAATTGAGGGAGCTTAATAAATAGTAATTGAGGGAGCTTAATAAATAGTAATTGAGGGCGGTTAATAAACAGTAATTGAGGGCGCTTAATAAACAGTAATTGAGGGAGCTTAATAAATAGTAATTGAGGGCGCTTAATAAATAGTAATTGAGGGCGCTTAATAAATAGTAATTGAGGGCGCTTAATAAATAGTATTTGAGGGAGCTTAATAAATAGTAATTGAGGGGCGCTTAATAAATAGTAATTGGGGGCACTTAATAAATAGTATTTGAGGGCGCTTAATAAATAGTATTTGAGGGTGCTTAATAAATAGTAATTGAGGGCGCTTAATAAATAGTAATTAAACGAGCTTAATAAATAGTAATTGAGGGCGCTTAATAAACAGTAATTGAGGGCGCTTAATAAATAGTAATTGAGGGTGCTTAATAAATAGTAATTAAGGGCGCTTAATAAATAGTAATTGAGGGCGCTTAATAAATAGTAATTGAGGGTGCTTAATAAATAGTAATTAAGGGCGCTTAATAAATAGTAATTGAGGGTGCTTAATAAATAGTAATTGGGGGGCGTTAATAAATAGTAATTAAGGGCGCTTAATAAATAGTAATTGAGGGCGCTTAATAAATAGTAATTAAACGAGCTTAATAAATAGTAATTGAGGGCGCTTAATAAACAGTAATTGAGGGCGCTTAATAAATAGTAATTGAGGGTGCTTAATAAATAGTAATTAAGGGCGCTTAATAAATAGTAATTGAGGGCGCTTAATAAATAGTAATTGAGGGTGCTTAATAAACAGTAATTGAGGGGCGTTAATAAATAGTAATTGAGGGCGCTTAATAAATAGTAATTGAGGGCGCTTAATAAATAGTAATTGAGGGTGCTTAATAAATAGTAATTAAGGGCGCTTAATAAATAGTAATTGAGGGGCGCTTAATAAATAGTAATTGGGGGCACTTAATAAATAGTATTTGAGGGCGCTTAATAAATAGTAATTGAGGGGGCTTAATAAATAGTAATTGAGGGCGCTTAATAAATAGTAATTAAACGAGCTTAATAAATAGTAATTGAGGGCGCTTAATAAACAGTAATTGAGGGCGCTTAATAAATAGTAATTGAGGGCGCTTAATAAATAGTAATTGAGGGCGCTTAATAAATAGTATTTGAGGGAGCTTAATAAATAGTAATTGAGGGGCGCTTAATAAATAGTAATTGGGGGCACTTAATAAATAGTATTTGAGGGCGCTTAATAAATAGTATTTGAGGGTGCTTAATAAATAGTAATTGAGGGCGCTTAATAAATAGTAATTAAACGAGCTTAATAAATAGTAATTGAGGGCGCTTAATAAACAGTAATTGAGGGCGCTTAATAAATAGTAATTGAGGGAGCTTAATAAATAGTAATTAAGGGCGCTTAATAAACAGTAATTGAGGGCGCTTAATAAATAGTAATTGAGGGAGCTTAATAAATAGTAATTAAGGGAGCTTAATAAATAGTAATTGAGGGCGCTTAATAAATAGTAATTGAGGGCGCTTAATAAATAGTAATTGAGGGAGCTTAATAAATAGTAATTGAGGGAGCTTAATAAATAGTAATTAAGGGCGCTTAATAAATAGTAATTGAGGGTGCTTAATAAATAGTAATTGAGGGTGCTTAATAAATAGTAATTAAGGGCGCTTAATAAATAGTAATTGAGGGCGCTTAATAAATAGTAATTGAGGGCGCTTAATAAATAGTAATTGAGGGCGCTTCATAAATAGTATTTGAGGGAGCTTAATAAATAGTAATTGAGGGGCGCTTAATAAATAGTAATTGGGGGCACTTAATAAATAGTATTTGAGGGCGCTTAATAAATAGTATTTGAGGGTGCTTAATAAATAGTAATTGTGGGCGCTTAATAAATAGTAATTAAACGAGCTTAATAAATAGTAATTGAGGGCGCTTAATAAACAGTAATTGAGGGCGCTTAATAAATAGTAATTGAGGGAGCTTAATAAATAGTAATTAAGGGAGCTTAATAAATAGTAATTGAGGGCGCTTAATAAATAGTAATCGAGGGCGCTTAATAAATAGTAATTGAGGGGCGCTTAATAAATAGTAATTGAGGGCGCTTAATAAATAGTAATTGAGGGCGCTTAATAAATAGTAACTGAGGGCGCTTAATAAATAGTAATTGAGGGGCGCTTAATAAATAGTAATTGAGGGTGCTTAATAAATAGTAATTGGGGGGCGTTAATAAATAGTATTTAAGGGCGCTTAATAAATAGTAATTGAGGGCGCTTAATAAATAGTAATTAAACGAGCTTAATAAATAGTAATTGAGGGCGCTTAATAAACAGTAATTGAGGGCGCTTAATAAATAGTAATTGAGGGTGCTTAATAAATAGTAATTAAGGGCGCTTAATAAATAGTAATTGAGGGCGCTTAATAAATAGTAATTGAGGGTGCTTAATAAACAGTAATTGAGGGGCGTTAATAAATAGTAATTGAGGGCGCTTAATAAATAGTAATTGAGGGCGCTTAATAAATAGTAATTGAGGGTGCTTAATAAATAGTAATTAAGGGCGCTTAATAAATAGTAATTGAGGGGCGCTTAATAAATAGTAATTGGGGGCACTTAATAAATAGTATTTGAGGGCGCTTAATAAATAGTAATTGAGGGGGCTTAATAAATAGTAATTGAGGGCGCTTAATAAATAGTAATTAAACGAGCTTAATAAATAGTAATTGAGGGCGCTTAATAAACAGTAATTGAGGGCGCTTAATAAATAGTAATTGAGGGCGCTTAATAAATAGTAATTGAGGGCGCTTAATAAATAGTATTTGAGGGAGCTTAATAAATAGTAATTGAGGGGCGCTTAATAAATAGTAATTGGGGGCACTTAATAAATAGTATTTGAGGGCGCTTAATAAATAGTATTTGAGGGTGCTTAATAAATAGTAATTGAGGGCGCTTAATAAATAGTAATTAAACGAGCTTAATAAATAGTAATTGAGGGCGCTTAATAAACAGTAATTGAGGGCGCTTAATAAATAGTAATTGAGGGAGCTTAATAAATAGTAATTAAGGGCACTTAATAAACAGTAATTGAGGGCGCTTAATAAATAGTAATTGAGGGAGCTTAATAAATAGTAATTAAGGGAGCTTAATAAATAGTAATTGAGGGCGCTTAATAAACAGTAATTGAGGGCGCTTAATAAATAGTAATTGAGGGAGCTTAATAAATAGTAATTGAGGGAGCTTAATAAATAGTAATTAAGGGCGCTTAATAAATAGTAATTGAGGGTGCTTAATAAATAGTAATTGAGGGTGCTTAATAAATAGTAATTAAGGGCGCTTAATAAATAGTAATTGAGGGCGCTTAATAAATAGTAATTGAGGGCGCTTAATAAATAGTAATTGAGGGCGCTTCATAAATAGTATTTGAGGGAGCTTAATAAATAGTAATTGAGGGGCGCTTAATAAATAGTAATTGGGGGCACTTAATAAATAGTATTTGAGGGCGCTTAATAAATAGTATTTGAGGGTGCTTAATAAATAGTAATTGTGGGCGCTTAATAAATAGTAATTAAACGAGCTTAATAAATAGTAATTGAGGGCGCTTAATAAACAGTAATTGAGGGCGCTTAATAAATAGTAATTGAGGGAGCTTAATAAATAGTAATTAAGGGAGCTTAATAAATAGTAATTGAGGGCGCTTAATAAATAGTAATCGAGGGCGCTTAATAAATAGTAATTGAGGGGCGCTTAATAAATAGTAATTGAGGGAGCTTAATAAATAGTAATTGAGGGCGCTTAATAAATAGTAACTGAGGGCGCTTAATAAATAGTAATTGAGGGGCGCTTAATAAATAGTAATTGAGGGCGCTTAATAAATAGTAATTGAGGGCGCTTAATAAATAGTAATTGAGGGAGCTTAATAAATAGTAATTAAGGGAGCTTAATAAACAGTAATTGAGGGGCGCTTAATAAATAGTAATTGAGGGTGCTTAATAAATAGTAATTGAGGGCGCTTAATAAATAGTAATTGAGGGCGCTTAATAAATAGTAATTGAGGGTGCTTAATAAATAGTAATTGAGGGTGCTTAATAAATAGTAATTAAGGGCGCTTAATAAATAGTAATTGAGGGTGCTTAATAAATAGTAATTAAGGGCGCTTAATAAATAGTAATTGAGGGTGCTTAATAAATAGTAATTAAGGGGCGCTTAATAAATAGTAATTGAGGGCGCTTAATAAATAGTAATTAAAGGAGCTTAATAAATAGTAATTGAGGGAGCTTAATAAATAGTAATTGAGGGAGCTTAATAAATAGTAATTGAGGGAGCTTAATAAATAGTAATTGAGGGCGCTTAATAAATAGTAATTGAGGGTGCTTAATAAATAGTAATTGAGGGTGCTTAATAAATAGTAATTGAGGGGCGCTTAATAAATAGTAATTGAGGGCGCTTAATAAATAGTAATTAAGGGTGCTTAATAAATAGTAATTGAGGGCGCTTAATAAATAGTAATTGAGGGGCGCTTAATAAATAGTAATTGAGGGTGCTTAATAAATAGTAATTGAGGGCGCTTAATAAATAGTAATTGAGGGCGCTTAATAAATAGTAATTGAGGGTGCTTAATAAATAGTAATTGAGGGTGCTTAATAAATAGTAATTAAGGGCGCTTAATAAATAGTAATTGAGGGTGCTTAATAAATAGTAATTAAGGGCGCTTAATAAATAGTAATTGAGGGTGCTTAATAAATAGTAATTGAGGGCGCTTAATAAATAGTAATTGAGGACGCTTAATAAATAGTAATTGAGGGCGCTTAATAAATAGTAATTGAGGGCGCTTAATAAATAGTAATTGAGGGCGCTTAATAAATAGTAATTGAGGGTGCTTAATAAATAGTAATTAAGGGCGCTTAATACATAGTAATTGAGGGCGCTTAATAAACAGTAATTGAGGGCGCTTAATAAATAGTAATTGAGGGTGCTTAATAAATAGTAATTGAGGGTGCTTAATAAATAGTAATTAAGGGCGCTTAATAAATAGTAATTGAGGGTGCTTAATAAATAGTAATTGAGGGTGCTTAATAAATAGTAATCGAGGGCGCTTAATAAATAGTAATTGAGGGTGCTTAATAAATAGTAATTAAGGGAGCTTAATAAATAGTAATTGAGGGCGCTTTATAAATAGTAATTGAGGGCGCTTAATAAATAGTAATTGAGGGTGCTTAATAAATAGTAATTGAGGGCGCTTAATAAATAGTAATTAAAGGAGCTTAATAAATAGTAATTGAGGGCGCTTAATAAATAGTAATTGAGGGCGCTTAATAAATAGTAATTAAGGGCGCTTATTAAATAGTAATTGAGGGGCGCTTAATAAATAGTAATTGAGGGCGCTTAATAAATAGTAATTGAGGGCGCTTAATAAATAGTAATTGAGGGCGCTTAATAAATAGTAATTGAGGGTGCTTAATAAATAGTAATTGAGGGCACTTAATAAATAGTAATTGAGGGGCGCTTAATAAATAGTAATTGAGGGGCGCTTAATAAATAGTAATTGAGGGGCGCTTAATAAATAGTAATTGAGGGGAGTTTAATAAATAGTAATTGAGGGGCGTTTAATAAATAGTAATTGAGGGGCGCTTAATAAATAGTAATTGAGGGCGCTTAATAAATATTAATTAAAGGAGCTTAATAAATAGTAATTGAGGGTGCTTAATAAATAGTAATTGAGGGGCGCTTAATAAATAGTAATTGAGGGCGCTTAATAAATAGTAATTGAAGGAGCTTAATAAATAGTAATTGAGGGAGCTTAATAAATAGTAATTGAGGGCGCTTAATAAATAGTAATTGAGGGGCGTTAATAAATAGTAATTGAGGCCGCTTAATAAATAGTAATTGAGGCCGCTTAATAAATAGTAATTGAGGGCGCTTAATAAATAGTAATTGAGGGCGCTTAATAAATAGTAATTGAGTGAGCTTAATAAATAGTAATTAAGGGCGCTTAATAAATAGTAATTGAGGGCGCTTAATAAATAGTAATTGAGGGCGCTTAATAAATAGTAATTGAGGGCGCTTAATAAATTGTAATTGAGGGCGCTTGATAAATTGTAATTGAGGGTGCTTGATAAATAGTAATTGAGGGCGCTTAATAAATAGTATTTGAGGGCGCTTAATAAATAGTAATTGAGGGTGCTTAATAAATAGTAATTGAGGGCGCTTAATAAATAGTAATTGAGGGCGCTTAATAAATAGTAATTGAGGGTGCTTAATAAATAGTAATTGAGGGTGCTTAATAAATAGTAATTGAGGGCGCTTAATAAATAGTAATTGAGGACGCTTAATAAATAGTAATTGAGGGCGCTTAATAAATAGTAATTGAGGACGCTTAATAAATAGTAATTGAGGGCGCTTAATAAATAGTAATTGAGGGCGCTTAATAAATAGTAATTGAGGGTGCTTAATAAATAGTAATTGAGGACGCTTAATAAATAGTAATTGAGGGAGCTTAATAAATAGTAATTGAGGGTGCTTAATAAATAGTAATTGAGGGTGCTTAATAAATAGTAATTGAGGGTGCTTAATAAATAGTAATTGAGGGAGCTTAATAAATAGTAATTGAGGGCGCTTAATAAATAGTAATTGAGGGCGCTTAATAAATAGTAATTGAGGACGCTTAATAAATAGTAATTAAGGGTGCTTAATAAATAGTAATTGAGGGTGCTTAATAAATAGTAATTGAGGGAGCTTAATAAATAGTAATTGAGGGAGCTTAATAAATAGTAATTAAGGGTGCTTAATAAATAATAATTGAGGGAGCTTAATAAATAGTAATTGAGGGAGCTTAATAAATAGTAATTGAGGGAGCTTAATAAATAGTAATTGAGGGTGCTTAATAAATAGTAATTGAGGACGCTTAATAAATAGTAATTGAGGGAGCTTAATAAATAGTAATTGAGGGCGCTTAATAAATAGTAATTGAGGGAGCTTAATAAATAGTAATTGAGGGCGCTTAATAAATAGTAATTGAGGGAGCTTAATAAATAGTAATTGAGGGAGCTTAATAAATAGTAATTGAGGGCGCTTAATAAATAGTAATTAAGGGTGCTTAATAAACAGTAATTGAGGGCGCTTAATAAATAGTAATTGAGGGTGCTTAATAAATAGTAATTGAGGGTGCTTAATAAACAGTAATTGAGGACGCTTAATAAATAGTAATTAAGGGTGCTTAATAAATAGTAATTGAGGGAGCTTAATAAACAGTAATTGAGGGCGCTTAATAAATAGTAATTGAGGGCGCTTAATAAATAGTAATTGAGGGCGCTTAATAAATAGTAATTGAGGGTGCTTAATAAATAGTAATTGAGGACGCTTAATAAATAGTAATTGAGGGAGCTTAATAAATAGTAATTGAGGGCGCTTAATAAATAGTAATTGAGGGCGCTTAATAAATAGTAATTGAGGGCGCTTAATAAATAGTAATTTAGGGGCGCTTAATAAATAGTAATTGAGGGAGCTTAATAAATAGTAATTGAGGGCGCTTAATAAACAGTAATTGAGGGCGCTTAATAAATAGTAATTGAGGGTGCTTAATAAATAGTAATTAAGGGGCGCTTAATAAATAGTAATTGAGGGCGCTTAATAAATAGTAATTGAGGGCGCTTAATAAATAGTAATTGAGGGCGCTTAATAAATAGTAATTGAGGGCGCTTAATAAATAGTATTTGAGGGCGCTTAATAAATAGTAATTGAGGGCGCTTAATAAATAGTAATTGAGGGCGCTTAATAAATAGTATTTGAGGGCGCTTAATAAATAGTAATTGAGGGCGCTTAATAAATAGTATTTGAGGGCGCTTAATAAATAGTAATTGAGGGCGCTTAATAAATAGTAATTGAGGGGCGCTTAATAAATAGTATTTGAGGTCGCTTAATAAATAGTATTTGAGGGGCACTTAATAAATAGTATTTGAGGGCGCTTAATAAATAGTATTTGAGGGGCGCTTAATAAATAGTATTTGAGGGCGCTTAATAAATAGTAATTGAGGGCGCTTAATAAATAGTAATTGAGGGGCGCTTAATAAATAGTAATTGAGGGATGCTTTTGGAAATGTTTTGTGTAAATATCATTTATGCAAGACAATTAGCAAGGTACAGTAGTAGTTAATTTTTAAACTTAAATGGAAGTAGTATTGTAATACAATATTGAAGTATTATCTTCTAGATTGTAACTTGGTAGACACGTTTGTGCAGTCTGAATCATGATGCATGTAACTTTGTAAGTTTAATTTGGTCATGGCTGTAATGTGGGTGTCCGCTTAAATAAACAATAAGGACTAACTAACAAAGGAGTGGAAAAAGCTTTTAGTTTTTTTTCTAATGCTTTTATTAATTAATAGCCTCCCTTAATTAATGCCCATGTCACTGGTATAATCGGATTAAAGCAATAAACTTAATTGACAAGTGGGCGCGGCCATTTATTTATGGAAGCGGTCGCTCCAAAAAGTGCGATGCGTTACCAAAATGAACTTCCGAAGTGCCTGGTACATACTCTGATAATGTCATAATTGTTTTATATCTGAAAAGCGGGTCGGTGGTCTTGTACTAATTTATAACATGTAATTCGAATAGTCTAATTATTTCTGATACTAGCGATAATGACTTTCGATGGTTAGATATGTAATCCCCCGATAATCCCGGCAAATTTCTTCGATCAGAAAGGGATATTTTAAGGAAATGTTTCGCCAAATGGTTCAGAGAGATATGACAACAACATTATGACATGTATATATTAATATATTTTTTGGCAAAACAAGTCAAATTTCCACCGGTAAATCTCAGTTTGGTCAAATTTGGAAGGCGACTTCGTTTTCGCCTCGCGGACGTCCGAGGGCGAAGTCGCCGTCCCGAAGGCGAGAACTTCACCTGAGTCGCCCCCTAGCTTGGGGCCTGTAAGGCCGCCAAAGGAAATTGGCATCGAATGTGTAGCAAGTGATTCGCAGACTGACACAGAGTGTAGTTGTTGGTTTCATGTCTAGAAAAGCCGCCGGTGATCAAACGGGCATGTGTGGTATATGAATACACAATCAACTGTCCAAATCGCTTCTTATTACTTATTCTCGTTACTTAAACTTCCGTAAATGATTTCGGCAACATTTACACGGAGTACTATGATGATAGTACGATCGTTATCAATAGTACCGTTATCCGGTTGTGGTCTCCTCCAACCGATTGACACGCGTAACCGAATCGTAACCGGATATCCGGACAACCGCCCCAGCACTATACTCACTGCTATTTTTGCGAGAAACTGAACAACACTCGACCTGTATTTTCTGACACAAAGCATGTTTTGTAAATAATATTCTATTTCATATCATCATTATGCTATACTATTAGTATATTCTTGATGAAATTACCATAATTTGATAAATTTTATTTATAAATTATAACCTACAACAAAGGTTCCCATCCCTTTAACCCTTTCATGAAGGGAGCTGCACTGGAGCAACATTAAAGATCCTGTGCTAATGCATTCTCTTAGAAGTGCAAGTCAACCATAAGTCACCTTGCATATATAAGAGAATGCATTGGCCATTTTTTAATTAATTTTTCTTGCATTTCTTAACAATTTTCATTATTTTTTCTTACTAGTACATTCTTTAACAAGTTTTATAATTTTTTCATACATTATATAATTTTTCCTTACATTCTATAAAATTTTTATAATTTTTTATAATTTTTTCTTACATTCTTTATCAATTTTTATCATTTTTCTTACATTCTTTAACAATTTTTTCATTTTTTATTACATTCCTTTAAAAAAATTTTTTATCATTTTTGGTCATTTTTTCTTACATCTTTTATCAATTTTTTTCAATTTTCTTACATTCTTATCAAATTTTTTCATTATTCTTACATTATTTAACATTTTTCACTCACTGACCAACGCGCGAAGCGCGTTCAGTGGGTGTACTATTATCGTAGGACTCATGCGTTTCTGCTGAATTGAAATAGTGCCTATGCGTTTCTGCTGTGCTGCACTGACGTTTGATCACAAAATAAAATTATAATCATTATCAAAGCACACGTTTGGATAACATCGCCATAAACAGTGACATATTATGATGTTGAGCTCGTATCGTGAATAAAATTAGAGTTATAACTTATAAAACTAAGAATTACTGATAAAGTATTTCTACCAATTGAGTAACTAGATTCAGGTTGAGCTGAAACTTGAGAACTTTTTAATTTCAACCAATTGAAATGTCGTTGGGAGTGGAAAGGGTTAAGGTTGGGAAGCAACGCAAACATGACGTCATCGTAAACAAGCTTAGCGCCTCAAAATAAATTGTACACATACATGTCTCGCATCGTCTCGGAAGCTGATTTAAATTCATTCATTTTGACTGTTTCTGTGTCCTAAGATATTAAAAACTTGCGGGATATCTTTGAATGTGCTTAGGAAGGATTGTATTGATATCTAATTTATTGGATTTACCTCCCAAAAAAGTGAGTTTAAAGCCTGCATTTGTTCAATGTGTTGTCTTGTCAATATGATTCTGACAGTGACAGCGCTCGTCTGCAACTGTATTAAATTGGCTGAATTCGCGTGTTTGAAGCAAACGTTTTCTCCACTCTTTTATCTCAAAATGCACCATAATCTGTCAAATTCTCTCAATAATTCTATCTAAGTACATCTTAGCTATTGTTCGGATCAGATCTCCCCGTCGAGAGAGCGATATTTTTTACCAAAACGAAACTTGAGAAAATGATTGTTAAATTTGTTTACGCTGGTTTACGCTGGATTTTTATCATCGAAACAAATCAATTTCTTCCATCTAAAAAATAATTACGTACTGGACCCTGCCGTTTTAGGAATATATAAGTATTCCACTCAGAAACACCGAGTCTCAGCTTAAAATTTTGAAAAATAACAGTTTTATCGACATAAATCAATTTGAATGGGACAATTCCATGTTAAAATTTATCATCGAAAAAAATTCATTTCTTCCATCTAAAACATAATTACGCGATGGACCCTGTCATTTTAGGAATAGATAATTATTCCACGCAGACATACCAAGTCTCAGCTTAAAATTTTGAAAAATAAGAGTTTTATGGACATAAATCGTTTTGAATGGCAAATCCTATAAAGTATAACTATAAGCTATATTAAAAATTAATAAAATTTATCATCAAAAAAAAATTCTTTCTGCCATCTAAAACATAATTACGTGCTGGAACCTGTCATTTTAGGAATATATAAGACTTTTACACAGACACACCAAGTCTCAGCTTAAAATTTTGAAAAATAAGAGTTTTATCGACATAAATCGATTTGAATGGGAAATCCTGTGTTAAATAAATTTTAGGGCCCTGCGAATGTTTTCTGAGGTGCTCCATATTGGACACCAGGGTACATATTTGACAATTTCTACCTGATAATTGTGCGACAGTACAGTCGCATTACTTTATAAGTCAACATTGGTCACTATCACTCGACAAATTTATTTTGGTCTATCGTATCAACCCCTATTTTCCCCGCATATAGGCTGACTAAGTGTCAACATTGGTCTTTATCGCTCTACTAAATTATATTGTTTCATCAGTATTAACCGCATATCCAATTATCCACATGTAACCAACCCAACTCTAATCCCGGTCCAATTTATTATTTTTTTCATCGGTATAGTCGAGTTATGTACATATTTTTATCATGTGATCAATACTTATGTCTATGCTATTACGTGTACTATGCCGTATACGTATATCAATTGCTATTCCTATCTATGTAATTCTGGTGCCATATTTTGAGATAGAGATAATTTCAGACCCCCCCCCCCCCAATTTTATACAATTGTCGCAACAGTACAGTCGCGATGCATTACATGGCAACATTGATCACTCTAGCTCTACTAGTTTATGTCAGTTCATCGTATGTACTCCTTTTACTCCATATAACCAACCCAACATCTAATCCCGGCCCAAATTATTATTTTTCTTTTCATCGGTATAGTTGTGTTATATACATATTTTATAATTTGATTCCAATTTCATTGTAACACTATAGAAGTCGATAAATAACTATTCTGGCACTATATAGAGATAACTAAGTTTCTGACCCCCCCCCCTATTTTATAGCCTTGTCGCAACAATAGAGTTGAGATGCATAATATATCAACATTGGTCATTATCGCTCTTCAAATCTATATCGGTATCAACCCATATTTCTCCCCGTATCGCCCACCCTCCCCAATTTTTTCATTTGTATTATAGACTCGTTACATATACATTTTATCATTTGATACTGATTTGTATTCTGTATTTCTCCTCTGTTCAACAATGCCAAAATCATAACGGTGCAATGCCTTGTAACATTTGCTTCAACATGCCGAGTTCTGCTGCAGACGATACAAAACTGACAACATTTTGAAATGTAAACAGGCTTCAAACTCACCAAAACCAAAGGTCCCAAGTCAAGGTCCAAAATCCCCAACACACTGATGTGAGGTATAATGATAACCATCTAAATAACCAATATAAGGATGTGAGGTATAATGATAACTCCATCTAAATAACCAATACAATGATGCGAGGTTTAATTATAACTCCCATCTACATAACCTGCAATACAAGGATGTGAGGTTTAATGATAACCCCATCTACATAACCAATATAAGGATGTGAGGTTTAATGATAACCCCATCCGCATAACCAATATAAGGATGTGAGGTTAATGATAACTACATCCACATAACTACTAAATATGTCTCAAAATTAAACAAAAAAAATTAAATTCCATGATGGCGTCCAATATGGACTACCTAATTCTGCTCCAAAAACATGTATTTTGAATATATGGATGTTTATGGGGAGAAACCGATTATTTCAATGACATTTTAATTCACTTGGGGCCAAAAGCCGACCTACATGTACGGGAGTGCGTTTTGAGCGCGACTGTATCTTCAGCATAGGTGCATCTTTAATAAGCCAACAATTGGAATCCCAACAGAGAAGATTGGCGTCGGTCACTTGCGCATAGACATCATTGGTGATCTCTATGGGAAACAAAATTGACATTTAATAGACAATTTCGATTAACCGCAATAACTTAAGGAATTTCTAATTGCGCTTAAGTCCAATGAGAATGCAATAAGACATTCCTTATTATGCTTAACCGCAATTACTTCCCATTGCACTTAAATACAATTAGTATCTCTATCATTAGATCACCCTTCTGCAAATAGTAGAATAATCCTATATTTGTTCCACCCATTGTACCATGGAGATGGACTACACCACCTGAATTATAAGGAGTTTAAGTACTATATATAATATATTATTCCTTATTAAGAGATTCATTATTGGGCTTTATCAGGGCAATTTGAATATTCTTCATTGCGCTTAAGCGCAATTAAGTATTCCCTTATTGCACTTAAGCACAATAGAGATTCCCTTATTGAGCTTATAAGCGTAATAAGGAACATCCCTTATTGTGCTTAAGCACAATTAGCTCTTCTTGCGCTTAATTAAAAAAAAAGCTATAATTGTATTGTAACTATTGGTTTGTCCTTTAATATTTCCATACATCATGCCCACATATAGTATAATAGAATAGTACTATTATTATTAATAGTGCTCGTAGTAGTTAATACCACCTTACCGTTAATATTCTAGCATGGTTAGTTTCAAAATCATAACGTTAATTGTTATTACTATTTGTGTGTACTGTATATGTACATCAGTCATCAATTGAGAAGCTGCCTGGTTGAATACCTACCATAAATGGTGGGTTACTCCCACATTCAAGCTGTTGCCCCCCCCCTGATAGCTTATCAATACCACTCAGGACAGTGGGTGTTTTTCCTCAATTAATTGAATTTCTTGTTTCTTATGTTCTTTCATAATTTTTTATCTTTATCAATTTTTATAATTTTTCTTACATTATTTAACAATTTGTTTTATCATATTTTTCATTTTATTTACTTTCTTTAACAATTATAAATAATAATATAATTTTTTTAGGCCAATGCATTCTCTTACATATGCGAGGCGACCTGTGGTCGACTCATATATAAGAGAATGCATTTCAGGAAGCTCCAGTCATGAAAGGGTTAATAAAGTTTTATTGACCCAAAACATGAATACAATGTATGGAATACCAATTGGTGGTATTACAAAAATGATATATAAATTACATAGTTATAGATTGAGCCGCATAACAAAATAAATAGTGTGATAGTGGAATACGTTCCTATTGTTCCTATCATTCATATTGATTATTTTTAGAAAGCTATTTTGTTATCCACTAGTAGTGAATGGTCCATGTATTGAGGGACCGTATATTATAACAATTAATAAATAATAGCTCAATGTCCATAGCTTTCGGGCCACATTTTGCAGCAGCAGCCATTGACTATGATTCTGTCGATCAGTGACTGCTGCTGCAAAATGTAATTTTCATATATACTATGATTCCACTGAAGAAGGGCGTGGCCCGAAAGCTATGGACATTGAGCTATTATTTATTAATTGTTATTTTGTTATCTTTTGGTGGACTGTTGTTTGTAAAAAAATCTCCTTTTTTTTTTTGCCAAAGATGGATGAATTTCTCTCGGTATCTTTGTTTATTTTTTGTTTTGGTTATTTGGCTGTTTGAATTTCTGATATATTTCCATTACAGATGATGACGCTTGTGATTCGAGCCCTTGTCTGAATGGTGGTTCATGTGATGATGGCCTGGGCACATACACATGTCGTTGTAAAGGTCGTTACCATGGCAACAATTGTGAATTAAGTGAGATTATAGTTTTTGGCACTAAAAAAACTTGCACCCCATGAGCTTAAATGTGGTTCTATTCGGTATGAAAACTACGAAAATTAAAGTTGATTCATAAATTTTGAAATCATTGCATGCATCTGAGGAAGACTTTAGCATGGTGATTCATACGGAAGTCTGTAGCCGAGAAGTAGCTTACTGGTCTCTCATGATGTTAACGGACCGGGGATGGCAACCTTGCCAGGTATTCTGACAAAAATCAGAACTTGCTCAGATACCAAGTTTGTCCGATGCTGAAAAGTCTCATTCGAGATCGTGAATAAAGATCCAAATGCAAAATGCCGACTTCCCCCCACATAACAACATTTGTCCAGGTATGTTGTCGTGGAGGCAGTACGCCATCCGATCGGCCACGGACATTAATGGCTGACCCATGTACACGCCTCAGTGTGTGCACATTAAAGAACCAGTGCGTCTATAACCAGAATTGGTTCCTGCACTGAAATATCTACAGATACAGATATATCTACCCTTTCGATACCCAGACAGAACGAAGAATTCAAAAATATTAACGCAATTTATACGTCCGGAGACAGAAGGTTAAAATCAAAGAAGCAGATTGATTGGTGTTCTCCGGGTTGAGTATTCAAGCATTCAGGATTACCTAGAATCAAGCCTGCAAATAGCGTGTCTCTCAACTGCTATGGCAGATCTAGGATCAGATTGAAGATCCCCAGATGAAGTTGGTGATCGATGTTCACCCATTAGGCACCTCAATTATGAATTTTATCTTCTGCAAATTAGGGGATATAGAAACTTCCTAGAAGGGAAATGTAACTAAAAACAATGTTAATTTGATACTATAGATACTTCCCAGAAGATGAGGTCTAAGCAGAATGAGGTCTCCAGAGGGTGAATTTGGTGATGCTAGCCCACTGTGCGGGATAGCATCACTAAATTCACCCTCTGGGGACTTCATTCTGCAAATGACAGACACGCTATTTGCAGGCTTGCCTAGAATGATATATATATTGATATGATTTTAATATCGGCACAATAATTTTTGACGCACAGAACTATAAAAATACTGAAGGTAAATACAGTCGAAACGAAGATAAAGTGATCTTCCAATCATTGGAAGTCTTGATTCACTTATTCTGCTGACTAATTAAAGACTATATGTACCGCAATGGATTAATTATAGACAATAAAACTTCAAATAACCATCATAAACATGGCCAATATACATACATGTTCACTGCTTGTCAAACTGCGCGGTTTTCGTAGCAAAGGGAAAAACTCAATCTTGCAGGGTTACTTACTTACTCTGCAAAGGTCGCCAAGGTCAGGTACGTCTGGTCTCATTCAATATCCAACTTTCTGCTTTTGTCGACCAATAAACTTGTGGGTTTGAACATCTTGTGGTGACAATTAATATACATCATAGTTATCGTTGCCTATGGTCTTTTGTTGAATAACCACACATACACCGTTGTATTTAGCTCCTATTCAATATTTGAAACATAACTAATATCCATGTGACAGTTTCCTATAAGATAAGAATATATATAGATAAGAATATATATAAATAAGAATATATATAGATAAGAATATATATAGATAAGAATATATATAGATAAGAATATATATAGATAAGAATATATATAGATAAGGATATATATAGATAAGGATATATATAGATAAGAATATATATAGATAAGAATATATATAGATAAGAATATATATAGATAAGATATATATAGATAAGATACATATAGATAAGAATATATATAGATAAGATATATATAGATAAGAATATATATAGATAAGAATATATATATAAGAATATATATAGATAAGAATATATATAGTTAAGAATATATATATAAGAATATATATAGATAAGAATATATATAGATAAGAATATATATAGATAAGAATATATATAGATAAGAATATAGATAGATAAGAATATATATATATAAGAATATATATAGATAAGAATATATATAGATAAGAATATATATATAAGAATATATATATAAGAATATATATATAAGAATATATATATATAAGAATATATATATAAGAATATATATAGATAAGAATATATATAGATAAGAATATATATAGATAAGAATATATATATATAAGAATATATATATATAAAAATATATATAGATAAGAATATATATAAATAAGAATATATATAGATAAGAATATATATATATAAGAATATATATATAAGAATATATATAGATAAGAATATATATAGATAAGAATATATATAGATAAGATATATATAGATAAGAATATATATAGATAAGATATATATAGATAAGAATATATATAGATAAGAATATATAAGAATATATATATATAAGAATATATATAGATAAGAATATATATAGATAAGAATATATATAGATAAGAATATATATAGATAAGATATATATAGATAAGAATATATATAGATAAGAATATATATATAAGAATATATATAGATAAGAATATATATAGATAAGAATATATATAGATAAGAATATAGATAAGATATATATAGATAAGATATATATAGATAAGAATATATATAGATAAGAATATATATAGATAAGAATATATATAGATGCGGGCTGGGAATTTATTTGTATAGCATGGTGTTTGCTATGTCCTCGACTTATTTATAGGTTGGCACTTCGTGAACATGCCGATATTTAAATTTCACAAATGTACCAGATATTTTACAATTTCAGAGTCGCCTACTTGTAACAATCCAGCTGCTCAGTATTACTCCGCTTCCCAATCCTGTTTTTGGTTGGAGACAGAGCTCAAATCAGCTTACGAGGGAAATGATGTCTGCACGTTCTATGGTGGAAACTTGGGTACTTTGTATGACAACAAAACAGTTGATTTCTTGAGAGATTACATGTGAGTCGATCATATCTCGATTTAACCCTTCCATGACTAGAGTTACTTCCCTTATTAACCATTCCATGACTGGAGTTACCTCCCTTGAGAGATTACATGTGAGTCTATCATATCTCAATTTAACCCTTCTATGAGTGGAGTTACCTCCCTTGTTAACCCTTCCATGACTGGAGTTACCTCCCTTATTAACCCTTCCATGACTGGAGTTACCTCCCTTATTAACCCTTCCATGAGTGGAGTTACCTCCCTTGTTAACCCTTCCATGACTGGAGTTACCTCCCTTATTAACCCTTCCATGACTGGAGTTACCTCCCTTATTAACCCTTCCATGGCTGGAGTTACCTCCCTTATTAACCCTTCCATGGCTGGAATTACCTCCCTTATTAACCCTTCCATGGCTGGAGTTACCTCCCTTATTAACCCTTCCATGACTGGAGTTATCTCCCTTATTAACCCTTCCATGACTGGAGTTACCTCCCTTATAGGGTCCTGCGAATATTCGATATTCGATTCGAGATTCGATTCGAAAGTCAAATTCGATCCGAATTCGATTCGAAATTGTCAACTCGAAATTTCGAATATACACTGATGGAAAAGTAGGCTGTTTACGGGCAGGTGTACACGTCGATCTTAGCTGTTTTGTGACATTTAATTACAGAAAATGATGTATATATGTACCTTATAATTCTCATTGTACATCGTGATTATATATATTAAATATGTATAGACAGCAATTAGCCACTATAGGACAACTAAATACGTCTGATTTCTATCTTTGAACATGGTAGCCAAAAGCTCGGAGATCGCCGATGGACCGACGACGCGCGTAAATTATAATAGCTATGAGACTGATCAACCGCTAGCGTTATCAGCAGTCTATCCGTTTCAGATTCCGCGTTATGTAATATAGCTCAGAATTTAAACAACACGTGTTCCCGGCATCGAAAACTGCATTTTGGCGGTGTTTTCTTTTGAAGTTTACTTTCAAATTCGGAGCGTTCTTTGACACTTGACAAAACATCATCCGTTATTCATGTTTATTTTAAACATGATAAAGCTGCAGACTTACACATGTGATGAATGCAACATGGTGTATTAATCGCAAGCATCTGGGACACGACCCACCTATGGAATCATCTGTCCAAGAAGCATCCAGCACTACATAAACAGGCTACACTGCGACTATTGTTGCATCTTCAAGTTTATAACAACGGGTGATTCCGAATGTTGATTTGCAATTTTGCATGCACATGCAATCTGTACAAATTTTGCATGATTTTAGTTCCAATAATCCGTTTAGTGGTTATATATTAATTGTTGTGACGGCCGCTTGGACATTTTAATCAATTATCAATTGAAGTATTGCAAATGACGGTTCATCGCCACATAAGTTATGATTTAACTTCGTGCATGTAGTTCATGGAACGTTTCACAAATCGCCTAATCGTTGACAAAACATGCCCAATTGAGAATACAACATACAGATGTGATTCGAATCGATATTCGATTCGATATTCGATTCGATTTCCTGAATTCGATTCGATATTCGATTCGATCAAAATCTCCAATTCGCAGGACCCTACTCCCTTATTAACCCTTTCATGACTGGAGCTTCCTGATCATTTTTTAAGGTGGAAACTTGGGTACCTTGTGTGACAAAAAACAGTTGATTTTTGAGAGATTATATGTGAGTCTATCATACCTCGATTTAACCTTATTCTGCTTAGGCCTCATCTTCTTGGAAATATCTATACTCTCAAATTAACATTGTTTTTAGTTCTTTTCCCTTTTGGGAAGTTTCTATATCCCCTAATTTGCAGAAGATTAATTGCATAATCGAGGTGACTAAATCAGTGAACATCACCAACTTCAACTGGGGAACTTCAATATGTTCCTAGGTCACCCATAGCAGTTGAGGCCTAATCAGAATTAGGTCCCCAGAGGGTGAATTTGGTGATGTTAGCCTGCGGGATAGCATCACTAAATTCACCCTCTGTGGACCTCATTCTGCAAATGACAGACGCAATAAACTCAGACATGGACAGGTTACATTGAGAGCCTGATACAGTAATGCCCTAATTAATCGACTCCCTAACCACAGCAGAATTATGGGTAACTTTACAGGATTTAGTCGGAAATATGGCTTGTTGCCATTCATCGGAAAGCTCTCGGGAAAAATTTATATTCTTTAACAGACTTATTTTGTCGGTTTAGTTCCAGGGAATCTTACGTTTTTCATGGGCATCAAAATTATTACTATGAATACTTGGTGATAATTTTGAGTTATAACATGCCCCTAAGGTTTTATCCAGTTTGTTTATAAATTTGCTCTAGCATGCTTAAGCATACCCAAAAAAAATTAAACCCAAAAAAATCTAAAAAAAACAAATATTTTTTAATTTTATTTAGGGCCGATTTTACAGACGATAAATTAGGGCCCATGAGATCGGCCCCTGGCACTGGAAGGGTTAAGCATATCTCCTTGGTAATTGCAGCTTGTCTTAATTCTCCTTATTGTACACATTGGACTGCTAAATATCTATAAACATGTAGGTTTGCTGCTGTAAAATCACTGGGCTCTGGCCATGCACATCTCCATAGCAATACCATAGTAATATGTTTCAAGTTACACATGTGTGGCTAAATCTTGCTGTTATCCAAAAATGTCCTCACATTTTCGGATTGTTTTGTTCCAGAACTGGGTTATAGCCAGAAGTACAGTAATGCACTAAGTAATTGACCCCTTAACCACAGCGCTTTCCGATGAATGGCAACAAGTCATATTTCCGACTAAATCCTGAAAAGTTACCCATAATTCTGCTGTGGTTAAGGGGTCAATTACTTAGGGCATTACAGTATAGCTATGTCTTTTTAACAGAACTGGGTTATGGACACAGAGTATAGCTTTGTCTTTCCGGATTGGAGTGACTGAGCGTAGGCTGACAGATTTTTGGCTAAAGTGGAATGGAGATTTCCTGACTTGGGCTAACTGGAGTGACCCTAATGCTAAGGCCGAAAACCCACAAGTGCCATACATAGCTACCGTGATAGACACCTTCGCATGGAAAACTGACCGATTCAACAGAGAGCGAGCCTCATTGTGTGAATCTAAAAGTAAGTTATGAGTAATAGTTCAACCAGGGTCTTTGGGTATTTCTGAAATGTTTTGACCACGTGTTTCTGGGCCACATTTAATTGCCCATCTCAAGAAATAACAAACTTCAAAATCTATATCTGATCACTCTGAGCTTTAACCCTTTGAACCCGGCTGGCCGGTATTCCGGCCAGAACGTAATTGCATATATACGCGACTGGCCGGTTTTCCGGCCATGACGTAATCTTGTTCTACCGTCAGCGTCGCAGTGCTGCACTTTAGTTTTCATATTTCGATAAATACTCAATGGTAAGAAAAATAAAATAGTGTTTCATAAAATTCATATTATAACTGTTTTAGCTGTCAAACAATTATCGAGGTTGTGTTTGGCACAACGAAGTATCAGCCGATTAAACACCGGATGCAGTCTCCATTTTATCACATTTCTGCAATTACGGCGCCGCCACATTGCTTCTCACGACCTCTCGCTTCGTGTTAGGTCATATCATCTTATATGGCTCATAAGTTATATAAAAATATATTTATAGGTGAAACTTTAGTGACGTATTCTTGTGGTATTTATAACTCCCAATGTGTGCGAAGATATTCCCGCTAAATTACGTAATTCGCGCTAACGATGGTTGGATGTAAACACATGTCATACGAGTTTTGTTCAAGAATATACAAACTTCTGAGTTCATTAAAACTATTTTGCGCAAATGTACATGCTATATAGATTTACACGAGAATAAAGTTCAGAATCTTGACTTTAAGCTGGCATAAGCCAGTAGACCGCACAATGCCGCGCGTTTTAGATATTGGTGGGGTATTTAGAGAACACCCAGAGTTTGTTTTGGCTAAAGCCCATATAACGTCCTGTATTTACGTTGGAATTGTGACGTTACGTAACATTTTTTTGACAGTTTGTATAATAAATCCCGTTAAGTTTTCAATTTTTTATAACTTTTTCTGGATTTAAGGTATTGAAATAGATTGTGATGTGCTGAATTCAGAATTTATAATCTTTCCAACGGTGTAAACAATATGGTAGAAGAAAATGCATACAATACAGCGCCATGCATTTGAACACAGCTCTACAATAAGTCAAAATACCCCTGGGAGCCCAGGGTCAGGGTATCGATCGTTGTGGGGAGCCAGGGTTCAAAGGGTTAATGGGTGGGTTCCTCGACTTGAATAAAATATTTTTTACCCCGAAGCCAACAGCATGATTACAGTATATTTATTGATTGTAATGCATTGTATTCATACTAATTATAATTGTATTATAAATGGGCTCTGGTGTTGCATGGTATTTATTGGATCACAGAACGTTGATGTTGGTGTGTAAATTAAACTTCAAACATTGTTACTTCTCCCTGATAACCAAACGGAGAAGTGATTTCTCCCAATTTAAGACCTCTAGACTGGTCCCTGGATTGTTAGCGGGCAGCGTCAAGGCATCTATAATCTTAATCCTCTATAACTTAGCCAATTATGGATGGATTTTGGTAATTTTGCTGTGTAAGTTTATTACCTTCTTTGACATCTACTAGTGCTGCCACTCTTGTTGTAAATTATTGGTTAGTGCTGTCAATTATGTTTTTAATCGATAGACCAAAGTCATGGTATAGTCACAGTTTGTGTGAATATTTTGAAAATAAACCCTAAAAACCAAAATATAGGATCATCATCATCATTGAGAAAAATCGAAGCTAAAAATGAAAAGAATGTATTTATATCCCCCAGCAGCGATAAGGACTACCTATATTTTGGAAAATAGTTCTCATAAAGTTTACAAAAAATAGGTAGCCAAAAATAACATAATTACAGTGGGTCCGAAAACGCCTCCAACAATAGGCAGGGACCCATAACAATATGTAAAATGTAAGAAAAATATAAAACATATGTAAAATATCTGAAACAAAAATCTGAGCACTAACACCGTGCGAAGACCTTAAAACAGATATCACAGTATTAAAGATTCTCAGATCAAGCAAGGAGAGGAGGAGACAGGGGAGGATGGCGGGATAAAACTTTTCTAGAGAAATCAAATCGTGCGACGCACCTCAAGGGAAATTAATCTGAGAATGAAGTACTCACAAGTTATTGTTTTCGTGCGCGATCAAAAATATAGTTCCAATTTAATACCTTGAGCTCTTGTGGAAAAACCGAGAACAGGAGCAAGGTATCTAAATTAAAATCATCGCGATTATAGTTAGAAAGTAGATTTGATATTAATTTCTGATAAGAGAAAAGTGCCAACTGTATTGCACAACAATGAGAAATTCTTACCGCGCATTTAGCGCAAAACGGTAGTGCACCGGCTTAAAATCTCGCCGCTTCTCGTGAGACTTGAGCGAGCCTTAGAAAGACGCACGAGATTTGAAAACGGTAAAAGCAGGGATGTTGCTGTCGATATAAAGCCCTTGGATCTCGTAGACCCAATGGTAATTTATATCCCCAGCAACAAGGGAGAGATGAAGGAACAAAGTATTGCGATAAGGACTACCTATATTTTGGAAAATAGTTCTCATAAAGTTTACAAAAAATAGGTAGCCAAAAATAACATAATTACAGTGGGTCCGAAAACGCCAAGAGATGAGGACAAGAAGCACCACTGATTGTCCGAGACTCACCCACTGTAAAGACCCCCCCCCCCCCCCTCTTTGCTTGATCATACAACGAAACGAATGAGAAATGAAAGGAATGATGTGACATTTGTAGCCTTATGCAAAATTGGCAATGATCTGACTAGGGTGTCATCTGAAAATCGAATCACCTGGTGATAAAGTATGACACTTGGAAAATATCCAATGGTAGGAAATGGTGATAACCGACAAGCGTCCTCGACTCAATGCCTGTAATAATTAGAAATATCGACGAATCAGATAATCGGGCTGTTATTGAGTATTATTATTTATTTTATTTATTTAACGATGTATAAAAGGACTGGAATAATAATAGCCAATTAATTCCGGTGATACGATGACCAGATGACATGAGCGGCAATGGTTCGGATGTGAAAATTTGTACCATCAAACAATGATTTGTAAAAATAAAGAAATATAAAAACATGTAAGCACTCCATTAGTCCCCTAAGGGGGAGACCATGGCAATAACTGTACAAATGTACTAGCACCATAAAATGCACCTTGAGATCTCTTGATGAATGATGTGAAGGGCACAGGCATCCCAGATCCGAGGAAATATGTGTCAAACTATTGGAGAGGGCCTAACATAACGGTGAAATGCATTAGACTTCCATCTACCCATTCGACGAATCTGAGCATCAGAGAAACCCGAGTCTGCGGCGAATGAAGCCGCACCTATCCGGAAGCTGTGAGTCATAAATAAATCTGTACTAAGATTGCAAAATTTGAGACATTGTTTAAAAACAACCTCAAACTGACTCCGGAGAAGTGGCTTCCCATCTGGGAAGGAGAAGAGAGGACCCGGGACAGGACCGCGTAACTGGTAATATATACGCAAATTCTGGACCGGGCAAATCTGATGCTCAGCTCTACGAGATAGGCAAATTTGATGTGGCTGACCACCAATGTTGTGCTTAAAATTCCGGAAGGTAATGGTTGCATCGGAATCTGATATGTGACAATCTATCAGTTGTAAAACGCTATTGGTGTTTGCCCGGGAAACGGGGCAAAGTTCGCCAATTCGAGCCATAGCGAAGAAGGCTGTTGTGAAAATAGTGGCCATGAGTTGTTGCTTATAAAATGTTAGACCAAGCGATGGAAGTCCTCGAACCATGCTCTGGAGAATAGGTAGCGTTATGGGTAAACGCACATCTGTGACCGGGTGTAAACGCCGTACTGCACACAATATTTTCTTAACAAGGAAACTTTTTGTCGGATCTGGGATACCCTTGACCTTATGAATGAAGGAAACTGCTGATAGAGCACTCGTTATGGAACTGGCCGCTAAGCCTTTCCTATATAAATAAGAAATAAACAAGCAAATTGTATTAACTGGTAAAGGCAATACACATGGAATGTTAGTACCAGTACAGAAAGTTATGAGATGATTGCAGTATGTCCTGTACTGTCTTTTTGACGATGTGGACAATGATTCAGAGAAAAGGTAATCTAGAGTTCCAGTAAGTTCTCTAATTTGAGGTGAGACGGCTGAATGAAAGCAGATTCCTGAAAGGTAGGGTAAATAAGTTTGAATTGATTAAATTTAAAGCGACTGAGCATATCAGCTCCAGTATTCATAATGCCTTTAATATGCTTAGCTTTGAAGAGAATGTTGCTTGACAAGCATATAAGAACCAACTGCCTAATAAGAATCATCATGTGTTTGTCTTTTGCCGTTTGTTTATTTATTACAGCCACGACAGCCATGTTGTCTGAAAAGAATAGAACAGAACGGTTTTGCAGACGATTGGCCCAAGTATGCAACCCCAAAACGATAGGGTATAATTCTAAAACTGAAATATTCAATTTACTTTCGCGGGGTGTCCATTCCCCTACTATATATTCCGGACAGAACATTGCAGCAAAACCGGCAGAAGCTGCCGCGTCTGAAAAGAATTGCAAGGTGCCGGACGTTAAAAATTGGCGATCAAGGAAAAATGAGGTGCCATTGAAATGTTCCAGAAATAACAGCCAAATGTGTAGATCTAGTTTCACCTCGCGAGTGATTCTGATACGATGATGTAATTTTGAAATTCCGATAGTTTTATTTATAAGTCGCCGGAGAAACACTCTACCTGGTTGTATAACGGAGCAAGTAAAATTAAGCAAACCGATTATAGATAAAAATTCGCGAAGAGTGGCTTTGTTTTTCAATAGAAGAGAATTAATGCGCTGAACACATTCTAACAATTTTGCTTGAGGAAGTGAGGCACACATTCTGATTGTATCCAAATGGATACCCAAAAAAGTAATCGATGTTGAAGGCAAAATAGTTTTGTCGTGTGCAATCGGCAAGCGTAAATGTTCACACATACGGAGAAAAGATTTCAAATAAGCGTCACACAGTGATTCCGAAGAAGCGATGAGACAGAAATCGTCCAGATAGTGTACACAGTTCAGGATAGCGAGTTTATTTATTGCAATCCATTCGAGTGCCGTGCTGAAAGCCTCGAAATTGTGACAACTTGACGAAGCCCCCATGGGCATGCATTTATCGAAGTAATAGAAATTATCAAATTTAATGCCTAACAGATGATAATCATCTGGATGACAAGCGAGGACCCTAAAGGCAGAAAGTACGTCGATTCTCGTACAGTAAGAACCAACCGGAAGGTTTTGAATGATGTTGATTGCATCCTGGACAGATGCATAACATACTGATTTAAAGTCGGCTTGGATGTGATCATTTACAGATTCGCCTTTGGGATATGAAAGGTGGTGTATCAAACGATACTCACCAGGCTGTTTCTTAGGAACTATCCCAATTGGGGAAATTACAAAAAGTGGAAGAGGGGGGCCCTTAAAAGGCCCCGCTATTCTCCCCATTGAAATCTCTTTCGCTATCTTTTTTCTGACTATGTCAGGCATCTCCAAAGCCGATTTCAGGTTAGGAGACTCGCGAGCAGACACCGTCCCCTCAAAGCCTAATCGAAAACCGTGTGTGAAGCCATTAATTAAGAAATCTCGGTTGTGTTGATCATAACCGGATAACATTTCATTTAATAATGGGACCAGGATTGGTGTTGGCAGTTTTTGTTGGTGCATTTTGTCTAAATGATGAGGTTTTAGAACCTCTTGCATTTGGCGGCTGATAAGGCCGGTTTCTGTTGCGACGTGAGCATTTGACGAAACTGTGGGGTTGCTTACATAAGAAACAGTTATGGGAGAAGTTGCAACCGGTGCAAGTTTTTCCCTTGTGAAAATCCCAACAGTATCCATTTGGTATGGAGGTCTTTGAATTTTGAAAATGGTTCTGTGTTTTAGGATGGTATCCACGTTCTGGTTGAGAAGGTGTAAACACAGGCACTCGTGGAGCTGCCTGCATGTACAACTCCCACTGAATGTGGTTCCATGACAAATTTGGATTGAACTGACGCAATTGTCGGAACTGCCGATCATAATATGACCAACTGTAACCAGCTCGCGCCATCTTGCGGATACGCATCATATAGCTCATGAGACTGGGCATGTGCGACGGGAATTTGGCAGAGTAAATAATTATAAAAATTATGAAAGCATCGAGCCATTGGTTAATGTCAGTAATAACCTTAGTAGGTTTAGGTTGTACAAAAAAAGCCTGAGCACCAATATTGATCCCCGTGTTAACTGGCGCTGAAAAATTTACATTATGATCATGATCCGGCAATAATGAGGCCAGAGGTATAAACTCATTGGCCCATATTTGAGCCCGGACTTTGGCAGGAACGTGAGCGTCCAAAGGTGTAGCTAGTGAAACGAAGTCGATCTGAGGCATACCAGATGAAGCAGCATCTTGAAGGGAGGTCGAGACCGGAAGTCCTAAAACAGGAGGAGGCTGAACACCTGGAACCGGAAACGATTGTAACGGCACCGAGGGTGCAGGACCAGCAACCGGAATGTCCCAAGAGGCCGGATGGCCGGAGAAGTGCGCGGAAGCATGACTAAAGTCTGGTACCGACATCGATGCAGGCAGGTCCCAAGAGGCCGGATGGCCGAAGGATGAAGCTGATGTGGGCTGAATGTCAGTCAATGAGACGCAGGCAGCTGAAGGACCGAGCGGAACAGTACCTGTCGATGAATAAGCTGGCTGAGAGGTGGTGACAGATGACACCGAGCACGGAAGTGCGAAAGTGCATGAAACTCCCGAAGAACTGGAATGTCCCAATGACAGCACCATGGAAGTGGGAGCTGTCGGAAATGAGCATGTCCCCGCCGGAAAGTGAACACTTGAGACGGGAGCCGGAAAATAATGAGGCAAGTGTACATTGGATACCTGACACTGAGGTTGATGTTGATGAGGCGGCACCGGCCAAGCTGATGTGATCCCCAATCCAGGCGCAGTAGGATGATGCAAGGCTGCGACGGGAGAATGTAAAGCTGATTGACGAACGAAGGACGCCCACGACGTGGTCGTTTGGCAGGCGACCCTGACGCAACAGCAGATGAGCGTTTTGGTGGCATGATGTGCAAACTCTGGACGGCTTACTGTAAAGGAAAAGAAACAAAACGACAAGTAAATAGAACAATACAAGGAAACCGCACGCACCTACGGTGTTGAAGGAAGTCATAATGATGCACCCAGTGTTACAACCCTAGAACTCCAAAAGGAGAGAAAAAAGGTTGCCATTATTAACGATCTTCATAACGAAGATGAATAATTAAAGCCATTAAGCGAGAATACCAACTGAAAATAATTAATGAGATGGAAGGCGTAAAACTTGTAGCATAAAAAGTAACGGCCATCATAACGAGGGCCAGCAGTAAAGTGAACTGGTATAAACCCAGCACTATCAAAAGAAGCCAATGATTACACTTGTTGGCTAAATCAGACTTAGGTGATAGGCGGAGCGTTTAATTTTATTGAAATGCCACAGAAAACAACAATTTTTATGTGATTGTATTAAAATGTACATTTATAACATGAAAAGAATGACGCCTTCCATGGATCACCATAGTGACATTATGGGTATCTCGCATTGTTCGAAAACAAAATGGCACATACCAAAAAGCCTGCAACATGAATAAGCTCCAATTAGACAAGACCATTATCAATTCAAACCATACCAGAAAATTTAATAACAGTAAATAGCTGCAACACTTTTGATTGGCCGATCCCTATGCCGAAAAAAGGACAAGTAGGGAGGCCAGGCAGTTTACTGCATCACAACAACCGTCCAGATATATTCTTAATTGCATTACTCTCGCTCTTTTTTGTTTTCTTTTTTTTTGTTTTTTTTTTGTTTTTTTTAAATTATCTGCTCGTTGTCATGCACAAGAGTATTTAAGTGCCCAGTAAAGAGTGACACCAAAACAAGATAATGATGTCTGGATAACCAAGATGTTACGACACATTAATAATGTCCCAACGGCATACTTGCATCGAGTCAACCACTGGTATGGAATGAATAAGGCGTAAAACAAAACATCAATTTGTGGGATTGATGAAATGAACTGGTCTACAACCTGGAGCGAACAATTGAATGAAAAATAATGAATCATTGCAATAAAAGGCTTCGAAGAACAATTGCATCAGCCATACATTTAGCAAAATATTGCATCAGCCACACATTGCATCAGCCCTATTTTTAGCAAAAACATTGCATCAGCCCTATTTTTAGCAAAATATTGCATCAGCCATATCCTTAGCAAAATATTGCATCAGCCATATTTTTAGCAAAGTATTATTGCATCAGCTATACCTTTAGGAAAAATATTGCATCAGCCATATTTTAAGCAAAATATTTCATCATCAGTCAAGCTTCAGAGCTCTCACCAACTCTGCACCGGAGACATTCAAAAGACTTCCTTTAAGCAAATTAATGTAGCATAAAACATAAGTAGCCGTGAAAACTGTAAAGCAATTTTAAATGTTCTTTGACTGAAAATGGTATCAAAGTTGTAACGGCATATTTATTAACGACAGGGTGGTTAAACCGTCGTTTTCAAAACAACTTGCAAAAAGGAAGTCTGAAGAACCGGCTAATGCTTTGACAAGCAAGTAAAAAGGAATTGAGCTACTTACGACTGATGCAAATGAAGAAATGGGTGACCATGAGGCACCTGCCGCCAAGCTCGCTTTGTCCATGAACAAAAAATCAAGGACGATCAACATGCCCTTTAAATTTATGATCCCAGATTAAGCTTCCCTCCGAGGAACCACAATGGGAGGGGAAACCCAAGCCAGGGAAGCAATACCATACCCGATAGCATCGCTGATGCTATATAGGTAGAGCACTGCTGAGGACCCCTTTAGGTGGACCCCATCCCTCCCCAGGTGCAGGAGCTCGCCGTCAAAACGACGGTGGGGCCACGACTCCCACTGAGTTGAATGAGAGGGGAGAAAAGATGACAAAAGATCGTTCAACTCTTCCAAGTGGCTGTTGAAGACTGCAAGAGACTTTGGCCCCCGCACCGAACTCCGACAAAAAGCCTGGGCAACCAGAACTTTCTGCACGGAGTGGATGGACCGGACCACCGAACAGAAACCCACCACCCTCTCGGCAACCTCAGGAGGAGAAGCCCAACACAGGTCGTTGCTTCCAACTTGCATAATAACTACGTGGGGCATAAAATCCCTAAGCCTGTGTTGAATGGATAAAAGATCCCAAACCTGTGCCCCACCCCGATGAAAAAGCCGAACATTTACCGGGACCCCCGGCGTATGAACCCACCTGAAGTTCCTCGGAAAAATTGCGCCCGCCGAAAAAACCGGTACGGTCCGCAAAACCAAACGCAGTGCCGATTCGTCGGACAAAACTATGTCCGACGACCGCAACTCTAACTTCGCTGGCCGGAATTCGGAAAGCCATAGTTGTGTGAACTTAATTTGTTATAATGTGCTCCCGAATTAAAATCAAAAGGCCAGAAAACGAATCGAGCTTGACGACAGGCACCTACCTTCACCAAAACAATAAAACTTTTCTAGAGAAATCAAATCGTGCGACGCACCTCAAGGGAAATTAATCTGACAATGAAGTACTCACAAGTTATTGTTGTCTTCGTGCGCGATCAAAAATATAGTTCCAATTTAATACCTTGAGCTCTTGTGGAAAAACCGAGAACAGGAGCAAGGTATCTAAATTAAAATCATCGCGATTATAGTTAGAAAGTAGATTTGATATTAATTTCTGATAAGAGAAAAGTGCCAACTGTATTGCACAACAATGAGAAATTCTTACCGCGCATTTAGCGCAAAACGGTAGTGCACCGGCTTAAAATCTCGCCGCTTCTCGTGAGACTTGAGCGAGCCTTAGAAAGACGCACGAGATTTGAAAACGGTAAAAGCAGGGATGTTGCTGTCGATATAAAGCCCTTGGATCTCGTAGACCCAATGGTAATTTATTCTAATGAAAATAAACTAAAAGCAAAACAAGAGAATAAAACGTACACCCCAAAACAAAATAACAGAATAAAATGTACACCCCAAAACAAAATAACAGAATAAAACGTGCACCCCAAAACAAAATAACAGAATAAAACGTACACCCCAAAACAAAATAACAGAATAAAACGTACACCTCAAAACAAAATAACAGAATAAAATGTACACCCCAAAACAAAATAACAGAATAAAACGTGCACCCCAAAACAAAATAACAGAATAAAATGTGCACCCCAAAACAAAATAACAGAATAAAACATACACCCCAAAACAAAATAACAGAATAAAACGTACACCCCAAAACAAAATAACAGAATAAAACGTACACCCCAAAACAAAATAACAGAATAAAACGTACACCCCAAAACAAAATAACAGAATAAAACGTACACCCCAAAACAAAATAACAGAATAAAACGTACACCCCAAAACAAAATAAAGAATAAAACGTACACCCCAAAACAAAATAACAGAATAAAATGTACACCCCAAAACAAAATAACAGAATAAAACGTACACCCCAAAACAAAATAACAGAATAAAACGTGCACCCCAAAACAAAATAACAGAATAAAATGTGCACCCCAAAACAAAATAACAGAATAAAACGTACACCCCAAAACAAAATAACAGAATAAAATGTACACCCCAAAACAAAATAACAGAATAAAACGTACACCCCAAAACAAAATAACAGAATAAAACGTACACCCCAAAACAAAATAACAGAATAAAACGTACACCCCAAAACAAAATAACAGAATAAAACGTACACCCCAAAACAAAATAACAATAAAACGTACACCCCAAAACAAAATAACAGAATAAAATGTACACCCCAAAACAAAATAACAGAATAAAATGATGCCTAAGCAGAATGAGATCCCCTGAGGCTGAATTTGGCGTTGCTAGCCTGCTTAGCGGGATAGCATCCACTAAATTCACCATCTGGAGACCTTATTTTGAAAATGTCAGACATACTATATCCAGATTTGGTCAGTAATGTAAGACATTCATCTCAATCCTCACTGATAAAGTTCAAATTTAACCCACAGGGAGCCTCACACAGATGGAAGCATGCATTAAGAGTGTCGTCTGTTCCAGTCTATGTGGGGCTCTCTATGGGTTAATATATACTTTGGAATGCTGCCAGATCCTATTCTATTCTGTGGTGTTGTCTATATTGTGTATTTTGTAATTAACCCACATGGAGCCTCACACAGATGGAAGCATGCATTAAGAGTGTCGTCTGTTCCAGTCTATGTGGGGCTCTCTATGGGTTAATATATACTTTGGAATGCTGCCAGATCCTATTCTATTCTGTGGTGTTGTCTATATTGTGTATTTTGTAATTAACCCACATGGAGCCTCACACAGATGGAAGCATGCATTAAGAGTGTCGTCTGTTCCAGTCTATGTGGGGCTCTCTATGGGTTAATATATACTTTGGAATGCTGCCAGATCCTATTCTATTCTGTGGTGTTGTCTATATTGTGTATTTTGTAATTAACCCACATGGAGCCTCACACAGATGGAAGCATGCACTATATAAGAGTGTCATCTGCTCCAGTCTATGTGGGGCTCACTATTGGTTAATAGAGCCTTTGGAATGCTGCCAGATTCTATTCTATCCTGTGGTATTGTCTATGTTGTGATTCGCCCACATGGAGCCTCACACAGATGGAAGCATGCACTAAGAGTGTCGTCTGCTCCAGTCTATGTGGGGCTCTCTAGGGGTTAATATATACTTTGGAATGCTGCCAGATCCTATTCTATTCTGTGGTGTTGTCTATATTGTGTATTTTGTAATTAACCCACATGGAGCCTCACACTGATGGAAGCATGCACTGCAGAGTGTCATCTTCTCCGTATATGTGGGGCTCTCTATGGGTTAGGGCCTTATATCTATTGACAGTTGACCATGATGCACTATGCTTGCACCCCCAAGCATCGTTCTATGGAAAATTACGGCGATGTTTTTGGCTGATGTCAAGTACTTACAACTACTGGGACAGCAGGCAAGCATGCAGTAAACTCGGAGGGAATCTCGCTCATGTGTACGATACGCAAACTTACTTGTTTCTGTACAGAGAAATGTAAGCATTTAATCTCGGAGGAACTCTTGATCATATGTACGATACAGCAACATGTAATTTTTCATAATTTAGTTTCAGTGAGAGCTTTCCAATGAATGGCAACAAGCCATATTTCTGACTAAATCCTGAAAAGTTGACCATAATTCTGCTGTGGTTAAGGAGACGATTATTTAGGGCATTACTGTATATGTGGTGCAATGATACAACGAGAGCCAGGAGACTAATGAGCGACTGCAATATAGTTCACTTTCTTCACACGACCGTTTGGTGCTTTGTTTATTATACACCAGCTGTCAATATTTAGAGGATATTACATGGTTGATTTGAAATTAGGCCCAATATCAGCCTGAGGTAACCCCATAACCTGATATGAGGTTTTCGAGGGCTGATATCAGGCCTAATATAAAACCAACCAAGTAATATCCTATTTATTAACTCTTTCAAATGAGTGACATCACAAAAATTTATATCTACATATTATTTAGCAGTGCAGTACGTAGATATACCGGTACGGCATGTTGTCAAACCATATTACTCGGATTTGTGATGTCGTAAAATGATATAACTCGGACAGGTGATGTCCTACAATGATATTACTCGGTTTAAGGGCAAATTGAAGCGATATTCACATAGTTCGATAACAGGCCGTTCTGGACAAATTTGTCATATCTAATTTATAATCATTGGTATTAATTAGGCCATCCAAAAATAATTATTTGTTTCTCAGGCAATTTTGTTTGAAAATCAGTGAAGGGAGGGAGGGAGGGAGGGAGGGAGTGATGCTTTAATGTTTTATTTGTTAGTGAGCATGGAGTATGATACCTTCCATTGTCTAGAAAAAGTTAGAAAATGTAGAGGGAACTTTGTTGTGCATATGTGACCCGCCATATCAAATCCAGTCGGAAGTCGGGATTTTTTTACCCTGTGCCAATGCATTCTCTTATATATGCGAGTCGACCATAGGTCGCCTCGCATATATAAGAGAATGCATTGGCCTAACAATTTTTTATCATTTTTTTTAAATAAATGTTTCTTACAATTTTTAGGACATAAAATAAAAAAACATCCATTACCCTGCAGGGAGCCCCACACATATATAGAAGCATATAGAAGAGTGTCGTCTGCTCATGTTTGTCTGGGTCTCTGTATGGGTGAAATTATAAAATTGTTAAAGAATACAAGAAAAAATTATTAAAATTGTAAAAAATTGTTAGGCCAATGCATTCTCTTATATATGCGAGGCGACCTATGGTCGACTCGCATATATAAGAGAATGCATTGGCACAGGGTAAAAAAAATCCTGACTTACGACTGGATTTGATATGGCGGGTCACATATACACTCATTTAATCTGAGATAAAAATTGCGTTGTTCTACTAGTATATGACCGAGATTACTTATAATAATGTAATAATGCCCCCGACTATTCACAGTTGTTATTGTTGTCTATAAATTGACACCTCTCCATTATAACATGTGATCCTAAATTTCCTCCAGTGCATTTCAATTGTTCTGGAATTACAATTGGTATGTACACCAGACCAGCTAATCATTTTCATGAATGTAGTCATCTATCTAATTATACCCCCATCCAAAATGGGGGGTATACTGGATTACATGCATCAGTCTGTCCATCTGTCCATGTGTGTGTCCGTCCATGTGCATTGACGTTGTTCACATTTTCCGTTCAAGTGTTATCCCTCTTTGTTTATCTGAAAATGTTGGATTTCCATCCGTCCGCTCATATATCTCAACCATGGGTTATCTGATCTCGATGAAATATGGTATGCAGGTTTGTCACAAGGAGGGCATTCAAAAGAGGGTTCAGCTGCAGCAGCCAGGATTTTATTCCCACTATTTACGACCAAAATTTCTTAGCAGGCAGAAAGCCTAGGTCTCCAGAGGGTGAATTTAGTGACGTTATCCCCCATAGTGGGCTAGCATCACCAAACTCACCTTCCGGGACCTCATTCTGCATGGCCTCATCTGCTATGGGAGACATAGACTCAGATTGAAGTTCCCAAACGGTGAATATTGTGATGTACACCCATTGGGAACCTCGATTATGCAATGTGTCATCTGCCAATTTGGGGATAAAGAGAAACTAAACTAAAAAAAAGAAATAGAAATTAAGTTTCTATAGAAATTTGTTAATAAAGAAACTTTCCAGAGAAGATGAGGCCTAAGCAGAATGAGGTCCCCAGAGGCTGAATTTAGTGATGCTAGCCCACTGTATGGGATAGCGTCACTAAATTCACCCTTTGGGGGACCTCATTTTGCAAATGTCAGGCACACTAAACTCAGACTTGCTCCGATCAATGGTGGATAATATATAGGCAAAACAAAAAGATATAGAATCTATGTGAAGATCTATAGGTCGTCTTGCATATATAAGAGAACGCATTGAACAAATTTTATATTATTTTTTATAATTGTTAAAGAATTGAAAAAAAAATGAAGAAAATTATAGAAAATTGTTAAAGAATGTAAGAAAAAATGATAAAAATTTATAAAGATAAAGAATATAAGAAAAAATGATATAAAATTGTTAAAGAATATAAGAAAATATGATAAAAAATTGTTATAAAATGTAAGAAATTTGTTTTTAAAATGATAAAAATTGTTAAAGAATGTAAGAAAAAATTATAAAAAATGATAAATGGAAGAAAAATTGATAAAAATTTTATAAAAAATTGTTAGGCCAATGCTTTCTTTTATATATTCGAGGCGACCTATGGTTGACTCGCATATATAAGAGAATGCATTGGCACAGGGTCTTTAATGTTGCTCCAACGCAGATCTCATCATGAAAGGGTTAACAGGTGTTAATGCAATTTTAATTTAAAAGTCTGTTGTACAACCCGAGTACATAAGTACATAAGTACAGTAATGCCATAATTAATCGACTCTTTAACCACAGCTGAATTATGGGTAACTTTTCAGGATTTAGTCGGAAATATGGTTTGTTGCCATTCATCGGAAAGCTCTCCCCAAGAGCTCTCCGATGAATGGCAACAAGCCATATTTCCGACTAAATCCTGAAAAGTTACCCATAATTCTGCTGTGGTTAAGGGGTCAATTACTTAGGGTATTACTGTAAGTACATACAGTTTAATAGAATAAAAAAGATAACTTTCATATTTTCACACACTACAATAGGGAATTTAGGGAATTGTCAATACAAAGAGGATCTCTAACGAGTTATGTTGGGATCGATATAAGATTTTATTATATGCTTCCCCATTAAATAGTGGGAAATTGCCGTGGCGTAGAGCGTTATATCCATCGCCTGGACCGACTCGATGGATAACACTGACCGACTCGATGGATAACACTGACCGACTCGATGGATAACACAATTGTATTACTTTTTCGGAGATTACTTCCGGTTTATAGCGGCGAATCACATTAAGTTTCAAAGCGTATCAATAACAGCCGGACTATTGTTTTAATTATTGATTTTCACGGTTCATAAACTGTTATTTAATTGTTATAATGTTAACTCATTTGTTTTAATATATTCTTATCACTAAATTATGTATACATTAATTTTCTCGCATCATTTCAGAATAAAACAATGGGGACTATTTCTTATGGCGGCTATGCTCGATATTTGTCATTCGGTGGTGAGCAAATCAATTGATGGAATGTAAACAAAATGCAAATGTCGAAGCTTTCTAACAATTCGAAGTGAACTGTAGGACAAAATTAGCAGTTTTGGTGCGAGTCATAGCGCATATAATAAAAAGAAAACCTACGGGTTTTGGTTAAATACCCGGATTATCTCATTCGTGGGTGCAAGGAAGTACAGAATTTCCACTCGCGGCTTGCAGCCGCTCGTGGAAATTCTGTACTTCCTTGCACCCACTCATGAGATAATTCGGGTATTCAACCAAAACTCGTAGGTATTCTCTATTTATAAAACGAGTTTGATAAATTTGATTCACAACGAGTTATAGACAAGTTGTGAATCAAATTTATGAAAGGAGTTTCATAAAATCTTATATCCTAACATAACGGGTTGAAGATCTTGTATATCACATGAACAAAATTAGAGCTTTATGCCTTTTTAACAAATATAAATCTTTAAAAGAAGCTCAAAATGCATACATGCACGGCATTGGCTGAGACGCTTCACAACTGTATACGATAGTATTACGCGCTCTGGCTTGCGATGAAAACTATTGTCTCCCAATTTGCCTCTTTGTTTTTGTGTCTATTTTCATAAGTGCAACGAAGTTGGACAATAATTGAACTTTAATGAACAAAGCAATCATTTTGTGCAATGTCTGGTATTGGTGTCAAGATCGGCTTTTCTAAATAGTATTAATCTGCCCGGTAATTTTGTTGGCGCGATGCCAAGTATCCCGGGAAGCATGCACTTATTCATCACTAGGGCTTTTTTACTGATATAATCGGGGTTTCATTAGTTGATATGTTTCTTGCTAAATTTATGACCAGTTGTCTGATCCAAGTTCAGGATGATTTTTATTTTTTATTTTTTTGGCGCACCATAAACAGTATTAACACTTTCATGACTGGAGCTAACAATTAATATTGACCTTGACATTTTAAGCCAGTACATTCTCTTATAAATGCGGACCTTGACATTTTAAGCCAGTACATTCTCTTATAAATCCGAGGCTCCCTATGGATCTTTAATGCTGCACCAGCGCAGCTCCTGTCATGAGAGGGTTAAATATAGAAATGGGTGTGTAATAAATCAAAATCCAGCCATTATTTACCATCAATGATGTTTTGTTTTGTTTACAGTTACGATCGAGCTTGTACCCATGCTTGGGTGGGGTATACAGATGCCATAATGCAGGATGGTGTTTGGGGAAATGACTGGGTGGATGCGGATGGTAACTCGTTGCCATGGTCACGATGGTACATGGGGCAGCCCAATAACTTTCCAATCACACAGGAGTGCCTTATACTGGATAACTCATGTGAAATGCATGACCGATTGTGTACAGCTGAGTACAAAATACTCTGTGAATCGGCAGGTTAGTATTTCTTAGGTACAGCTGAGTACAAAATACTCTGTGAATCGGCAGGTTAGTATTTCTTAGGTACAGCTGAGTACAAAATACTCTGTGAATCAGCCCATACATCGTAATTCAGCAGTGAATAGGTTAATTCTTTCTGTACCAAATGGAATCTCTCACTCAGCTATGAAAGTATGCATTGGAATGGTCTATTATTCATTTGGAGGGATGTTCAGATATAATGAGCAGACGACAGTATAATGAAAAGATAATACAAGCCCAGAAGGATTCATTTTACTTTTGTGGGAAATGTTCAGATAATAAATTCAACAAACGAGCTATTATTATCTGAACAGTTCCTGAGGAAACCAAGTCTGAGTTTAGTGTGCTTATCATTTGCTGAATGAGGTCCCCGGAGGGTGAATTTAGTGATGCTATCCCACATAGCAGACTATTATCACCAAATTCACCCTCTTGGGACCTCATTCTGCATGGCCTCTTATGCTATGGCGACATAGACTCAGATTGAAGTTCCCAAATGGTGAATATTGTGATGTACACCCATTGGGAACCTTGATTAGGCAATGTGTTGTCTGCCAAATTGGGGATATAGAGAAATTAATCTAAAAAATAAATAGAATCTGTGTGAAGAAGTTTCTATAGAAATTTTATAATAAAGAAACTTTCCAGAGAAGATGAGGCCAAAGCAGAATGAGGTCCACAGGGGGTGAATTTAATGAGGCTAGTCCGCTATGCGGGTTAGCATCACTAAATTCACCCTCTGGGAACCTCATTCTGCAAATGACAGGCACCATATACACAGGCTTGGGAACTACTGATCAATGAGTATTAAGTAAAGAAAGGGTTAAACTTATTATCTGAACATTCTTAAGGAAACTACTTTTCAATTAATATTTAATAACGGAAGGGTTAAACTTATTATCTGAACATTTCCTAATGGAACTACTCATCAATGAGTATTTAGTATAGAAAATGTTAAACTTATTATCTGAACATTTCCTAATGGAAACTACTCGTCAATCAGTATTTAGTAAGGAAAGGGTTAAACGTATTATCTGAACATTTCCTAATGGAAACTACTCATCAATGAGTATTTAGTAAAGAAAGGGTTAAACTTATTATCTGAACATTTCCTAATGGAACTACTCATCAATGAGTATTTAGTATAGAAAATGTTAAACTTATTATCTGAACATTTCCTAATGGAACTACTCATCAATGAGTATTTAGTATAGAAAATGTTAAACTTATTATCTGAACATTTCCTAAGGGAACTACTCATCCATGAGTATTTAATAAAGAAATGATTAAACTTATTATCTGAACATTTCCTAAGGTAACTACTCATCAATGAGTATTTAGTAAAGAAAGGATTAAACTTATTATCTGAACATTTCCTAAGGGAACTACTCATCAATGAGTATTTAGTAAAGAAAGGATTAAACTTATTATCTGAACATTTCCTAAGGGAACTACTCATCAATGAGTATTTAGTAAAGAAAGGATTAAACTTATTATCTGAACATTTCCTAAGGGAACTACTCATCAATGAGTATTTAATAAAGAAAGGATTAAACTTATTATCTGAACATTTCCTAAGGGAACTACTCATCAATGAGTATTTAGTAAAGAAAGGATTAAACTTATTATCTGAACATTTCCTAAGGGAACTACTCATCAATGAATATTTAATAAAGAAAGGATTAAACTTATTATCTGAATATTTCCTAAGGGAACTACTCATCAATGAGTATTTAATAAAGAAAGGATTAAACTTATTATCTGAACATTTCCTAAGGGAACTACTCATCAATGAGTATTTAGTAAAGAAAGGATTAAACTTATTATCTGAACATTTCCTAAGGGAACTACTCATCAATGAATATTTAATAAAGAAAGGATTAAACTTATTATCTGAACATTTCCTAATGGAACAACTCATCAATGAGTATTTAATAAAGAAAGGGTCAATCTTATTATCTGAACATTTCCTAAGGGAACTACTCATCAATGAGTATTTAGTAAGGAAAGGATTAAACTTATTATCTGAATATTTCCTAAGGGAACTACTCATCAATGAGTATTTAATAAAGAAAGGATTAAACTTATTATCTGAACATTTCCTAAGGGAACTACTCATCAATGAGTATTTAATAAAGAAAGGATTAAACTTATTATCTGAATATTTCCTAAGGGAACTACTCATCAATGAGTATTTAGTAAGGAAAGGGTTAAACTTATTATCTGAACATTTCCTGAGGGAACTACTCGTCAATGAGTATTTAGTAAAGAAAGGGTTAAACTTATTATCTGAACATTTCCTAATGGAAACTACTCATCAATGAGTATTTAGTAAAGAAAGGGTTAAACTTATTATCTGAACATTTCCTAATGGAAACTACTCATCAATGAGTATTTAGTATAGAAAATGTTAAACTTATTATCTGAACATTTCCTAACGGAACTACTCATCAATGAGTATTTAATAAAGAAAGGATTAAACTTATTATCTGAATATTTCCTAAGGTAACTACTCATCAATGAGTATTTAATAAAGAAAGGATTAAACTTATTATCTGAATATTTCCTAAGGGAACTACTCATCAATGAGTATTTAGTAAGGAAAGGGTTAAACTTATTATCTGAACATTTCCTGAGGGAACTACTCGTCAATGAGTATTTAGTAAGGAAAGGGTTAAACTTATTATCTGAACATTTCCTAATGGAAACTACTCATCAATGAGTATTTAGTAAAGAAAGGGTTAAACTTATTATCTGAACATTTACTAAGGTAACTACTCATCAATGAGTATTTAATAAAGAAAGGGTTAAACTTATTATCTGAACATTTCCTGAGGGAACTACTCATCAGTGAGTATTTAGTATAGAAAGGGTTAAACTTATTATCTGAACATTTCCTAATGGAAACTACTCATCAATGAGTATTTAGTAAAGAAAGGGTTAAACTTATTATCTGAACATTTCCTAATGGAAACTACTCATCAATGAGTATTTAGTAAAGAAAGGATTAAACTTATTATCTGAACATTTACTAAGGTAACTACTCATCAATGAGTATTTAATAAAGAAAGGGTTAAACTTATTATCTGAACATTTCCTGAGGGAACTACTCATCAGTGAGTATTTAGTATAGAAAGGGTTAAACTTATTATCTGAACATTTCCTGAGGGAACTACTCATCAATGAGTATTTAGTAAAAGAAGGGTTAAACTTATTATCTGAACATTTCATGAGGCAACTACTCGTCAATGAGTATTTAGTGAAAAAAAGAATTAAACTTATTATCTGAACATTTTCTGAGGGAACTACTCATCAATGAGTATTAAGTAAAGAAATGGTTAAACTTATACAGGGCTGGCAGTCTAGAAAATCCAGGATGGCTATTAATAGCCCTCCTAGGGGGGCTATAGCCCTCCTCAACTTTTAAAGTTATGATTTATTTTATCTGAGTTACCACTGCCGTTAGTTTGTCTATTTTTGATGTTGTTTAACTCCATCTAAATTAATTTTGTTATGTGGAAACAAAATGTCCAGAGTTGTGAATGTAAAATTCCCCACAGTAATTATGGTGTGGTGAATATTTAACTTTGTTTTATATGTTATGATAATTTATATGAACCAGAAACAAAATGTAAGAGTGTTTGTACTCAACAATTTGTCAGTCGGTGTCCGACCCATGCAACGAAATCGGGTGAGTTTGTCCATGCTAAAAGCATTCTCCATGAAAGTGTAATTTTACATAAAATACACAATCAAGAACAATATTAAATCCAGTATATTTACACTTGAATACAGTTACAAATGGCTGCTTTATTTCTCAAAGTAATCCATATTCCATCACCGATCGCAGACTGCTGCTTCCAGCGGTCAAGTCGCTCTCTATAGATTTACTGGGTGTTTGCAATTGGGGACATAGAGAATAGTTTCTGAACTTTAATAATTGAATAACAGTGTAAACAAGAATACTTGGAGACATTTAGCTAATTATATTAAAATATTGTCAATCGAAGCGAGAAAAGACGGTTACCAGCTAAATACAATTTTCACTGATAGGAACTGGAAACGGAACGAAAAGTTGAACTCAATTGAGACAGTGACATTTGGTTCTCACTATCCACAAACATGTGTTGATTGTATCCAGTGAAATATATTGTAAGCTCAATCTTATGAAGAGAAATAATTTATTTTGTTCTTAAAATGTGTGAGATTCGATCAAAAGATCTGATTTACGAAACAGTTCGTTCCGGAATTTAATGATTCAAATATAATGCCCATTTGACATTACCATCAGGTCACGCATGCGCACACTGTACAATATAATTACGATTTAGAGGCAGTATTTTACTCATTAAACACAATAAAATAACTAAATAATAAATGTCCTATCGTAGACGAGGCGGGCTATAAAAAGCCCGCTTGGAAAATTCTAGGCGGGCTGTAGGTGGGCAGCCCGCCATGAGATTTCCAGGCCTGCTTATATGCCCATGTTGCAATATTGGGTAGAATACGCCCTGTCACCAACTCCGGGCCATATTTGATTCACGAGTTCCGGTTCCGTGGTTTTAGTGCTACAGGTCAAAGTTTTGGAGTAACATTCCATATATGGAAGTCATGAATAATTCAAAAGCTCCATATATGGAATTGCTACTCCAAAACTTTGACCATGCAGTAGCACTAAACCATGGAACCAGTGCTGGATGAATCTTTGAAACCACAGAACGGAGCTGGATGAATCCAATACGGCCACGACCCAGTGATCTCACTTATTATCTAAACATTTTCTGAGGGAACTACTCATCATTGAGTATTCAATAACAAAGGGTTAATGGATTAAAGTTTGTTTAAAACATTCTTTTTTTGTTTACAGTTTCTCCACATTCCTCATTCCTCCCAGAGAATGCGATGTATTACTCAAAAACGGCATCTTACGTCTGGCTAATATCCAGTGACCGAACTGCTGAACTTGCAAAAGCTGAGTGTAGTTTGTATGAAGGACATCTGACCGTTCCTCATGACATGCAAATGACCACATTCATCGAAACATCGCTGTGAGTAAAATTATTATTATATTTATTTAACCCTTTCTGTACTAGAAGGCGTTATAGACCGTGAGCTACAGTAATGCCCTAAATAATCGGCTTCTTAAGCACAGCAGAATTATGGGTAATTTTTCAGGATTTAGTTGGAAATATGGCTCTCAGTGAGAGCTTTCCGATGAATGGCAACAAGTTATAGACAGTGAGCTACCATATGGCTGTCCTCCCCCTATGCATATTTTTGCCGACTATGTTTTTTCGATAGATGGAGGCCATTGAATCCAAGATGGGTGCCAAAATTGAATATCTGACAGGTTGATAGGTGACGTCCCTGATATTATATGGATTTATTTTATTTTATGCAGGTTGACAGGTGGCGTCCCTGATATGATATGGATTGGATTAACCAAGGAAGGAAGCGATTGGTTGGATTGGGAAGATGAATCTATATTCTCAAAACACTGGATCAATGGCAGTGACTTCAACCAAACGACAGGGGATCCTCATGGACTTTGTGCCGTTCAGAATACCACGTCGTGGGATTGGGAGGCTAGATTGTGCAACGAAAACCACTCGTTCATCTGCGAGAGCCACTGTGAGTAAACATTTGAATCCTCTTTATGTATGCCCCAGACCTAAGCCTCTGCGAATATTCGGTATTGAAAATGATATTCGAATTAACCACAGTATTTAATTAATATTCGATTCGACAATTGACAGCGAATATATCTATTGAACATCTCTGTTTATCTTTGCGATGCTATATAACATCAGAATATTTCCCGGACATAAATGTGATTGGTCATATCATAAAGCAGTGTTCTGTGAGAAATTCACGTCCGTGTCATCAATGTAGAGACATCAACATCCCCTCATAAGAATACATGTAGCTGTTTACCTTGAAGGTCCCTTTTACCTTGCTGCCCAACCTAGAAAGTAGTGACTTCAAGCGCTTACAGACAAGCCTGATTATAGCGGGCTAGCTTCACTAAATTCACTGTCTGGGGACCTCATTCTGCTTAGGCCTCATCTTCTCTGGAAAGTTTTTTCATTATAAAATTTCTGTAGAAACATAGATTCTAATTCTTTTTTATTTTAGTTTCTCTATATCCCCAAATTAGCAGACGACACATTGCATAATCAAGGTTCCCAATGGGTGTACATCACCATATTCACCATTTGGGAACTTCAATCTGATTCGGTCTCCAATAGCAGATGAGGCCTTGCAGAATGAGATCCCCAGAGGGTGAATTTAGTGATGCTAGCCTGCTGTGCGGGATAGTGTCAGACCTGTTAACTTTCAAAATTGGAAATAGGAGGCCCCCACCCCCTCTTTTCGTACGCCGTATTCCATGCCCTGTTATGAGGTACGCCGTATTCTGGGCCCTCTGTTAGGAGGTATTCGGTATTCCAAAATTACCGGTATTCGTACGCCAACTTCCAAAAAATGATGTTTCATATATTTTTATGTATTCCATATGGCTGTTAACTGGTATTCCGTATTCCACCCTCTGTGTTAAGAGGTATTCCGTATTCCGGGTGGGGTGGGGGTGGGGGCCTCAAATAGGGTCAGATTTGTCGTCAGAAATAGGGAGATTTAGTGAAAAAAAATTTCAATGTCAGTATCATGGGAAAATCTTCATATTTTCCATTTAAATGTCATGTGGACTGTTTGTTGCATTGGGTTTGCATCTGCTATTTAACCCTTTACCCAACAGAACGGCCCTGTGCCAATGCATTCTCTTATATATGCGAGTCAACCATAGGTCGCCTCGCATATATAAGAGAATGCATTGGCTTAACACATATTAAAAATGATAAAATTGTCAAAGAATGTAGAAAAATATTATAAAAATTGTTAAAAAATGTAAGAAAAAATTATAAAATTGTTGAAGAATGTAAGAAAAAATGGTAAAAAGTGTTTTTTTTAGGCCAATGCATTCTCTTATATATGCGAGGCGACCTATGGTCGACTCGCATATATAAGAGAATGCATTGGCACAGGGCATAACTGTAACCATCACAATGTGGTCAATGAACCGGTTCCAATGATAACCATATTTGTATGGTGTTATTGAGACAGACCGAAGATATTTTAGGCTGTTGAAGCTTTATTTGGGCGTTTTTGGCCGGTTTGTTGGGTAAAGGGTTAACGGCCTTGGCCTGTTGACACTGAGTGTTTCACTGAACAATTGGGAATCAATTACGATTTTCCGGTTACGGATCACTTTTTATTTCGAACAAGGCAATAGCAACGATTAAACTATATTTGATTTGTATACCATAAAATGGTACTCTTGGATAATTTGATCGCCAAATATATTCAGTAACATCAGGTAACATCGGTGAATTTAAAGAGAGTACGCATTGTTGATAATATTTTAGGTCCGCTCGATTCGCGTTCTGTTATTGCATATACAAAAACACGGAATACCAACAAGACGGAAACGGAACTTTCACCAACACAAAAAACAAAAAAAGTTTAATGGGCAATATAATAATTTGAGTCGGCGGTTTTAAAAGCAGTCGGTCGGGACGAGCAGAAACCTACACTTTATTAAGTGTTGCCAAAAAGGAGGGCTTCTTGTTTGATATATTATAATCCTTGACTGGACATTGAAGACAGCATTTACTTACTCAATGCTGTTAAACAAAAGACAGTCTACATTGTGTTAACATTTTGTCACTGTTTGACAGGCAGGCGATATATTCCTAATTGATTTGTAACGCTATAGAGTGCACGGCTTATCGCTTGCTACAGCCATCGGCTAATTTTGGTTTTATCTTTTGAATCGGGAGATTTCGTTTCCCGATTGGGAGCACAGGAGAAATGACACAAAATCGGGAGACTCCCGCCGACATCGGGATAGTAAACAGGTCTGGATAGCGTCCCTAAATTCACCCTCTGGGAACCTCATTCTGCAAATGTCAGCACTCTAAACTCAGGCTGGGTATGAACCCAGTACAGTAATGACCTAATTAATCGACTCCTTAACCATAGCAGAATTATGGGTAACTTTTCAGGATTTAGTCGGAAATATAGCTTGTTGAGCTCTCCCAGAGAGCTTTCCGATGAATGGCAAAGCATATTTCCAACTAAATCCTGAAAAGTTACCCATAATTCTGCTGTGGTTAAGGAGTTGATTATTTAGAGCATTAATGTATATGATGGAATAACAGTTCATCTACCACAGGCTTGCAAACATGGTGCCGGACATTTGCAGAATGAGGTAGCCATTCTCAACGACTTGGCCATTTCCGCTTTGGTATATGTGGTATGTAGGCCTACTATGATCCGGGGAACAATATGGGCGGGTCCAATTTCACATGGACCTCGACCGATCCGACTCAAATTTGGTATGTAGGCCTACTTTGACACCGGGAACAATATGGGCGGGTACAATTTCATGTGCGACCATGTCCTTGACCTTGACCTCGCTGATATACACTCATATAGGCATGTTTCTGGACCGATCGTCCAGACGCTGTACATTCTGCCCAGACGGAGGCGATCACAAAGAATCCCTTAATAGCCCGGACGAAGTCAGGCACATCAGCTAGTATATTATATATTTTGGAACTTCTGTCTATGTATCGAATTTGGTATATAGGCCTACTTTGATCCCTGGAACAATATGGGTGGTTCCAATTTCACGTGCGACCGTGTCCTTGACCTCGCTCATATAGGCATGTTTCTGAACCGATCGAACAATATTTTTTTCTTTCTCATAATACTTTTCAACGTTGTTCGCTCAGTATTGTTCAAGTCCAGACGCTAAATATTCTGCCCAGATGGAGGCGATCAGAAAGAAATCCCTAAATAGCCCGGATAAAGATCCTGTGCCTGTGCCAATGCATTCTCTTATATATGCGAGTCGACCATAGGTCGCCTCGCATATATAAGAGAATGCATTGGCCTAACAATTTTTTATCAATTTTTCTTACATTCTTTTAACAATTTTTACCATTTAAAAAAAAAACATTCTTACATTCTTCAACCGTTTTTTTTTATAATTTTTTCTTATACTCTTTAACAATTTTTATAATTTTTTTATAATTTTTTCTTTACATTCTTTAACAATTTTTATAATTTTTTCTCATTATTTTTATATTTTTTTCAATATTCTTACATTCTTTTGACAATTTTTCAATTTTTTTTTATAAATATCATGTTTGCAGGACTGTAGTAGATGAACTCTTATTAAAGATCCTGTGCCAATGTGCTAGTTTCATATAATTGAGAAACTGTCAACTTAAGATTACTGGAATGCAAATAATTGCCACATAATTAAACCCCAAAATCAATCAGCAGATGATCATATACTAAAACTGGTTTTAACTTATGTGTGTAGTTGTCCTCGACTATATATACTAGTATAGAAATCACCGGTGATAACCGTCCACTATTCCTGGAGTTATGACTCTTGTCGACTTTGCTGATTATTTTACACAGAATGCCAGTCAGGGACCAGCCTAGACCATATTTTCAGGGCGAAATGACTTCGCCCTACTATCAAAATAAGGCGAAGTGGCCGTTCTATAGGGCGAAGTGAGTCTACAAAACTTAAATTGAACAGTACTACGACAGGAGTCGCTATAGAACGAAAATAGGAGAGATGTAATATGTCAATTAAACTTATGAAACAATGGTTGAAATATGGAGTCTTTATGTTCACTTCATGACCCTAATAACTATTAATAATACCCAAACATAATTGTGAGAGGATAGCAGCATTTTATATCGTAATTGTGGGAGAATGACAAGATTTTATTTCATATTTTTCGGGTTTTTTAAAATGCCAACAATATTTATCAAACCGAAACGAAACGAAATCATGAACACTTTCACTGCGCTCTATTAGTAATCCCGTTTGAAAATTTAATATGCTTCACAAATGAATTTGTTTTAAAATTTCTTTAACCAAACTCCATAGAGGGAGTGATGAACTGACACATTGTGAGAGCTGTGAGTTGTAATCTTCATTGTAAGGTGTGGTAATCACGGTAATCTAAAAATCACAACAACCAGATTAACACTTGAGGCCCGACGATGTTTTCACAGCTGCCAGTAATCAGACTCCGTTGTCAACATGCTTCCAGATTGGAGCAATACAGGTGTTAATTGTTTTACAACACCCTGATAGTGGAGTATTGTGTGCAATCACTGTTGACAGTTGTAAATTATCATAAATTATTTGGGGAATTTTGCCGATTTTCGTCAGTCAACTTTGGAATTTTCAGGGCGACTTGAACTTCGCCCGACTGCAAAAATAAGGCGAAGCAGACGGCGGTAGGGTGAAGAAGTCGCCCACGTCGCCCTCTCGGCTGGTCCCTGATGCCAGTGGAACCTCTCAATTGGCATTGAGGAGGGGGGGGGGGGTAAAAAATTATTTTATTCATGTGGAGAAACCCACACCGTAAATGCTCAGAGTGATCAGATATCTTTTTTTGAAATTTGTTATTTCCGTAGATATGTGTTAATTATACTATAGTTGACTGTGGTTAGCATTATTTTAGGGCAATGAATCGATTCTGATAACTAGCGGAATTTAAAAAAAATGTTATTAAGATAATTATACCCCCATCCCAAAAGATGGCGGGTATATTGGATTACATGGGTCTGTCTGATGTACCATCCATATGTCTCTCCGTCCGCTCATATATCTCAATCATGGGTTGTCAGATCTCGATGAAATTTGGTATGCAGGTTTCGCATCAGGTGGGCTATCAAAAGAGGGTTCATTGACATTGTTCACATTTTCCATTCAAGAGTTATCCCTCTTTGTTTAATTGAAAATGTTGGATTTCCATCCGTCCGCTCTTATATCTCAACCATGGGTCAACGGACCTCAATGAAATTTGGTATGTGGATTTGGCATCATGAGGGCTTTCAAAAGAGGGTTCATTGACATTGTTCACATGTTCACATTTTCCTATCAGGAGTTATCCTTCTTTCTTTATCTGAGAATGTTGGATTTCCGTCTGTCATTTGATAGAATTGTCAAGTAATTTGTTCATGCATTTATCACATTTGTTATCACAATTTGGTTTCCAACCTGCCCATATATCAATTGGGGTATCCCAGCACCTGTGGTGCAACCTCTTGTTGACAATAAATTGTTTTTCTTCAGATATTGATAACTGTGTGCCGAACAGATGTCAGAACGGAGGAACTTGTATGGATCAGATTAACAGCTATAAATGTCAATGTCAACCTAACTACAATGGAACGCACTGCGAGGGTACGTTTAATGTGATTATTATATGTCAGACTAATTAACAGCTATAAAGTCACCCGTTCTATGGACTGAAACACTCACTGGTTCGTTTGGTACTACAGTACAATCATCTGATGGCATATAAGACTATTAGCTTTAAATTATATTCAATATGAGAAGAGTTGGCTTCAAATCAATGAAGATATTTCAATTTTTGACTTTAAGATCACCATTTTTGCCACCATTTTGTTAGACCGAAGGGACATATTCTCGGTATATAGCTCACTGTGACTGTATCAGATTAGGATTGGACATCATTTACGGTGGTGCAACTAGCCATTTACACCGATAATTTTCGTCTAAATGAAAACAATCTGGTGAACTTTCTCTAAAATTGTCCAATTTTACTAATTTCGGTTTCCATTTTGTCACTGTTTTGGAAAGTGATTCCCTCATTGATGCTAAAATGGGAACCAGTGGTTTATATCTGACATCTAATTAGTATGCAGTATACTGGATTGTCTGCTTCTCAATATTCTGGGCACTAAAATAATATTTTATTTTTCTTTGAAATTTATTACATCTATTTCAATTTTTGAGAGACACTGATTTAGGGCCAAATCCTCGTGATATGGCTCAAAATGATCAAATATTGATTTAACATGTATAAATTGCCAAATTTACCATTTTGTCTGCCATTTTTTATTTTGACAATCGAATTGTACACAATATGACATATATCATTTTATGACAACATTAATAATCTGTTTTTGTTGCATGTTTCTGCCATCTTTATAACTTAAAGTTAAAACGCTGTGGTAACATGTGGAATCTTAACATCTAACATGCATTAAATTTGCCTTTGTAGACATTTTTCCTAATTTTGAGGGCTGATGTTTCCCTATATGGGTATCACATTTACTTCACATTTACTTCACATTTACTTCACATTTACAGTAATGTCCTAATTAATCGACTCCCTAACCACAGCAGAATTATGGGTAACTTTTCAGGATTTAGTCGGAAATATGGCTTGTTGCCATTCATAGGAAAGCTCTCGGGGAGAGCTTTCCGATGAATGGCAACAAGCCATATTTTCGACTAAATCCTGAAAAGTTACCCATAATTCTGCTGTGGTTATGGAGTCGATTACTTAGGGCATTACTGTACTTCTGTCAGCCTCTCAAAGTAAAAAACATTTTGATTTTAAGTAAATTTCAGGATGTATATGTGTCGGCGCACGTGATCCAGATTGTACACGGTTAAATCTGGCTGCTGGATAAATCGGGCCTGGTAAAATTTGGGGGGGGGGGGGGTTGGATATGGGTCGGGGGTGGTCAGCGCACACGAGTCGGATTTTCACTCCGGACATATATAATCATGCTATGTCACTTTAGTCTATATATCCAACTGGTGTGGTCAGTGTATCTAGCCAGTTACTATAGCTAATCAAGGTGGTTTTATTTTAATATGTATTTCTAAAGACTAATATTTATTAATAATAAATTAAATAATATTAATAATATATTGAGATCACGAACAATATCCATAAATTGGCTTAATAGACCTGTCCGCAGCTGCAGCCCTCTTGTTGCGACTATTATACAGACACTCATTTCCTGCCCACTGTCTACCAGCCATTGTTCCTTTTTGATCGACCAGAATTCTTGACTTTAATTTGGAATTAGCGGTCGCCGCTAACTATTCCAACATTTTGAATGAGGTTTTGGTCATGTGACAATCGTTCATGGGACAAACAAAACACTCGCGTTGTCATCATCAGGAGGCGGATTCTCCTGATGAAATAAAACTCAGTTGGATCCGACAAAAACGGCTCCATTGTTAGGCACACAAGATTAATCGGGGACAATCGGGATCGTTTTGCGCCGACACCATAACTGTGTGTTTAAATTTTATTGAATTATATGTTATAAAATGCATTTCAGATATGGTGGTGTCATCAGGTTTATATTTTTTTATATTTGCATGATTATCAAAATCCATCATAATTTTTTAAAAAGTTTTTATGATTGCATTTAAGAATTATAATTTCTTAAAAAATTTAACAGGTTCTATATTTTTAAATATATATTCAGTGTTTCAGACCTTCAGTTACAACAACAACATGTAATATCTACTCTGACACAATTTTTGCTTTTTTCCCTGAATAAGATATGAAAAGTAAAAACCATATCGTCGGTGGGCTCTTAAAATATTGTTATGGTGTTTTGGTGCGAAGGCACTTTTTTCACATATAGAATCTACGGATTCATTTACATAAGATCCTTAAAGAAATTGTCAATTTTTCAAGTATAAACCCTTCCATGACTGGAGCTTCCTGAAATTTTGCGAAAACCCAGTGCATTCTCTTATATATGTGAGTCTCCCATAGGGAGCCTCACATATATAAAGGAATGCATTGGCCTGACAACATTGCTCTTATATATGCCTTTGGGAGACATGCATATATAAAAGAATGCACTGGCACAGGATCCTTAATGCTGCACCAGCCTAGCTCCGGTCATGAAAGGGTTATCTAAGTTTTATAAAAATTGGCTCGGAAACTCTTGAGTACCGTATTGCCATAAATAATCGACTGCTTAACCACAGCAGAATTATGGGTAATTTTTCAGGATTTAGTCGGAAATATGGCTTGTTGCCATTCAGTGAGAGCTTTCCGATGAATGGCAACAAGCCATATTTCCTACTAAATCCTGAAAAATTACCCATGATTCTGCTGTGGTTAAGGAGTCGATTATTTAGGGCATTTCTGTACATCTCTTACATTGTTATATTATATGAAGTTATGATTGCAACTCTTTATGCATGACATGCTTGTTGCTTCTGTTCTTTATGCATGACATGCTTGTTGCTTCTGTTGACAAATTGTTATTTTTAGTTCTGCAGCAATATTTAACTTAGAAGCATATACCTTTCAACACATATTTAAATTCGCACAATATTATTTTTTCCTAAGTTTTAAAATCATTTACTTTAAATTTTCGCCCCATGGTGTGCGCATTTAAAACTGACAAAATAGATATAAATATAGAATATGTAGCTAGTGTCGTCGCTTAAAATGTTTATGTCCGTGAGGGGGATTTGAGCATCTATTGGGCGAGGCTCTGCCGAGTCCAATAGATACCAAATCCCCCGAGCGGACATAATCAGTTTAAGCGACGACATTAGCTACATATTTTATTTATCCATCGCACAAAACTTGCCTTTTGTGAGGTAAATCTGTCATTTTCCTACAGTTTTACATTCGTTACTTCGATGACGCCATTACATTTATTAGGTCAAGCAAACCAATTAGCATTCATGACGTGGGAAAACCGGAGTGCAGCTTAGAGCGAAATAGTTCGTTGGCATTTTTACATTTATTATAAGCAGACCTTGTTCTGATGATTTATAGATGTTTTAGAGCTAAAACATATATCATTTTACGAATTATTTTAGTGAATTATACACGATAAAAACGTTCTGAAATCAAAATGACGTCATTAAGGCCGGTTGACGTCCCTAGTTACCTGCGCAATTTGCATATCAAATTACATCATAAAAGTAGTACTAACCTAATAAAGCTACGTTGACCTAATAAAGCTACATTGACGTAATAAACGTAACGTTTATTAGGCAGGCTTTATGTAGTGGATAAAGTTCATTATGATGCAAATGATTGTACTATTCTTCACATTCGTCATCACTTGAATGTGTTTCGGTCCGATATCTGGTTTTCGGTTGTTATATGTCTGTTCTCGGTGTGCATTTTATTCTACTTTGCTGAAATTCATTACAAAATGGAGCTTATTTCAAAGTAATTTTATGGGCATCGAAAGTCGAATTAAAGCTTAACACTTCCATGTCTGGAGCTTCCTGAATTTTTGCGAAAACCTTGTGCCAATGCATTCTCTTATATATGCGAGTCGACATTAAGGTCACTTCGCATATATTAGAGATTGCATTGGCCTAACAAATTTTATATTATTTTTTATAATTGTTAGAAGAATCTAAGAAAAAATTAAAAAAATTAAAAAGTTTTTTTAAAGAATGTAAGAAATAATGATAAAAAATAATAAAAATTGTTAAAGAATGTAAGAACAAATTAAAAAAATGATAAAATTGTTAAAGAATATAAAAAAAAAATGACAAAAATTGTTAAAGAATGTAAGAAAAAATGATAAAAAAATTGTTAGGCTAATGCATTCTCTATTATATGCATGGCAACCTATGGTCAACTCGCATATATAAGAGAATGAGAGCTTTCCAATGAATGGCAACAAGCCATATTTCCGACCAAATAATTAATTTAAATGCATCGTCATAGAAATCCTTACATGAAATAGTGTGTCTGTCATTTACAGAATAAGGCTGCCAGAGTGTGAATTTAGTGATGCTACCCCACGCATCAGGCTATCATCACTAAATTCATCCTCTCGGGCCTCAACTGCTATGGGAGATCTAAGTTCCCCAGATGAAGTTGGTGATGTTCACCCATTAATCTCCTCGATTATGCATTTTAGTTTCTGCAAATTATGGAATATAGAACTGAACAGCAGAGTAAAAGTAACTAAAAACAATGTTAGGTTGAGAATATAGATACTTCCCAGAAGGTGAGGCCTAAGCAGAATGAGGTCCCCAGAGGGTAAATTTGGTGATGCTAACCCAGTGTGCATGGTTGCATCACTAAATTCACCCTCTGGGGACCTCATTCTGCAAATGGCAGACACACTATTTGAAGGCTTGTCATTGACATGAAATAGGTAAGAGTAACTATAGCAACGACAATGTAAATACATGTATGCTTCTGATTTCAGAAAAGCCATCAATTATTTAAAATTGAGCAGTATATACAACTCATTAGCTTAACCCTTTAGCGAGTAGAACGAAATATATGTCGTCTATCGGTTGAGGAGTAGAACGACATATATGTCGTTTCAGGAAGTGTTATTTTATGTTGACATAACTTCAATAAATCATATGATTTATAAATTATTTGAATAGGACTCATTTTGATTAATATAATGTCCCGAATGTATAAGTGCAATCGATTATGATAACACACGTAAACAAAAAATGCACATAAATTAAAAGGAATTATTGGAGACTTTTGACCCGAACTTGTTAATAATTATTGCTATGACGTTGACGTTAAATTTACTCATGACGTCATGTATATGACATTACAGATACTCTCCAAAGGTTAAACAGTATATATATATAGCTATATATTTTTCCCGTATTTTGAGTCATAATACTTTTTGTTCATCATAACCCTTTCATGACTGGTGCTTCCTGAAGTTTTGTGTGAGTCGTCCATGGTGCGCCTCGCATATATAAGAGAATGCATTGGCCTAACAATATTTACCTTGATCTTGTAAGCCAGTGTATTCTCTTATATATGCGAGACTCACATATATAAAAGAATGCACTGGCACAGGGTCTTTAATGCTGCATCAGAGCAGCTCCCATCATTAAAGGGTTAACTGAAGTTATCATCCGGAAACCTGATTATAGTTGTGTGCCTGTCAATCACAGAATGAGGTCCCCAGAGGGTGAATTTAGTGACGCTATCCCACACAGTGGGCTAGCATCACCAAATTCACCCTCTGGGGACCTCATTCTGCAAGGCCTCATCTGCTATGGGAGACATAGACTCAAATTGAAGTTCCCAAATGGTGAATATTGTTATGTACACCCATTGGGAACCTTGATTATGCAATGTGTCGGCCCAATTTGGGGATATAGAAAAACTAAACTAAAAAAGAAATAGAATCTATGTGAAGAAGTTTCTATAGAAATTATATAATAAAGAAACTTTCCAGAGAAGATGAGGCCTAAGCAGAATGATGTCCCCAGAGGGTGAATTTAGTGTATGGAGGATAGCGTCACTAAATGCACCCTCTGAAGACCTCATTCTGCAAATGACAGACACACGACTCAGGCTTGTTCCCTATGGTCATTTGTTGAACTTACAGTAATGTCCTAATTAATCGACTCCATAACCACAGGAGAATTATGGGTAACTTTTCAGGCTATAGTCGGAAATATGGCTTGTTGCCATTACCGATGAATGGTAACAAGTCATATTTGCGACTAAATCCTGAAAAGTTACCCATAATTCTCCTGTGGTTATGGAGTCGATTAATTAGGACATTACTGTAATATTTTAACATTTCTCACCAATGAATAGGAATTCTTCTGCTCATGTATTATAATCATCTGTCTGTCGTCTGCTCATGTATTATAATCATCTGTCTGTCGTCTGCTCATGTATTATAATCATCTGTCTGTCGTCTGCTCATGTATTATAATCATCTGTCTGTCGTCTGCTCATGTATTATAATCATCTGTCTGTCGTCTGCTCATGTATTATAATCATCTGTCTGTCGTCTGCTCATGTATTATAATCATCTGTCTGTCGTCTGCTCATGTATTATAATCATCTGTCTGTCGTCTGCTCATGTATTATAATCATCTGTCTGTCGTCTGCTCATGTATTATAATCATCTGTCTGTCGTCTGCTCATGTATTATAATCATCTGTCTGTCGTCTGCTCATGTATCCTGAATACCTCTCTAATTGAATAGTAGACAATTCCAATATATACCTTATAACTGAAAGTTTCAAGTTGTTAAATGTACAGTCAATTTCAGTTAAATGCATATCGTTTAACCCTTTACCCAACAAACCGGCCAAAACCGGCCAAATAAAGCTTCAACAGCCTAAAATATCTTTGGTCTGTCTCAATAGAACCATACAAATATGGATATCATTGGAACCGGCTCCTTGACCACATTGTGATAGTTACAGTTATGCCCTGTGCCAATGCATTCTCTTATACATGCGAGTCGACCATAGGTCGCCTCGCATATATAAGAGAATGCATTGGCCTAAAAAAAATCTTTTTTTAACACTTTTTACCATTTTTTCTTACATTCTTTAACAATTTTATAATTTTTAATGTGTTAAGCCAATGCATTCTCTTATATATGCGAGGCGACCTATGGTCGACTCACATATATAAGAGAATGCATTGGCACAGGGCCCTTCTGTTGGGTAAAGGGTTAAATGCATAATTTGGATATCTGCATAAAATATGCATGCACCAAACCATTTTCTCATAAAATCGTTTATATGCATAAGGGTCACACTGTATTCCGTTTTTATGCATAAGAATATCACCAAAAATGTTGCTGATAAGGGTTTAAAAGTCTAATTATGGTGTCAAATTTATAGCAATTTAAAATAAAAGTTAGTTTGAAATACGTATTTTATGGAATAGTTAATACAAAATTGTTGACGACGACCAATCGAACTGAAATATGTAAAAAAAAAAAAATTTAAATGTGTTTTTCCTTGAATTGATGGTATTGAGGAGTAGATTATCTTATTCCATGCATGCTTTTGTGAATTCACATAACAACTTCGTATCTTTTGGATTATTAGGGTTAAAAAAATCAAATCTGGTTAATCCCAGCTTATTCAGAAGGGGTGCTCTATGTTCAGTGTGTTTCTGACAAAATAATTGGAAATGCTCTTCATCTTCCATAATGTTACAAAATGAGCATTTCGTATCTTTCCTATCAGGTTTTGGTCTTTTCATGCATTCAGTTTCTATGGCCAGTCTATGAGCACTCAGCCTCAATGATGTGAGCAATTTTGTGAGATTTTTGTGTGTTCTGAATTTCAGATAACTTAAATTAAAACTCTGATACATGTATAACAAAAGTTTATTACCTTCTACCTTTTGTGCAAGATAATTATTTGCCCATTAACTTCTTTTTTATGGAATTGATAAATTTTTTCCTCAATACCATTCATGCTCAGAGATGCAAGATCTATATTAAAATGGGTGGTGATCCACTCATTAAATAAGGGTTAATATTTTGGTCGCTGTTTGAATTAAATAATTTTATACATTCTTGATAGACGCGTACAGAATAATACAAGTAAACCAAGAGGCCTGAGGCATGATGTTATTCTACGACAATCGATTTCATCCGCCATATCGTAAGTCGGGATTTTTTTTACCCTGTGCCAATGCATTCTCTTATATATGCGAGTCGACCATAGGTCGCCTCGCATATATAAGAGAATGCATTGGCCTAACAATTTTATATAATTTTAATAATATTTTCTTGTATTCTTTAACAATTTTATAATTTCACCCATACAGAGCCCCAGACAAACATGAGCAGACGACACTCTTCTATATGCTTCTATATATGTGTGGGGCTACCTGCAGGGTAATGGATGTTTTTTATTTTATGTCCTAAAAATTGCAGAAAACACAATGGACACATCTCTCACGACTCTATATTTACTCCATGGTCACAGGGGCGTTCATTAAAAACAAGTAAAAAATATAAATAATAAGCATGTAAATTAAAAACAAGCGTGCCACTTTAACAAACACATCGCCATGATATATAGAGGATCTGCAACGAGTTCGCAGTTTATAGCGGAATTTACAAAACAAGTTCAGTAAATTAGGTCTGGACCGAGCCTTTGGCCTTTGGACCTAATATACTTGACGAGTTTTGTAAATTCCGCTATAACCTGGGGACGAGTTGTAGATTCTATTTATTTTATGATCCAAAACCTCGACAAAACATACTAAAATCAACAAATGGGAATCGAAACTAACAGTGGCATCTATAAAGCAATGTGATGACGTTTCACGCAACTATGCATTGTTTGTCCGCGTAAAGAAATAATCCCAGATAAAAAAAGACTCTGGAGTATATTTAATAACTTTTCAAACTCTTCATTCATTATAGTTTGTTGAAAAAATATTGGAAGCCATAGTATTTTGAGACGTAGCGTACGGAATATAAACAGACAACAAACCGGAAGTCAAAGGTCACCTGGTACTATTTCCTGTCACAAGTATAATAGTCTAGGCAAATACGGACATAGGTGTCGCCTCGAGAGGGAATTTATGAGACCTACATTTTTGGTTAGCATGAACACTTAACTTTTGGAATTCGTATGTTGGATTTGTCAGATGGGAGGACTTCGCACCGCATGGTTTTATTGAGGCACCTGGTGATAAAATCGGTTTTTTTTTTTAATAAAGCCGACATATTTGACAGTTTATTCACACCTTTTGAGAAAGATATTCGTCCAATTTTTATACCTGTAAATGGGGTGATAACCAGAGTAAGGTAATACATGTAACCATTAAATCTCGGAATGACAGTCATGACGTCATGTGACGTGAAATAATTTTTAGGGTGAGAAGAATATGACAATTCACATAAAGCGTTGTTTCTTATAAAATCAGAAGTATGATGGTTATGCCAAATTATTTTATACCATGGGAAACTACTGCCAATTGGCTACGTTTTAGTATATCACTGTTGGTCGCATTATTTTGTATCAAAGGAAAAAAGAAATTAACCCTCCCCCCTAAAACTGAAAGGCGTCAGGCTGTGGAGTAAGGCACACAGAACTCATGGTTATGTGCCAAATTGAGAAATTAACACAATGGCCATTGATGGACTGCTAAGGTATTGTCTAAAATATGTGTTTCGATCGACACAGTCGAGCGTTAAAGTAACAATATCATATAATGTACCTCCTGACTCAATTTTTTAACAAATTTTAGATTTTTTTCCCAAAAAGATAATCTAAATTGCATTTTGTCTTCTTCCGGGAGGCAAAAATGAAAATAATATGTACATTATATATTGTTTCTACTTTAATGTTCGAATTTGTAGACAGACAACGGCCGTTGTGATAATTAAGCCTATTGACATGTAACGTGAGTTCTGGTGCCTTATACCACAGCATGGTGCATCTTAACTTTAGGGGGGGGGGTTGATTTTTCTGCCTCTGATAAAATATAATGCGGCCTACAGCGATAAGTGATATATTAAAATATAGCCAATTGGCAGTAGTTTCCCCATGGTATAAAACAATGCAGCATACCCATCTTACTTTATGATTTAAAAGAAACGAAAGACAACGCTTTGCTCGAATCGTCATATTTGTCTCACCCAAAATATAATTTGATGTCACATGACATCATGACTGCAATTCCAAGATTCAATGTTTACATGTATTACCCTACTCTGGTTATCGCCCCACTCTCAGGTATCAAAATTGGACGAATGTTTCTTCTCAAAATGTGTGAAAATACTCTGTCAAATATGTCGGCTTTATTTAAAAACATTCCGTTTTTTTCATCAGGTGCCTCAAGAAAACCACACGGTGAGAAAAAAGTCTGCCTATCTGACAAATCTAACATACGGATTCCGAAAGTTTAGTATTTACGCTAACCAAAAATGTAGGTCTCATAAATTCCCTCTTGAGGCGAAACCTATGTCCATTTTTCCCTGGCCTATAACTTCTGTTATTATTCTCCCTGCAACGAGTTGTGCGGGGGGGGGGAGGGGGGGTTATACATGAATCAGCTTGTCTGTCCGTCAGTCAGTCTGTTCATCTGTTCGTGGACACAATTCTGTCTGAGCTTTTATTCCTACATTTTTTGGTCAATTTTTTTAAATCTTGGCACATATATTTTGTACCATGGGAACCTGTTCTCCTGTGATTATGAGGACCATCAGACATTTATTTCTGGAGTTATCCTCCGTTTTTACTTAAAACATTCAATACGGGGGGGGGGGGGGGGGGGGGGGGGGGGTATACCTTAGTCCCACGCCCATCTCTAGTTAACACAATTTTCTCTTTAAGCCGTGAATTATGAAGTGAATAAAAATTGAATTCAATATCCACTTAATTGGAGTGGATTATTAAATTCCAAACTCAATAGCGTAAGGCTTATATACCCCTGATCGACATGCTCCCACCGACTCCATGATTAAAATTTCCAAATTTTATTGTCTTTGGGTTTCAGATTTTAGACCCTGTATTCATCCAAAGGCTGGAATGTATGAGAATATGTGTTATCGTCTTTGTGTTTCAGATTTTTTCCCCCCCTGACGACGTGCGCCCACCGACTCCAATGATTAATATTTTCAAGTGTTATTGCTTTTGCGTTTCAGATTTTAGACCCTGTATTCATCCGAAGGCCGGAATGTATGAGGATATGTGTTATTGGTTGATTTACGAAGATAAATTGTCAAACATTTCTGATGATCAGTGTGCGGAGCATGGTGGAAAACTTGCAATCATTAACAGTCAAGGAATCATGGATTTCATAGCTGAGCTGTGAGTATGTGACCAGTCTATGGGGTATACAGTAATGCCCTAAATAATCGACTCCTTAACCACAGCAGAAGTATGGGTAATTTTTCAGGTTTTAGTCAGAAATATGGCTTGTTGCCATCAATCGGAAAGCTCTCAGTGTTAACCCTTTACCCAACAGAACGGCCCTGTGCCAATGCATTCTCTTATATATGCGAGTCGACCATAGGTCGCCTCGCATATATAAGAGAATGCATTGGCCTAACAATTTTTTACAATTTTAATAATTTTTTCTTGTATTCTTTAACAATTTTATAATTTCACCCATACAGAGCCCCAGACAAACATGAGCAGACGACACTCTTCTATATGCTTCTATATATGTGTGGGGCTCCCTGCAGGGTAATGGATGTTTTTTATTTTATGTCCTAAAAATTGTAAGAAACATTTACCGTACTGACCCGCGTTTAGGCCCAGGGGGCCTTTGTTTTATTTGAGCTCAAAAATCCAAGTGGGCTTAAACTCGGATATGACCCTTTGCAAACCAAAAATCCCAAGAAATCGGGACAGTTAAACTGAAGAAATAGATCCATAAAATAAAGTCGATCCAACACAGAGTTTCGGGGAAATATACACGACTTCCAGATTAAATAAAGTTAAGTATAAGTTAATTTGAGAAAGTATTTTTTTCATTTTGATGTGTATATTAAAATATTACTTCTTGTCTTGTTTTATTGCCCAAAATTCCCATAAATGACAGTTTGTAAGCATCATGGGTCGTCGGATTTCTGCCATTTCAGACAGCTGGGTAAATCCACTATCTATAGTCTATATCTATAGTTTATATCAATGTTCAAACAATATAATTAAAACACAACTTTGCCGTCGTCATCGAAGCCAAAGATAATAACTAAAAAATGTCTGAAAATTGTACAGGGAAATATTGTGCAACATATAAGAGAGTGACTTAATCCGATTAGGATAACAATGAACCCAGTGCTCTATTCATGGCCCGTTGTCTACACAGAGTTACAAAACAATAGTGACCAATTTAACAAAGCCAGTGAGTTTAGTTAATTAACGAAATGACGATGTAAATACGTATACAAAAAACCACGTGTTTGAATGTTTAGAGTTATCGCTCCCAGATTAATGTTTATACTATAGTCTATACCGTAAAACGTGAAAAATAGCAGTTTAAAAATTTTAATTAATGATTATTATATACTAACCACCGGGTACCAATACAACATCGGTATCTCTTTTTTTGAAGGCATCTTTTGCTGTTGGGGTGTTGTGGATGACAAGTCCCCATTATTATACCCACCGTGTGTTTACATAACCAGGGAATGAGTTCTTTTTGTGTTTGGCCACATGTAGGAACATACCGACATACAAAGAATATGTTTTTACAGTACTGTTGTTGACATGTGCGCGATGCACGCATGTGACTCTTTGAATTGACTGATGTTTACCGCGTTCTCAGATATACGCCGTTAGCGATTGCATTCTTTTGTATTTGACGTCTGTTGACGATTGGTTTCCCCCAGAAAGTATAATTGAATAAACAAATGAGATTTTAAGATTCACTTTATTTCATTTTATTTATTATTATCACTTGCCTACGAAGTATAACTTTCCATTTTTCGTGACATTATCGCTGTCACCGATCGTTTGTGAATATACTTCCCGTTATATTGGAATTATTTATTTGGGAAGTATCATTAGCAAATACTTACTTACCACCGCTGAAATTGAACAAAATTTGGGGTGGGCTTAAACACGAATATACCCCTGTGCATGGAATTTGGCCAAAATATATTGGTGGGCTTAAACACAGGCATGGGCTTTGAACCGGGTCAGTACGGTATTTAAAAAAAATGATAAAAAATTGTTAGGCCAATGCATTCTCTTATATATGCGAGGCGACCTATTGTCGACTCGCATAAATAAGAGAATGCATTGGCACAGGGTAAAAAAAATCCCGACTTACGACTGGATTTGATATGGCGGGTCACATATTTCTTTAATATATAAATGACTAAAATTAGCCGTTGTTTCTTCGAAGGGAATACCTCATCATCCACGAGTATTTAGCAACATTAACATAATTCCCTCTATATACATGTACATATAGGGGCGCACCATTCGTCGAAACGAGCAATCACTGTGGACGGGCGCTATTTATAAAAGTAATATGTATTTCTATCTGCTATGCCAAAATGAACACTCGCTGTGTTTATATGAATACATAAACATATATCAGCTGATATATTACACGGTTTGACGTTGGGTAGCTGCTGTCAGTATTCAAACGCATTCACATAAACAGCCGACATCATTCTGTTTGGTGCACATTCAGTGAACATTTTAAAATGGTGGTATCTTATCTTGTTGTAACGTATCTTGTCAGACTCCATAGCTTCATCATCGTCGACATGGTTCTTTATTAAAAACACAATACAGTTGAAGACGAAATACGCGTACAAACACATTACAAACACAAGACGAAAACGAAACGCGAAACAAAACAACAGCACAGCATCAAAAACATTTGGACATCACAAAAACAGCAATCCGAACACACATTCATGATGCAACCTGAAATATACTAATATCAAATATTTAAAATAAATATTCTAATTTGTTTTCATCGTCAAATTTTGCAAATAATGACCAGTGATCATGGAACATTTCTAACGGGAATAAATAAGAGAATGCATTGGCACAGGGTATTTTAGGCTGTTGAAGCTTTATTTGGCCGTTTTGTTGGGTTATTATCTGTCATCTGCTCATATTTCCTGAACAGTCCTCCAGATGAATAATAGAGACCTTTCGCAATGTCATGATTAATATATGGACAATATCCTGCCAGTATACAGCCAAAAAATTTATCTTTAACTCTTTCGGTGCCAAGTCCATTTTTGTATTAACCCATATTTCCTTGATCATTTAAAAAATTTATTGATTATAATAATGTGATACATTGATGGAAAGAGCTCTTAGGGACTTGGCACTGAAAGTGTTAAGCACAGGGGTTCTTACGTGAGACGAAATATACCCCACGCAGTTTAATTATGTGTCAATGATGTGCCATCGGTACTGCTTGGTGCCACACTAACATTATGTGCCGTATAACACACAGATAACAACATGTGATCTGAAAGAGACACACATTTCTTTTTCCATCGAATATATGTGTAACTGAATATAGTGGGGCAATTGTAATCATAATACGTAATCGTAGTAGTGATTTTGCGAAAGGTCTCTATTAGACAATTCCAATGCAGGGAGCAAATTACGTTTGAAATTTTGATTAGCAACTAACCTCACATAACATGATTAGATGGCATTGTTCTAAAATCATATCAAATTCATACCAAATTGCATAGCTATTATCCAAATTTGGGTAGCAAATTGCGATGCGTTACCAGTTAATTTGCTTCCTGTTCCAATGTGTACTTTTATAACTGATGGGTGAATCCATTTAGTAGAGAAAGGGTTTCTCTTTTATTTATCAGGATTGAGGTGCCCTATCGTCTTGAAGATCTCTATTTCTGGACCGGGATCAACGATCTTGAAGCTGAAGGTTTCCGTAAGACGTGGGATAACCAGATGATAGAATGGGGGAATTTCTCGATTGGACTTGATACGAGTATTCCTGGTGTGGACTGTGTCATATTCAGTGCCGTCAACAATACATTCAAACAACATGCATGCGATGAGTACCATCCCTCCATATGTGAAACTAACGGTAAGTCTGAATCGTGTCATGAAATGTGACTGGTATCATCCCTCCATATGTGAAACTAACGGTAAGTCTGAATCGTGTCATGAAATGTGACTGGTATCATCCCTCCATATGTGAAACTAACGGTAAGTCTAAATCGTGTCATGAAATGTGACTGGTATCATCCCTCCATATGTGAAACTAAGTCTAATTCATGTCATGAAATGTGACTGGTACCATCTCTCCATATGTGATACTAACGGAAAGTCTAATTCATATCATGAAATGTGACTGGTACCATCCCTCCATATGTTATTCATCTTTGTTTATCTAAAAATTCTTATTCTGGTTCTGTCTGCATGAGTATCTCAGTCATAGGTTATAGGTACAGTATCATACAGTACAACAATCACTTGTCAAGCCTTGGGCAACTCTATTCAATTGGACGATTTAATAGAAGATTATTGAACTGTTGTGCTTAATGTGACAGATCGTGCAAAGTGGAAATCTTTTGGGGTCATTAGACAAAAAAACATGGCCACCATGCAGTGGCCATCTTGGATTTCAAAATTCAATCCCTTAGCACAGGCTACAGGTTGTACTGTTTGTCTGATCATCATGTTAATATTGACATGTAGATGGGAAACGAGTCATTTTGTGGTCATTCGGCCATAAAACATGGCCGGCGACAGCCATCTTTGATTTTACTCTTTGCATGACTAAATCCTTTGGCATGGGCTACAGGTCGTACCGTTGGTCGGGTCATTATGAAATTTGTCATGGCTGTTTTACATTGATATGTAGATGTGGAAACGAGTCATTTGGGGTCATTCGGCAAACAAACATGGCCACCAGCAGCCATCTTGGATTTCAAAATTCAATGCATTGCAATGTCTACAGGCCGAACTGTTCGTCTGATCATCATGAAATTTGTCATGGATGTTAATATTGACATGCAGGGTCCGCGCTGGACCGGAATTTACTTTTGCCAAATAATTTGCCAAATGAAAATATATTTTGCCAAATTCTTTAAGAATTTGCCAAATATTATCCCTGATAGTATCAATTCCTGCAACCTTGAATGAGTCTTATGTTTTGACATTCGCGGTTTGATATCAATAGAAAAACAGTTAGTTAGTTAGTTAGCAATTATACTCGCATCTCTTTTGTGGTTTATCATACAACAATAAACCAATCACCGGACAATAAAATGGTAGAAGGGTTGCTTCATCGGAAGGGAACATCACAAGAGGATTAGCTATGTATACACCACCATCATATCAAATACGGGTAATCATCCACCCATCGCTACTAATGCTATCAGATTAACTGCATCTTAATGGAGGTATTAACTTTTCCGGAACCATATAAAACACAACTAATATTATTCCATTGTAATAATTTCCTCAAATGAATGGTATTGATTGACCGATATTTTTCAACTTTATTGAGGAATTAAAAAGTGACTTGCCAAAACTTTTGCCAATTGAAAATATTTTTTGCCAAATGTAAATTATTTTTGCCATTGGCAAATTTGGCAAGTGGCAGCGCGAACCCTGTTGACATGTATATTGGAACGAGTCATTCGGGCATAAAACATGGCTGCCGGCAGCCATCTTGGATTTTACTATTTGCATGTCTAAATCCTTTCGCACACCCTACAGTGCACTTCCCTCATCCGATCGTCACCAAACTTCATATTAATCTTGATATTGATCTACTATATGGGAGCTATCTAATGTTTTTGAAATTCATTGGAAAGCATAGCCGCTAGTGGCCATCTTGGATTTTATTTTATATATATCTCTTAATGTTGATAATCTAGTATTACTTAGACAATTCAATTTTTCGCATTCCTAATCGCTCCATTGACTGTAAGACATGAAATTATTCCCTTTCGAAGTTGAGCTACAGTGTCATTGACACTTTCATTTCAGAGGTGGTCCCTGTGTGCTCTTCGCACATATTTTGATCATTTAAACATTTCGATTTTTTTAAAAATTTAATTTAACTAACACCGTTTTTGAAAAACTAACGCCGTTATAACATCTGCCATGGTACCAAATTTTGTTGAAATCGGTCCAGGGGTCTGTGAGAAAAATCAGGATATACAGACAGATCCTACTCTTTTATATATTTAGATTTGGTCATTTTTGCTTCTGAGAATTTTCAACAGTTTTTACCTACTCCCTTTCAGACAAGCCTGCAAATAGCTTGTCTGTCATTTGCAGAATGAGGTCCCCAGAGGGTGAATTTAGTGACGCTATCCCGCATAGCGGGCTAGCATCAACAAATTCACCCTCTGGAGACCTCATTCTGCTTAGGCATCATCTTCTGGGAAGTACCTATAGTATCAAATTAGCATTGTTTTTAGTTACATTTCCCTTCTGGAAGTTTCTATATCCCCTAATTTGCAGAAAATTAAATTCATAATTGAGGTGCCAAATGGGTGAACATCACCAACTTCAACTGGGAAACTTCAATCTGATCCTAGGTCTGCCATAGCAGTTGAGGGCATAAGCAAAATGAGGTTCCCAGAGGGTGAATTTAGTGATGCTAGCTAAATTCACCCTCTGGGGACCTCATTCTGCAAATGACAGGCATGCTATTTGCAGGCTTGCTTTCAGAATGAAATTTTCTTACCTATAAACTATTCATAAAATTATAATCAAACTTGGACAAACAATAACCTTCTTTTTTTGCAGTATTAAAACATCAATGTCTGCATGCCGATGCCAAGTTCTACTTTCCATTGCGACGATGTTACTGGAATATTTTCTCAATGAACCAAATAAAGAGATATGATGCTGAGAAGAAATGTAAGACACTCGGCGGAGATTTGGCGACAATATATGACTACGATGTACACAGCTTCATTTATGATAAAGTGTGAGTATTTAAGCTTCGTTTATGATAAAGTGTGAGTATTAAGCTTCATTTATGATAACGTGTGAGTATTTAAGCTTCGTTTATGATAAAGTGTGAGTATTTAAGCTTCGTTTATGATAAAGTGTGAGTATCATAGCTTCATTTATGATAAGGTGTGAGTATCATAGCTTCGTTTATGATAAGGTGTGAGTATTTAAACCCTTGCGAAAATACATTTTCTTGGGATATCCTATGTTTATTCTAGGATGGAAAGCTGGTATAACCTTGGACAAGTCCTAGTACATCCTAGGATATAATTCAAGGATTTTAGACCTGGGATTAACCTAGGAGAACCTTGAACGATTCCATGGTTAACAGATTGGTCAGAATACATTGATTCTATAACATCTCCATTTGTTTTTATAGGTTAATCAATACAGGTAAGTGGTTGCCTGACAAGGTAACACATCTTCCGGGTCAACGAAAATCACACCCAGCCCTCTGGAATGACAATAAAATCACACCTAGCCCTCCGGAATGAAATAACAAGTCAGAATGGAGTACTGGCTAACGGACCTTACGGCCTTTCCGTTTGTCAACATAAGGATTGGTATGTCGCGCGCATGCGACTGGCACAATTACCTCCTTTCAAGTTGGTGCAGCTTGCTCTATCAACCGTAACCAGTTGCTTGGAGACGGATTACGATGTCAAATTTTATATTGACCCCACTAGCTGATTGTGTCAATGTGTGCAACGGATCATGGTATTGCTATCGCTTCAACAAACGTCAATTGCCCAATGTCGATGCAAATTCCCAGGGCTGCTTTATATGTACATTGAAGTCGCAAGGTGCTACCAACTACTAATTACCACTAATAAATAAAATGGAAATTTGAAACCGAATGCAGCTCTTAATGTGTAGTGTTAAGCTCTATGGTCGAAGGGATATAACTATAAAAATTTATGCGATCTGAAAACCCACGTGGGCCTTGTTATATGATTATATGATCGCCCAGCCCTAGTGCTGGTTAACTGCACTGTCGCTGGTTGTTTGAGGCATTGGCTGGTGTAATTTTTAATAAAGTGCATCATAAACCACTGTTAATGACCAATGAGCATAATGTATTCAATACCAGCACAGTTCTCGGCGACATTATGGTTATAATATTTGTAAGTTCATTAGAACGAAAGTAGCAATTAATTTCAGTATTATGAATAGCCAAACATACAAACAATATAAAAGAAGGAATGCACGACGGTTGGCCGGTGGTTCCTAAAAATGGAATCTAATGTTACGGAAACTATAAGTTGAGTATTTGATAATATCGAGTTTCATTCAACATTCACCATATTATACGCGATAGCCTGTACTAGACTACTAGTAACATCAATGTAATGAATGTATACTTATGCAAACAAAGTTTACTCGCAAATGACATCGCGGAGAACATCGCTGATTAAAATGCCGTAGATTCCTGGTTTCCAGAGAATGTCAATCAACTCCCAATTGGTTCAGTCAGATTCAAAGGGCGAGTGCATTCAGTTCATTGAACACTGTTTCAAAGACGTAGTGCCGCCTTTCAAGTATAAATGTACAATGACATTGCCATAAGTTCAAATCTGCAGTGCCGCCAATTTGTAGAATATACAACCACCCAAATAGTAAATGTGTAAAACAAACCAGGAATTCAATAATACCTGGCATTTTCCGAAGTCTGAAATAAAGAACGCAGATTAATTGACGATGGAAATCGTAATCAATTATCGGCTTTATCAATGGTTCATCGAATATACGATTAATCATGGCACCCCTAGAAAACGTAAAATGCAAGATTAGGAACGAGACCTATTTTAATGTAGCATGCAGTGTGTTAGTCAAACGCAAGATTAGGAACGAGACCTATTTTAATGTAGCATGCAGTATGTTAGTCAAACGCAAGATTAGGAACGAGACCTATTTTAATGTAACATGCGGCACGTTAGTCAAACGCAAGATTAGGAATGAGACCTATTTTAATGTAGTATGCGGCGCATTAGTCAAACACAAGATTAGGAAAGAGACCCATTTTAATGTAGTCACTATAATGATGTGGCACGTTAGTCAAATGCAAGATTAGAAACGAGACCTATTTTAATGTAGAGTGCGGCGCGTCAAACGTAAGATTAGGAATAAGACCTATTTTAATGTAGCATGCTGTGCTTTTACTCAGAACTTTTTGTTATTTACTATTACAGAGAGTAATTTGCCGAAAATTTATCAAACCTGTCAAAGCTCGAGTTAATGTTAATTTATAATCAATTTCTCATTTTGAAACATGAAGCTTCAAGACTCAGTGCGTTGATTCACACATTGGGATAAAAGCTTCCTCTGACAATGGAACGTACTGGACCAAGCTAGACAACAATAAGGGAGAGCTGGAATACGTCACAAACAATGGGCAGCCGATTCATTGGACCCACTGGAGTGATAACAAGTTCAACTGGAGGGATGAGTGTGTGAAGCTCGGTGGTCGATGTCTGTGGCGTGCGACTAAGTGCGATCAAAAATACTCTAACTATGTCTGTGAATTTAAACGTAAGTATTCTATTATTACATTCATAGGTTTCAAGCTGTTATGTTCTTTCACTAAACCTAAGTTGATTCGGTGGTTGGTGTCTGTTAACTCGGTGGTCGGCGTCTCTTAACTCTGTGGTCGGCGTCTGTTGACTCGGTGGTCGGTGTCTGTTAGCTCAGTGGTCGGTGTCTGTTGACTCGTTGCCAGTGTCTATTGAATCGGTGGTTGGTGTCTGTTGACTCGGTTGTCAGTGTCTGTTGACTCGGTGGTTGGTGTTTGTTGACTCATTGTCTGGTAACTCGGTGTCTGTTGACTCGGTGGTTGGTGTCTGTTGACTCAGTGTCTGGTAACTCGGTATCTGTTGACTCGGTGGTCGGCGTCTGTTGACTCGGTGGTTGGCGTCTATTGACTCGGTGGTTGGTGTCTGTTGACTCAGTGTCTGGTAACTCGGTGTCTGTTGACTCGGTGGTTGGTGTCTGTTGACTCAGTGTCTGGTAACTCGGTGTCTGGTAACTTGGTGGTTGATGTCTAATGACTCGGTGGTTGGTGTCTGTTGACTAGGTGGTTGGTAAATCGGTGGTCAGTGTCTGTTGACTCGGTGGTCGGCGTCTGTTGACTTGGTGGTAGGTAGCTCGGTGGTTGGCATCTGTTGACTCGGTGGTTGGTAGCTCGGTGGTCGGTGTCTGTTGACTCGGTGGTCGGTGTCTGTTGACTCGGTGGTTGGTGTCTGTTGACTCGGTGGTCGGTGTCTGTTGACTTGGTGGTCGGTGTCTGTTGACTCGGTGGTCAGTGTCTGTTGACTCGGTGTCTGGTAACTCGGTGGTCGGCATCTGTTGATTCGGTGGTTGGTAACTCGGTGGTCGGTGTCTGTTGACTTGGTGGTCGGTGTTTGTTGACTTGATGGTCGGTGTTTGTTAACTTGGGGATCGGTGTCTGTTGATTCGGTGGTCGATGTCTGTTGACTCGGTGTCTGGTAACTCGGTGGCTGGCATCTTTTGACACATTGGTCGATGTCTGTTGACTCGGTCGTTGGCGTCTGTTGAGTGCTAATTTAAATTAGTGCATTCAAAAATACAATAACTAAGTACATGAATTTAAAAGTTAAGTATTCTATTACATTCGAACTACCGCCATGCAAATCTGGGATTTTCATCATGTGTAAAGATGATCAATACAAATGGAAACGTTTTTGGCCGCCATGCCAACAAAAGACAAATGCAGAAATGCACATAAATAAACATTGCAGGCGATTTGCAATGAATACAGTATACTCAAATGTCACAGTTTAAAATAACTGACACAAATTGCTTCCATTTTAACTGGCAGGAAACATTCTATATACTAACTGAAGTAAAATATTACAAAAATTCTCCATAGTAATGAAATGAACATTTTGAATTGTAATATCGGAATTTTGTTAGTGCAAAATTAGTTAATACCCTTTCTAACTAAATACTCATTGACGAGCCGATCCCTTAGGAAAAGTTCAGATAAGTTTAACCCTTTCTATACTAAACACTCATTGACGAGTAGATCAGTAGGAAATGTTCAGATAATAAGTTTAACCCTTTTTTACTAAATACTCATTGACGAGTAGATCCCTGGGAGATGTTCAGATAATATGTTTAACCCTTTCTATACTAGATACTCATTGATGAATAGATCCCTGGGAAATGTTCAGATAATAAGTTTAACCCTTTTTTACTAAATACTCATTTACGAGTAGATCCCTGGGAGATATTCACATAATATGTTTAACCCTTTCTATACTAGATACTCATTGATGAGTAGATCCATGGGAAATGTTTAGATAATAAGTTTAACCCTTTCTTTATTAAATACTCATTAATGTGTAGTTCCCTTATGAAATGTTCAGATAATAAGTTTAACCCTTTCTTTACTAGATACTCATTTACGAGTAGATCCCTTAGGAAATAAATGTTCAAATAATAATTATCTGAAAATTCCAATAATCACGACTCCTCTGTACTTGTATGATCTGTGGTCTGTTCATATTTCCTGAACACACTTTTATACAGTAATTCCCTAAATAATTGACTCTCAGTGAGAGCTTTCCGATGAATGGTAACAAGCCATATTTCCGACTAAATCTTGAAAAATTACCCTAATTCTGCTGTGGTTAAGCAGTCAATTATTTAGGGCATTAGAATTATGGGTAATTTTTCAGGATATAGTTGGAAATATGGCTTGTTACCATTCATCGGAAAGCTCTCAGTGAGTGCTTTTCGATAAATGGTAACAAGCCATATTTCCGACTCTCTAAGAGCTTTCTGATGAATGGCAACAAGCCATATTTCCGACTAAATCCTGAAAAGTTACCCGTAATTCTGCTGTGGTTAAGGAGTCGATTATTTAGCGCATTACTGTACTTGTGTTTACTTCAGCTGCTGGTGATTATTATATACCAACAAATGCCGTCTTCAATCAGAACTCAAAGACTTACATATGGCATGTCCCGTCAACCATGACATTCAAAGAGGCGGTCACTGAATGTGGGAAATATGAAGCATATCCGATCTACGACATCTCAGAATCAACTCACGATTTCTTACTTAATAACATGTAAGTATCCGATCTACGACATCTTGGAATCAACTCACGATTTCATACTCAATAACATGTAAGTATCCGATCTACGACATCTCAGAATCAACTCACGATTTCTTACTTAATAACATGTAAGTATCCGATCTACGACATCTTGGAATCAACTCACGATTTCATACTCAATAACATGTAAGTATCCGATCTACGACATCTTGGAATCAACTCACGATTTCTTACTTAATAACATGTAAGTATCCGATCTACAACAATGCAGAATCAACTCACGATTTCTTACTTAATAACATGTAAGTATCCGATCTACGACATCTTGGAATCAACTCACGATTTCTTACTTAATAACATGTAAGTATCCGATCTACGACATCTTGGAATCAACTCACGATTTCTTACTTAATAACATGTAAGTATCCGATCTACGACATCTTGGAATCAACTCACGATTTCTTACTTAATAACATGTAAGTATCCGATCTACGACATCTTGGAATCAACTCACGATTTCATACTCAATAACATGTAAGTATCCGATCTACGACATCTCAGAATCAACTCACGATTTCTTACTTAATAACATGTAAGTATCCGATCTACGACATCTTGGAATCAACTCACGATTTCTTACTTAATAACATGTAAGTATCCGATCTACGACATCTTGGAATCAACTCACGATTTCATACTCAATAACATGTAAGTATCCGATCTACGACATCTCAGAATCAACTCACTATTTCTTACTTAATAACATGTAAGTATCCGATCTACAACAATGCAGAATCAACTCACGATTTCTTACTTAATAACATGTAAGTATCCGATCTACGACATCTTGGAATCAACTCACGATTTCTTACTTAATAACATGTAAGTATCCGATCTACGACATCTTGGAATCAACTCACGATTTCTTACTTAATAACATGTAAGTATCCGATCTACGACATCTTGGAATCAACTCACGATTTCTTACTTAATAACATGTAAGTATCCGATCTACGACATCTTGGAATCAACTCACGATTTCTTACTTAATAACATGTAAGTATCCGATCTACGACATCTTGGAATCAACTCACGATTTCTTACTTAATAACATGTAAGTATCCGATCTACGACATCTTGGAATCAACTCACGATTTCTTACTTAATAACATGTAAGTATCCGATCTACGACATCTCAGAATCAACTCACGATTTCTTACTTAATAACATGTAAGTATCCGATCTACAACATCTTGGAATCAACTCACGATTTCATACTCAATAACATGTAAGTATCCGATCTACGACATCTCAGAATCAACTCACGATTTCTTACTTAATAACATGTAAGTATCCGATCTACAACAATGCAGAATCAACTCACGATTTCTTACTTAATAACATGTAAGTATCCGATCTACAACATCTCGGAATCAACTCACGATTTCTTACTTAATAACATGTAAGTATCCGATCTACAACAATGCAGAATCAACTCACGATTTCTTACTTAATAACATGTAAGTATCCGATCTACAACAATGCAGAATCAACTCACGATTTCTTACTTAATAACATGTAAGTATCCGATCTACAACATCTCGGAATCAACTCACGATTTCTTACTCAATAACATGTAAGTATCCGATCTACAACATCGTGGAATCAACTCACGATTTCTTACTTAATAACATGTAAGTATCCGATCTACAACATTGCGGAATCAACTCAGGATTTCTTACTTAATAACATGTAAGTATCCGATCTACAACAATGCAGAATCAACTCACGATTTCTTACTTAATAACATGTAAGTATCCGATCTACAACATCTCGGAATCAACTCAGGATTTCTTACTTAATAACATGTAAGTATCCGATCTACAACATTGCGGAATCAACTCAGGATTTCTTACTTAATAACATGTAAGTATCCGATCTACAACAATGCAGAATCAACTCACGATTTCTTACTTAATAACATGTAAGTATCCGATCTACAACATCTCGGAATCAACTCACGATTTCTTACTTAATAACATGTAAGTATCCGATCTACAACAATGCAGAATCAACTCACGATTTCTTACTTAATAACATGTAAGTATCCGATCTACAACAATGCAGAATCAACTCACGATTTCTTACTTAATAACATGTAAGTATCCGATCTACAACATCTCGGAATCAACTCAGGATTTCTTACTTAATAACATGTAAGTATCCGATCTACAACAATGCAGAATCAACTCACGATTTCTTACTTAATAACATGTAAGTATCCGATCTACAACATCTCGGAATCAACTCAGGATTTCTTACTTAATAACATGTAAGTATCCGATCTACAACATTGCGGAATCAACTCAGGATTTCTTACTTAATAACATGTAAGTATCCGATCTACAACAATGCAGAATCAACTCACGATTTCTTACTTAATAACATGTAAGTATCCGATCTACAACAATGCAGAATCAACTCACGATTTCTTACTTAATAACATGTAAGTATCCGATCTACAACAATGCAGAATCAACTCACGATTTCTTACTTAATAACATGTAAGTATCCGATCTACAACAATGCAGAATCAACTCACGATTTCTTACTTAATAACATGTAAGTATCCGATCTACAACATCTCGGAATCAACTCACGATTTCTTACTTAATAACATGTAAGTATCCGATCTACAACAATGCAGAATCAACTCACGATTTCTTACTTAATAACATGTAAGTATCCGATCTACAACAATGCAGAATCAACTCACGATTTCTTACTTAATAACATGTAAGTATCCGATCTACAACAATGCAGAATCAACTCACGATTTCTTACTTAATAACATGTAAGTATCCGATCTACAACAATGCAGAATCAACTCACGATTTCTTACTTAATAACATGTAAGTATCCGATCTACAACAATGCAGAATCAACTCACGATTTCTTACTTAATAACATGTAAGTATCCGATCTACAACAATGCAGAATCAACTCACGATTTCTTACTTAATAACATGTAAGTATCCGATCTACAACATCTCGGAATCAACTCAGGATTTCTTACTTAATAACATGTAAGTATCCGATCTACAACAATGCAGAATCAACTCACGATTTCTTACTTAATAACATGTAAGTATCCGATCTACAACATCTCGGAATCAACTCAGGATTTCTTACTTAATAACATGTAAGTATCCGATCTACAACAATGCAGAATCAACTCACGATTTCTTACTTAATAACATGTAAGTATCCGATCTACAACAATGCAGAATCAACTCACGATTTCTTACTTAATAACATGTAAGTATCCGATCTACAACATCTCGGAATCAACTCACGATTTCTTACTCAATAACATGTAAGTATCCGATCTACAACATCGTGGAATCAACTCACGATTTCTTACTTAATAACATGTAAGTATCCGATCTACAACATTGCGGAATCAACTCAGGATTTCTTACTTAATAACATGTAAGTATCCGATATACAACATTTCGGAATCAACTCACGATTTCTTACTTAATAACATGTAAGTATCCGATCTACAACATTTCGAAATCAACTCAGGATTTCTTACTCAATAACATGTAAGTTGTATTTCTTTTTTAGTTTAGTTTCTCTCTATCCCAAAATTGGCAGACGACACATTGCATTATTGAGGTTGCAGTGTGGGATAGCGTCACTAAATTCACCCTCTGGGGACCTCATTCTGCAAATGACATTCACGCTATAATCAGGCTTTATCCCATTTCTATTTCCCCTCGTACACAATCAATGAATCACCAACCCAAGGCTTGAAAGGTCATTTGCATAATGAGGTCCCCAGAGGATGAAGTTAGTGACGCTATCCCATATAGTGGGCTAGCATAACTAATTTGACCCTCTGGGGACCTCATTCTGCATGGCCTCATCTGCTATGGGAGACATAGACTAAGATTGAAGTTCCCAAATGGTGAATATCGTGATGTACACTCATTGGGAACTTCGATTATGCAATGTGTCGTCTGGCAATTTGATAATTGGAGAAACTAAACTAAAAAAGAAATAGAATCTATGTGAAGAAGTTTCTATAGAAATTTGATAATAAATAAACTTTCCAGAGAAGATGAGGCTTAAGCAGAATGAGGTCCCCAGAGGGTGATTTTAGTGATGCTAGCCCACTATGCAGGATAGTATCACTAAATTCACCTTCTTGCGACCTCATTCTTTGAATGACAGACACTCTATATTAAGGCTTGAATTGAATCTTCTGTCTCACTAAAGCGCGCCGCACACGATGCGATATTTTTTGCATGATATTTGTCGCAGATCCTTGCACATGGTACGATTTTAGTTGTGCGACTTCTGTTTTTATCACTTACGATAGACCACCGCACACGATGCGATTGGATCGTACGATCTGGTTGTTTACTTCCTCGTGAATGCAATGGGTGACCGTATTATTAACGTGGTATATAGGTTATAGGTATAGATCTATATTTGTATTTATCGCTGATATTAAATACGAATTTCCAATAAATATGTTTGTAGTTCTATAGACTAGTAGGCCCTATACCTGATTTAATTCCCTCACAATCAGATATTATTTTGACACCAATTGTAGTTGTATTCTAGAGTCATTAATGTATTCCGCCGTCCAAAATATCTCGCTACTCGGACTTTGAAGGACACTGTATGGCCGCCATGTTGTTGTGAAAGAAAACATGTGATCGCCGCATGATCACATTAATAGTTGAATCTGATTGGCTACTTCGAATAAATGCTATGACTCAATCGTAGAAAATCAAAATTATTTGATTCCTTGCGCGCCGATCTTGCGACAAAATGTCCTGCGATTTTCCACTGCACACACTACAATTTGACCCGTAACCGGTGCCCGATATTTGTTGTACGATATATATCGCGTCGTGTGCGGCACGCTTAACGGAAACTCTGGCCCAGTTTATCAAAGGTTGTTCATAGATCTGTGCAATATACTGTAACAAACCTGAGTTAATGTGCCTGTCATTTGCAGAACGAGGTCCCCTGAGTGTGAATTTAGTGACGCTTTTCCGCATAGCGGGCTAACATCACTAAATTCACCCTCTGGGGACCTCGTTCTGCTTTAGACCTCATCTCCGGAAAGTTTCTTCATTATAAAAATTTATATAGAAACTTCTTCATATATATTCTTTTTCTTTTTTAGTTTAGTTGGCAGATGACACATTGCATTATCGAGGTTCCCAATGGGTGTACATCACAATATTCACAATATGTGACCCTCCATATCAAATCCAGTCGTAAGTCTGCGTAAGTCGGGATTTTTTTACCCTGTGCCAATGCATTCTCTTATATATGCGAGTCGACCATAGGTCGCCTCGCATATATAAGAGAATGCATTGGCCTAACAATTTTTTATAATTTTTTTTAAATAAATGTTTCTTACAATTTTTAGGACATAAAATAAAAAACATCCATTACCCTGCAGGGAGCCCCACACATATATAGAAGCATATAGTAGAGTGTCGTCTGCTCATGTTTGTCTGAGGCTCTGTATGGGTGAAATTATTAAAGTGTTAAAGAATACAAGAAAAAATTATTAAAATTGTAAAAAATTGTTAGGCCATTGCATTCTCTTATATATGCGAGGCGACCTATGGTCGACTCGCATATATAAGAGAATGCATTGGCACAGGGTAAAAAAATGCCGACTTACAACTGGATTTGATATGGCGGGTCACATATATTTATCCTATCATGGAGTCTCATTTGTACCCTTAAATAATTGGAGCTTCATGTAATTATGTGAAAACCCTGTGCCAATGCATTCTCTTATATATGCGAGTTGACCATAGGTCGCCTCGCATATATAAGAGAATACATTGGCCTAACAAATTGTTATTGTTTTATAATTGTTAAAAAATGTAAGAAATAATGATAAAAAATTGTCAAAGAATGTAAGAAAAAATGATAAAATTGTTAAAGAATATCAGAAAAAATTGTAAAAATTGATAAAGAATGTTAGAAAAAATTAACAAAAACTGTTAAAGAATATAAGAAAAAATTGTAAAAAATGTTAAAAGAATGTAAGAAAAATTGATTAAAAAATTATATAAAATTGTTAGGCCAATGCATTCTCTTATATATGCGAGGCGACCTATATAAGAGAATGCATTGGCACATTATCTTTAATGCTGCACCAGCACTTCTCCCATCATGAACCCCAGAGTTATGTTCCTGATCTTATAAGTTTTTGCGGCTTTCTTTTATTTCAGTATCTACGGTAACATGAGTGTAGAATTTTGGATTGGAATTCAGCAAGTAAACACTACATGGACGGCATTGAATGGTCAGAATATATCTTACGTTAATTGGGACATGAATGTGACACGTACAGATGTGTGTGCCAGCGTGAATGTCAGTGCGAACTGGCAGTGGTATACCGCGGACTGTGCAGAGAAAAGGGAGGTTATCTGTGAATCATATTGTAAGTAGTAGTATTAACCCCTGACTTTACTGAATGGATTCTCCCACTCAGTTATAAAAGTATGCATTGGAATGGACTATTATTCATCTGGAGGGGTTTTCAGGAAAAAAGAAGCAGACGGCAGATAATACAAGTACAGAAGGAGTTCTATTTATTGCAGGGAAATGTTCAGATAATAAGTTCAACAAACATGGTCGTTTGTTGAACTTATTATCTGAACATTTCTTAACTACTTGTCAATGAGTATTTAGTATAGAAAGCGTAAATGTGAAACTAATATCTACAGTAATGCCCTAAATAATCGACTCCTTAACCACAGGAAAATTATGGGTAATTTTCCGGATTTAGTCGGAAATATGGCTTCAGTGAGAGCTTTCCGATGAATGGCAACAAGCCATATTTTCGACTAAATCCTGAAAAATTACCCATAATTCTGCTGTGGTTAAATAGTCGATTATTTAGGGCATTACTGTATGGAAGGGCAAATTCACATTTATTAGCAACTTACGCAGCTGACTTACGCTATATTTTTAATTAAATTACTCTTTAAAGGAACGGATGGCCTTTGTTATAGGTTATAATTTAGAAACTGTTGGAGACGAGAGTTTGTTATATAAAGCACATAAATAGTGACCAATAAGCAAAACACTAAATACTGTGGAGATTTTTTTAGGATATTGATTCACGGTGACCCATTCAATACTAAAATCTTGAGAGAGGCAAGGATTTGAAAACACTATACTGGTATGTTGTAAACAACTTGGCGCTATTTCTAACCAAAGTTCTGTTAGTGGGGTCTCCCCTGTGTTTTGCTTATCTTACTCTTTACGTACTGTTTGTTTATGTAAGACAGAGTACTAACATGAAAATAGCATGCAATTTATGCGATATTTAAGATTGGTGTAAGAACATAGTTTGTCTATAATATGATATAATATTCTTTCTGTTATGGCAGTTTTAACAGATTTGACTATTTTAACAGCAATACCCACCGTCAACGCTTACCGTATCTTTAAGCATAATGGAGTTACCCTCCAGTGTAATTCAATAATGCTTAAGCATAATAGAATTACACATAAGCATAACTAAATTACACTTAAACCTAATTGGCTGAATTACACTTAACTCATTCAACGGATAAGACTGCAATCCCGGTCTGACATAATTCAACTCTTGCACGGCAGAGAGAGTAAAACCAATGTGACATTCTTCAGACACTTTCATGATGGCATATACATGTACATTGTTTTGTTTATTACCTTTGTGTGCATTGAATAAATTTGTTATTTGAGTATTACTCTTGTACATTTTGACCACTGACTCCACATTTATACCACGGGAACGCAGCCAATTTGAATTTTCGGACAGGTTCTATGCCTCCCAATTTTGACGGACTTACCACAACCATGATTCTTCGGTCCAAGAGATCATTATTGATTGTTATAACCTATATATAGTCAGGGGAATTTTTTGATGTGCACATAATACTAAAATATCACCCACGGAGATATAAACGTATAACTGTTATGATAACGCGGGAATCTGTAAATTATAGTAATTTGTGCGCCCGCCGCAATCTCGGAGGAATCCGGTACCTCTCGCTGACAACAACGGCACCTTCGATGATTATATAAACAAAATAACCTGGCCACGACTGCGTGTGGGATTTAAAGTTGCACATGTTGTGCTGTGTAAGTGGATTCCATGTGTAAGCAAATCCTGAGATTCAGGGTTCTCTACAATTATTTATACTATTTTTATTTTTGACTGGCTATAAAACTGCTCTGACGGCAGACTGTCTGTTCATCATTAGCAGAATATAAGCTTCCGGTGAGCAAGGCAAGGTACCTTGTTTGCGGGCACAGAACACTGTGGCATCACCCATTTGCAGGGACTAATCTACGTTATAAGTTTGGGCACCCTGTCAGTCCTAGGACGATATGCCGTAGGCATATCCCGATGGCCGCAGGCCAGAGGTGGGGGTGGGTTTGGGAGGGGGTGTCCCCCTCATATCAAAGTGGGGTCTGGGGGCAACCCCCCAGGAAATTTTTGAAAAACCAATGCCCTGAGAGTGAATATGGGGCATTCTGAACCTTTATATTGTGCTATTCAGGTTGGTAAATTTAGTCATAATATAGACAATTTTTTTTTAATTGTTTGTGATTTTCTACTATCATAGACATTGATCTGATAGCTAAAAGTCATGACCAAACTTAATTTGTTTTTACTCTTAATCATTGTAAAACACGCTGAAATATTCTTTTGTTTATTAAAAGATTTGTTTCACTTTTAATGTTTCACCCTTTTTATACCAATATGTATATTTTCTTGAAATAAAAATATATATTCTACCTACCCTGTGTTCAAATTGTGGATGAGAGTAGAAACTCTTACACCACTGGTTTTTTGGTCGCGGCATCTTGTTTAAATATTCGCGGAAATAAACTTCTGGTTAAACTTTATATCTCTTAGTTTTAATTATAAATTCACGTTATGTTAAAAAACGTACCGCGTAATTACGTACCGCGATATGCTATCGTAAATTTAACTGTCGTGGAAATAACATTTCAAGCGCTTTAAAGATTTATTTGCACACGTAACGGCAAGCACTCGATGTGGAGTTTTGGTAAGTACCGTAAGATTGATCTATAAATGAAATTGTTTTAGATCTATACGGATCTTTGCGGATTTCAGTAGTTTCGTTTCAGCGCGTTCCGAATTTTAATTTATTTACCCAAACCGGAAGAGGAAGACATATGTTTTGATTCGTTCGCGAAACAACCGACTGACTTAATTTTTATGATTAAAATGGGTTGTTTTCCCTCGGTAGATCAAATTTGTTGATAAATAGCAATGTTTTCTTTCATTGTATAAGCGTTCAATTAACATTTCCATCGTATTAAAATTAGTTGGCAGTCTCTTTTTATCTAAAAATACCTGATTGACTGGGAAATGTTTTACAACTCTGAGGCATATTTCGTTTGGGCGCCCAAACCCGTTTTACGGATCCAAATACGGCCTAGATTAGCCCCTGATTGTTCATTCTGAATATGGGCACCATAAAAAATAAATTTAATTAAATTGTTATTTGAGTATTACTCTGATGTATTTTGACCACTGACTCCACAATATTTTGGCCGTTGTGGCCCATCAACGTTGTACACCCCAACAGCATGCAACACATCATTGAAAATTGAAAAACCCGATGGGGTTTTAATCTATCAAGCATATTGCACCCCTCTGTTGTCATAAAAAAAAACATCATGTACCCCTCAGATAATAATAAAACAGGAGACGAATCGATGCATGAATGGAAACAATAAGAGCGGAAATCCTGACATTCCCATTCCTTAAGACGCTATATATATTTACTAAATTGATCTAAATAACTCAACAATGTCGTAATCAAACGCTCGTTCCTCACATGGTGGCGTTTGTATGGATATTATATAACATGCATGCCCCTCATGATGGTGATATTAGGGTTATAATAATCTATATATATAAAACCCGTCGTCTGTGTGTGTGTGTGTGTGTATCTGTGTGTAACTCGGTCACGCTTTGGCGCGTTTATAACTTTTTAACCATGCATCCAATGTGGTCCAAATTAGTACCACGGCCTATAGTGTGTCATAAAAGGTGACTCACCAAATTTCACGCCGATTGGTCCAAGCAAACCTGAGATCTAACATGGTCCCCAAATGCAGTATCTGCACTCAAGTAGACACTATTTCTTATGACGTTTGTCCAAATGACGTCATTGACGTCGAACGCAGTACAACACTTGCTTTGCTATTGTAGGCGAAACTTCCATGCGCTCAATCAAAGCGTTGTTGGAAATAAGCGCTAAATTAATGTGTCAGTTCAGGTTCATTGTGAATTTAGATAACGAATGTGCATGTATAGTGGGGTGTAGTCAAGACTCAAACGTTCTACCGTCGTTGGGAATGGGTGGATGTAGTGGGGTGCAGAGTCAAGACTCGAACGTTCGTCGTTGGGCATGGGTTCTAATATGGTATTTTAATTTGCCAGTTTGGTTTAAACATAAGTAAATAATGCTGTCTTTGATACAAAAGTTGTGCATTGAATGTGGTATCGAGGGAGTACCGGTATATACGGAAGATGTCGAATGGACAGTCTGACCTCTCGCCAGTGGGTACCATGAACTCAGTAAATTCGCCAAACTGAGTTAGAAAAATCACATTCCTGGGACAGGCCTAATAATAGGGCATACAGTGTAAACAATACTGCCGACGCTAATTAATGTTCTTTTAAACTTTCGGTTGAGTGCAAATCTGATAAAAGAATAAATGTTTAAAAGATCACAATGTGCGCGAAGCGCATGCAGTTTAAATTCATATAATGTGCGCGAAGCTCACTAAGGGGCTGCAGACCCCTCCCCCGCTAAATAAAGGTTCCGAATAGAGCCTGTTTCAGTTAGTAGGCCCTATAGATAATGTAAAATATCTTGATTGTTACGTTCCATATGTGCATGCATATACGTGGGTTGGGGAGATGATGGTGGGGGCAAAAATACAGTTTTATTGAAATAAAGTGTTCATACAAATGGGCCGCGCAGTGCAGGGCGTGTGATCATTAGGCTGCATGCTGAATACAGGTTCCAAAGGGGGTCCGTTTAAAATGTGCTGCAAGCTCCCTATGTGTGGGCGAAGCTCACGCAGTTTAAGATCATATAATGTGCGTGATGCGCAGAAAGGGGCTGCATGTAGACCCCTCCCCGCTAAATAAAGTCTTCCGAATTGAGCCTGTTTCAGTATAGATAAAGTACAATATTTTGATTGTTGCGTTCCATATGTGCATGCATATACATGGGTTGGGAAGATGGGGGTGGGGGTAAAAATACAATTTTATTGAAAAGTGTTCATACAAATGGATCGCATAGTGCAGGTGTATGATAATTAGGCGGCATGCGGAATACAGGTTCAAAATGTGCAACAAGCTCCCGAATGAAGGCTCCTGAATTGAGTACGTTTCAGTTGGTGCATAGTATTATTTAAATAATATACTGATTTTGTTTCGTTCAATATGTACATGCGCATATGTAGACTGGGTGTGTAGAAATACAGTTTTAGTGAAATGAAGAGTTCCAACGCGCATAAAGTAACAAAAAAAGAGAAGCATGGCCATTCCATGTGTCCATGAAAGCGGACACTAGAAAATAACAAAACTCATTTATATACCCGTCATTTTGTGACGGGCAAACCCCTAGTCTGTATATATAAAACCCGTCGTCTGTTTGTCTGTGTGTGTGTGTATAACTCAGTCACGCTTTTGGCGTGTTTGTAACTTTTCAACCATGTGTGCAATGGGGCCCAAAATTGTACCACAGCCTACATTGTGCTGATGACTCACCAAATTTCACGCCGATAGCTTAAAGCAGACCTGAGATCTAACATGATCCCCAAATGCAGTATTTGCATTCAAGTAGTTACTATTTTTTATGACGTTTGTCGAAATGACGTCATATGACGTCGCACGCAATCCCACACTTGCTTTGCTATTGTAGACGAAACTCCAATGTTGGAAATATGCGCTAAATTAATTTGTCAGTTCAGGTTGAGTGCGAATATAAGTAACGAATGTTGATTTTGTCATGGAAGTGTATGTAGTGGGGTGTATAGGGACAAGACTCGAATGCTCTACCATCATTGGGAATGGGTGATAATATGGCATTTTAATGGAATCTAAATGTATAGTAATAAAGTAAAATATCTTGATTGCTGCATTCCATATGTTCATGCATATATGTCGGTTGGAAGGGGGGGTAGAACATACAGTTTTATTGAAATAACGAATTCCCACAAATGGGCTGCATGCTGAATACAGGCTCCCAATGGGCCAATGGGTCCGTTTAAGATCAAAATGTGTCGTCGCTGAATTAAGGCTCCCGAATTGTGTACGTTTCAGTTAGTATATAGTATATTTAAAGTAATTTGCTTATTTGGTTTCTTTCAATGTGTGCATGCGTATATGTGGGTGGGTGTAGACATATAGTTTTTAGTGAAATAAAGTGTTCCCTCGCGCACCCAGTGACAAACAAGAGAAGCATGACCATTCCATTTCTAATATAGAAATGAGAATTTGTTCATGACCGCAGACACTAGAAAGTAACAAAGAACATTTATATACCCGTCATTTTGTGATGGGCAATCCCCTAGTGATACTATAAAACACATGGTAACCAGGTGGGCAATCCCCTAGTGATACTATAAAACTGATAGATGATAGATGTCAGAACGGCGGTACATGTGTGGACGGAATGTTTAATTATATTGATTCCTCTGTTTGCAGACTCTGATAAATGCACACCTGATAGATGTCAGAACAGCGGTACATGTGTGGACGGAATGTTTAATTATATTGATAACTCTGTTTTCAGACTCTGATAAATGCATGCCTGATAGATGTCAGAACGGTGGTACATGTGTGGACGGAATGTTTAATTATATTGATTCCTCTGTTTGCAGACTCTGATAAATGCACACCTGATAGATGTCAGAACGGCGGTACATGTGTGGACGGAATGTTTAATTATATTGATAACTCTGTTTTCAGACTCTGATAAATGCATGCCTGATAGATGTCAGAACGGTGGTACATGTGTGGACGGAATGTTTAATTATATTGATAACTCTGTTTTCAGACTCTGATAAATGCATGCCTGATAGATGTCAGAACGGTGGTACATGTGTGGACGGAATGTTTAACTATACTTGCGAGTGTACATATCTATACAACGGATATAACTGTGAAACATGTGAGTATTCTTCACTCAGACCTCCATAATTTAGTGGCCATATCTATGTGGGAAAAATTTAAATTCTAAAGTCATTCTGGGTCTATCATACAATCATACACCTCGTACTTTGCTACCAATTACAGTAATGCCCTAAGTAATTGACTCCTTAACCACAACATAATTATGGGTAACTTTTCAGGATTTAGTCGGAAATATGGCTTGTTGTCATTCTTCGGAAAGCTCTCGGGAACCTATTTTTGCAAATGACAGGCACACTTAATTCAGGCTTACCTTCCTTATATAATCAGGCTTTTGTCCAATCAGAAATATTGTTAGTTAACCCTTTCAGTGCCAGGGGCCGATCTCATCGGCCCTAATTTACAGTCTGTAAAATCGGCCCTAAAAAAACGAAAAAATAAAAATGTTTTTTTTTTTTTTTTTGTTTTTTTTTTTTTGTTGGTTGAATTGTTTTTGGGTATGCTTAAGCATGCTATAGCGAATTTAAAAACAAACTGGATAAAACCTATGGGGCATGTTATATCTCAAAACTATCACCAAGTATTCATAGTAATAATTTTGATTCCCATGAAAAACGTAAGATTCCCTGGGACTAAACCTACAAAATAAGTCTGTTAAAGAATATAAGAAAAAATTATTAAAATTGTAAAAAATAATAACAAATGATGAGAAATTGTTAGGCCAATGCATTCTCTTATATATGCGAGGCGACCTATGGTCGACTCGAATATATAAGAGAATGCGTTGGCACAGGGTATATGGGTTGATACAAAAATCGGACCTGGCACTCAAAGGGTTAAGGGATGGAAAATAATACACAACATTGTATGATGACATTTTTATTATCCATTTGTATGTTTATCCAAATTTGGGAATAACACTTTTGTGGTTATTTTTGGTATTTGTCGGCACTTAATTCTCTATGAAAGCCTGTATTTGATGAGCAGAAAGCATGATTTGGAAGAGTGAGCACGGAAATGAAAAAAAAAATTAAATGCGGAAGTCAAACGTCTGCCTAATTCCACCAGTGTTAAGCGTGCACCACAATTTCAATTCATTTCACAATAGTTAATTTGTGACGTCACAGAGTCCCGATAAAATAGTCATATTGCGAAACTTGAGACTCCAATATGACATTCGGGAGTCCAATATGACATTCGGGAGTCCAATATGACTTTTTCCCGGACTATCACGCGGCGGCTTTTGTCCATTCAGAAATAGTGTTAGTTAACCCTTTCAGTGCCAAGTCCGATTTTTTTATCAAACCATATTTCCTTGATAATTTTTCAAATTTATTGATTATAATAATGTGATACATTGATGGAAAGAGCTCTTAGATTTATTGATTATATTGATGTGATACATTAGCTCTTAGAGCTCTTTCCATCAATGTATCACATTATGATAATTAATAAATTTGAAAAATGATCAAAGAAATATGGGTTGATACAAAAATCGGACTTGGCACTGAAATGGTTAAGGGATGGATAATAATATATTGTTATATTGTTATGAATTGCAGTGATTTCATCAACCAAGTGCCTGCATCCTTCATCGTACTACAATCTGGAGACGAACTCGTGCTTCTGGATGGAGTTTGAGGACATATCGATGGAGGAGGCGGAGGAATTGTGTTATCTCTACGGAGGTCACTTAGCGAGCATTTATACACAACAACAACTCGACTTTGTTATCAGTACAGTGTATGTATTATGTAGTGTTTAGTTGACTGCGTTGGTTGATATATATCGATATAGGCATTGTATTATGTAGCATTAGATGACTTTGTCGGTTGATATATATCGATAGAGGCGTTGTATTATGTAGCATTAGATAACTGCATTGGTCGATCTATATCAATAGAGGAGTTGAATTATGTTGGTTGATATATCGATGGAGGAGGCTGACGAGTTGTGTTATCAGTACAGTGTATGTATTATGTAGCATTAGGTGACTGCGTTGGTTGATATATATCGATGGAGGAGGCTGACGAGTTGAGTTATCAGTACAGTGTATGTATTATGTAGCATTAGGTGACTGCGTTGGTTGATATATATTGATAGAGGAGGCTAACGAGTTGTGCTATCTCTGCGGAGGTCACTTAGCGAGCATGTATACACAGCAACAACTCGACTTTGTTATCAGTACAGTGTATGTATTATGTAGTGTTAGTTGACTGCGTTGGTTGATATATATCGATAGAGGAGGCACATGAGTTGTGCTATCTCTACGGAGGTCACTTAGCGACCATTTATACACAACAACAACTCGACTTTGTTGTCAGTACAGTGTATGTATTATGTAGCATTAGATGACTGCGTTGGTCGATATATATTGATAGAGGAGGCGGAGGAGTTGTGCTATCTCTGCGGAGGTCACTTAGCGACCATGTATACACAGCAACAACTCGACTTTGTTATCAGTACAGTGTATGTATTATGTAGCATTAGGTGACTTTTGGTTGATATATATTGATAGAGGAGGCGGAGGAGTTGTGCTATCTCTACGGAGGTCACTTAGCGACCATTTATACACAACAACAACTCGACTTTGTTATCAGTACAGTGTATGTATTATGTAGCATTAGATGACTGCGTTGGTCGATCTATATATGAAACTAGAAGGTGACCCGACTTCGTCCAAGGCTATTCAAAAACCAAATTTCAAGTCGATTGCTCCACCCGTTTTCGAGATCTGGTCTGCGCATGCGCGAAGCTGGCGTCGCACGGGGTCGGCGACCCGATAAAATTTGTATCCGGGGCAAGATACATTCACATGCCAAATTTCAAGTCGATAGCTCCACCCGTTTCCGAGATATATAGCCCAATGTCATTTGCGGATACCTCGGCCGGTGATGAGTTAACGCGACATCGGCCTGTTAAGAGTTAACGCGATCACGTCACGATATGTTGATGGCGTAATATATTTTTTTACGCAATGATTTTCGATGAGCGAAGCACGGTCCTGCGTTCTTCCCGATAATTAAGGTAGAAACTTTAAACGTACACAGGCGTGTGATACATCATTGGAAAGATGAAAAGCCACAGATTCTAACCGTGCAAATTATATGACTGGCAATTTATTATTCGCGCTATATCGAATCGATTTGTGAGCACCGAACTGAAATATATTAGCGCAAAACGGCGTAAAAACAGATTTGACCTCGGCACTTGAAAAGTTGACCTCGGATCTGAAAATTAATAGGCCTATATTACTCCTGGCCCGAAAATACCCCCACATACCAAGTTTCATCGAAATTGGCTCGGCCGTTTTTGAGTCCATCGATTACACACAAACAGATACACACACATACACACACACAGATCTTTCAAAATATATAATAGACTAGAAGGTGACCCGACTTCGTCCGGGGTTTGACCTTGAATTGTCTATTTTGTAGGCCAAGGTCAAGTGGGGTCACGATTTGACCCGTCCAAAACACTGCCCGAACAAAAGTACCCGACAAAAGTACCCGTCGAAATCCATCCGGTTTTACCCGATTTGACCTTTTAACCCGATTTGATTTCCACTCAAGTATATAAACGCGCCACGTTTACACACGCTCATTAATTATCAAGTTTCAACGTAAAGATAAATTACCATCGGTGCCCGAGATATCGCCAAGACGTCTGAAACAGTCAAATGCATCGGCCGGTTGAGCGTTAACGTGATCTAACGTTATGAACTCTAACGACGTCATAGAAGTTACACATTGATTTTACCCTGATAGAAGATCGTACCACTTCTTAATAATTGAGGCAGATAACTAAAACGGATACATACATATTATATATCGTTGGAAAGAGGAAACACGAAAGATTCTCATAGTGTCATTATTATGACTGGCATGTTATTATTCGCGCTATATCGAATCGATTTGTGAGCACCGAACTGAAATATATTAGCGCAAAACGGCGTAAAAACAGATTTGACCTCGGCACGTGAAAAGTTGACCTCGCACGAACAAATTAATAGGCCTATGTTACTCGTGGCCTGAAAATACCCCCACATACCAAGTTTCATCGAAATTGGCTGAGTCGTTTTTGAGTCCATCGATTACACACAAACAGATACACACACAGATCTTTCAAAATATATAATAGACTAGAAGGTGACCCAACTTCGTCCGGGCTTTGACCTTGAATTGTCTATTTTGAAGGCCAAGGTCAAGTGGGGTCACGATTTGACCCGTCCAAAACACAGTGCCCGAACAAAAGTACCCGACAAAAGTACACGTCGAAATCCATCCGGTTTTACCCGATTTGACCTTGAATTGACCATTTTGAAGGTCAAGGTCAGGTGGGGTCAAACACCAACACCCCCAAAAAGGTGGAAATCGGCCCAGCGGATACCGGGAAATCGGCCCAGCGGATACCGAGATACCCTATGCATCAAATTTCGTCCGTAAAAATCCGCCAGTTTAACCCGATTTGATTTCCACTCAAGTATATAAACGCGCCACATTTACACGCGCTCATTAATTATCAAGTTTCAACGTATAGATAAATTACCATCGGTGCCCAAGATATCGCCAAGACGTCTGAAACAGTCAAATGCATCGGCCGGTTGAGCGTTAACGTGATCTAACGTTATGAACTCTAACGACGTCATAGAAGTTACGCATTGTTTTTACCCTGATAGAAGATCGTACCACTTCTTCTTAATAATTGAGGCAGATAACTAAACGGATACATACATATTATATATCGTTGGAAAGATGAAGCCACACAGATTCTAACCGTGCAAATTATATGACTGGCAATTTATTATTCGCGCTATATCGAATCGATTTGTGAGCACCGAACTGAAATATATTAGCGCAAAACGGCGTAAAAACAGATTTGACCTCGGCACGTGAAAAGTTGACCTCGCACGAACAAATTAATAGGCCTATGTTACTCGTGGCCCGAAAATACCCCCACGTACCAAGTTTCATCGAAATTGGCTTAGCCGTTTTTGAGTTCGTCGATTACACACAAACACACACACACACACAGATACACAGATCTTCCAAAATATTTAATAGATAAGGAGGCACATGAGATGTGTTATCTCTACGGAGGTCACTTATCGAGCATTTATACACAACAACAACTCGACTTTGTTATCAGTACAGTGTATGTATTATGTAGCATTAGGTGACTGCGTTGGTCGATATATATCGATAGAGGCGGCAGTGGAGTTGTGTTATCTCTTCGGAGGTCACTTAGCAACCATTTATACACAGCAACAACTCAGCTTTGTTATCAGTACAGTGTATGTATTATGTAGCATTAGGTGACTGCATTGGTTGATATATATCAATAGAGGCGGCAGCGGAGTTGTGTTATCTCTTCGGAGGTAACTTAGCAACCATTTATACACAACAACAACTCGACTTTGTTATCAGTACAGTGTATGTATTATGTAGCATTAGATGACTGCGTTGGTCGATATATATCGATAGAGGCGGCAGCAGAGTTGTGTTATCAGTACAGTGTATGTATTATGTAGCATTAGATGACTGCGTTGGTTGATATATATCGATAGAGGCGGCAGCGGAGTTGTGTTATCTCTTCGGAGGTCACTTAGCAACCATTTATACACAACAACAACTCGACTTTGTTATCAGTACAGTGTATGTATTATGTAGCGTTAGATGACTGTGTTGGTCGATATATACCGATAGAGGAGTTGTATTATGTAGCATTAGATGACTGCGTTGGTTGATATATATCGATAGAGGTGGCAACAGAGTTGTTTTATCTCTTCGGAGGTCACTTAGCAACCATTTATACACAACAACAACTCGACTTTGTTATCAGTACAGTGTATGTATTATGTAGCGTTAGATGACTGTGTTGGTCGATATATATCGATAGAGGAGTTGTTATATGTAGCATTAGATGACTGCATTGGTTGATATATATCGATAGAGGCGGCAGCGGAGTTGTGTTATCTCTTCGGAGGTCACTTAGCAACCATTTATACACAACAACAACTCAACTTTGTTATCAGTACAGTGTATGTATTATGTAGCGTTAGATGACTGTGTTGGTTGATATATATCGATAGAGGAGGCACATGAGTTGTGCTATCTCTACGGAGGTCACTTAGCGACCATTTATACACAACAACAACTCGACTTTGTTGTCAGTACAGTGTATGTATTATGTAGCATTAGATGACTGTGTTGGTCGATATATATTGATAGAGGAGGCGGAGGAGTTGTGCTATCTCTGCGGAGGTCACTTAGCGACCATTTATACACAACAACAACTAAGCTTTGTTAACAGTACAGTGTATGTATTATGTAGCATTATGTGACTGTTGGTCGATTTATATTGATAGAGGAGGCACATGAGTTGTGCTATATCTACGGAGGTCACTTAGCGACCATTTATACACAACAACAACTCGACTTTGTTATCAGTACAGTGTATGTATTATGTAGCATTAGGTGACTGCTTTGGTCGATCTATATATCAAATAAGGAGGCACATGAGATGTGTTATCTCTACGGAGGTCACTTAGCAAGCATTTATATACAACAACAACTCCACTTTGTTATCAGTACAGTGTATGTATTATGTAGCATTAGGTGATTGCGTTGGTCGATCTATATATCAAATAAGGAGGCACATGAGATGTGCTATCTCTACGGAGGTCACTTAGCGACCATTTATACACAACAACAACTCCACTTTGTTGTCAGTACAGTGTATGTATTATTGTTCTCAACAATACATGTTTTAGCCCTTTCATGACTAGAGCTTCCTGAATTTTTGCGAAAACCCTGTGCCAGTGCATTCTCGCATATGGCTTGATATTTATCTTTGTGTGGCCTTATTTATTCCTATGGTATCAAAATGGTTGGTAACTCAAAATTGTAATCAGATTTAACCCTTTACCCAACAGAAGGGCCCTGTGCCAATGCATTCTCTTATATATGCGAGTCGACCATAGGTCGCCTCGCATATATAAGAGAATGCATTGGCTTAACACATTAAAAATTATAAAATTGTTAAAGAATGTAAGAAAAAATGGTAAAAAGTGTTAAAAAAAGATTTTTTTTAGGCCAATGCATTCTCTTATATATGCGAGGCGACCTATGGTCGACTCGCATATATAAGAGAATGCATTGGCACAGTGCATAACTGTAACTATCACAATGTGGTCAATGAGCCGGTTCCAATTATATCCATATTTGTATGGTTTTATTGAGACAGACCCAAGATAATTTAGGCTGTTGCAGCTTTATTTGGCCGTTTTTGGCCGGTTTGTTGGGTAAAGGGTTAATCTTTATTCGTAACCGATTACATTGGCATGTAATTGCCCCAACAAAACCCCTAACCCGAACCCTAACCCTGACCCTGAACCCTAACCCCGAACCCTAACCCCGAACCCTAACCCTAACCTAACCCCGAACCCTAACCCCGAACCCTAACCCCGAACCCTAACCCCGAACCCTAACCCCGAACCCAAACCATTATTTTCTCTTACAGGCTGGACAGGAAGAGTATAAATGAGTTTTGGATTGGAATAAATGACGTCAAAGTGGAAGGTTATTATATGACTCAGGATAACCGACATATCAACCAGACGGAATGGCTGCTCAACATGACATCACAAACGGCTGCAGCAGATAGATACTATATGAAGAAGAACACGTCAGCAGGATATTTATTCTTCGGACTAGATGCATCAGCAGAAAGACCTGGGCTCTGTGACGCAAATGGTATGTTATTCAGATATGTTAAAGGGACCCAAGGCACTCACAGTGTTAAAAATATATTAGTCTGGTCAAACATCACCCCTATAAAAGGGACCAAGGCACTCACAGTGGGTAAATGTGTTAAAAATATATAAGTCTGTAAAAACATCACCCCTATTAAAGGGACCCAGGTCACTCACAGCGGGTAAATGTGTTCAAATATAAAAGTCTGTATAAACACCACCCCTATTAAAGGGACCCAGGTCACTCACAGCGGGTAAATGTGTTCAAATATAAAAGGTAAAAACACCACCCCTATTAAAGGGACCCAGGTCACTCACAGCGGGTAAATGTGCTAAAAATATATAAGTCTGTAAAAACACCACCCCTATTAAAGGGACCCAAGGCACTCAAAGTGGATAAATATGCTAAAAAATATTTATGTCTGAAAAAACATCATGATTAAAGGGACCCGAGGCACTCACAGCGGGTAAATTTGCAAAAAGTATAAAAATCTGTAAAAACACCCCTATTATCACCCCTATTAAAGGGACCCAAGGCACTCACAGTGGGTAAATTGACAGTGGGTGAATCTCAGACAATCATTGGTGCTTCTTGCCCTCATCTCTTGGTGTTTTCGGACCCACTGTAATTATGTTATAAGATTTTTATTATATTATTTTTGGCTACCTATTTTTTTGTAAATTTGATGAGATATCTTTATCGCAATACTCTGTTCCTTCATCTCTTGCTTGTTGTTGGTTATATAAATTATCATTTATATCAACAAAAAAAATACGTGGGCATTTAAAGACACGGTTGGCCTTGGCGGTGGGTATCCTGTGAAAATATCCCCAACCGTCAAAAACCGCCACAAACAGAAAGAACATCAAAATGTAGATAGACTTTGTCCGTATACAAATAAGAAATATCGCATAAACAGTATGTTATGGTCATATGTTTGACCATTGTTATGTAAACAAAAGCATAAAAAGTAACTTTTCTGGTGTTTGTTTATATTATGATGGTAAACATAAAGAGCGTTCTTTGTTGGTGAATACCTGATATGGAACAAATAAAGAGCGTTTATGCCATTTGTGTGTGATTAGCCGGTAGCACTGTGCTGTCTTCTGTAACACAATCAGGCTCTTGCTTAGGTAAAATATAGTAGGTCTTTATGATAACATGCTGTTTACGTGATGTGATGGTCATGGTATATATGAACGAAACTGTATGCGTTTTAATGTTTTTCTGTTTACGTTGTTTGGAACAAATATGAATATTTTCGACAATTAAGGCCGCACGTGCCTTTAACCAATTTGTCTGCAGTTTGAATTATCAAACTGTTAAATGCTGATGACATCACATGATTTTTTTGTAGCATTTGTAGAATTGTACCACAAAAAGTCGCCAACATATCCATGGACACATGATGCTAGCCAAACATAATGAGCCGTCCAAATAGCTTTAGGTTGTACAGTAATGCCCTAAATAATCGAAATGGAAATATTGCTTGTTGCCATTCATCTCAGTGAGAGCTTTCCGATGAATGGCAAGAAGCCATATTCCCGACTAAATCCTGAAAAATTACCCATAATTCTGCTGTGGTTAACCCTTTGAGTGCCAGGTCCGATTTTTGTATCAACTTATATACCCTGTGCCAATGCATTCTCTTATATATGCGAGTCGACCATAGGTCGCCTCGCATATATAAGAGAATGCATTGGCTTAATAATTTTTTTTTTTTTTTTTTTTTTTACAATTTTAATATATTTTATTATATTCTTTAACAGACTTATTGTGTAGGTTTAGGGCCGATAATATCGACCCCTGGCACTGGAGTCGATTATTTTGGACATTTCCTTGTTCTTCTACAGTGTTGGACCAGCATTCTCCGTGCCTTCATCCAGATGCCATATACCATCCAGCAACGCGTCGCTGCTACTGGGAGGTGTGGCATTACAATGTGACCAGAGACACGGCCGCAGCAGAATGCCGAATATTCGGTGGAAACCTTGGGACCGTATATAACCAGGAGCTCGATTATTTAATTTACTCAAAAATGTGAGTGTTTTAAAGATAATATTCTAGGACCAATGACATGATTTTTTAGGGCTTATGCTTTATTAACAGATTAATGACACAATCATTGATCGCTAATAGGCCTGAGGGCTGTTAATTGTTCCTGGAGAGCGATAACGCCACACAAAAAAAAATAAATATGTTTCTCAAATATCGCTGTGTCTGCAAAATACCCCCCCCCCTCCCCCCCCCCCCCCCCCCCCCCCCGCTGGCTACTTTTTATAGCTTACAACAAATAAAAATATAAAAACATGCCGCCGTACCAAAGCTCAAGTCGTCCCCGCCAGCAATGCAAGGGCGGTAATTCTAAAATGAAAGCTTTCCTTTCGCGCTTCGAATTGCCAATCGAGTTCACCTGTAACGCGCCAGCGAACATGTGGTAAACAAATAACCAGCATGGCGCTGATAAGTATGTGTGTCAGAAGGGGACTCAAAATTGTTTGTCCCTTGACAATTATGGAAGTTAATTCGCGGACAACATTTCCGACGCGGCAATGGGGTTCATTATAGGGAACCACCATGAAACTATTGCTAATTGCGATGCATGTTTTACTATAAGCTCACTATTTTATGCAATATCATGACTGTTTAGCTTTAGATACAAAATAAATCGAACATGTGACCTGTGGTTGCATCTTGTCGGCTTTTAATCATCATCATCATCATTTAATTAGGAACGAGTCTGACTGACTCTTAGTTCCCGTATTACATGAATATTCCACTTTTTCGTCACAATAATAAAACACAAATACTAAATTTAACATTCTACAATTTGTCCTTCTTCCAAACGGAAGGTCTTTTTTGGATAATTCTTTTTTCTGTTCTTTAGTTCAGTTCGAAGTTTGTAAAGTGTTTCCACTTTGATTCGTGTGTGGTCTTTGTTGATATATACTTTTAATTGTCCTGGTTGTGTGCATTTATCTCTATTGTATCTTACCGCATCACTGATCATTTGATCTCGTATATGCCTTGACTATAACAGAAGTTTAACAGGTCGATTTTTGTTTTCCACCACACTACCTATTCTGTAAAATGACAGAACATCATCTTCATTGCACTTAGTCATTTTCCGTACTATTTTTGAAATTGTTTTCCAATCTTCTTTGCGCGAATCATCAGAATCATCATGTGTCGTTGGCTCCGGTATATTTGCCAAAACGACATTGTAGTCTTTGTTCTTGCCAATGTTTTTTAATTGGTCGTCCGTATGTATTGGAGTTTGTAATTTCTCGGTGATCGATGTTTCCATCCAGTATTTTCTTTAGTTCTTGTATCTCTCTTTTTTGTTGTTCAAACTTATTATTTTGTTTGTCTCTAAATTCGCTGAACTGTTTCTCCGCTGGTTACTTGCTTTTGCAGTTTTGATACTGTCGTATCTACTTTATCTATTCTTCTTTCCATGTCAGTCAATGAAAGAAAAAAATGTGTTTTTATTGGGTAAATCTCCGCAAAAATCGAATGATTTCTACGATGCCACCCCGATGGCGATGGTGGACGTAGTCAAAATTCAATGGCAGCCGCATTTTCTATCTTTTTGCACATGAACTTGGAACTTGATATATAACTGCACAAAGTAATTAACAATTATTTGGCTGGGCAAACTGATTATTAATTTGGGGGCAGTTTTATCTCTTTTTTTTATCAATTTCCAAGCTCATATGTGTTTGTTTTTTGTTGTTTTTTGCCTAATTTTTAACTTTTATCATTCATATTCGTACTGTAGTCGTAGATATTACTATTAGATCCATCTTGGACAAAACTTCTCTGCATTATGAGTCTGGTGTAGTAATCCATGGTAGTTTATCAGGTCTGGGTGCACCACTGATCAGTCTATAATATTATTAATAGCCTGATTGAGCTAAAATGGATATATCGGTCAATCACAAGTAGTGATGCGGACCGGACCGGGTGTCACTGGACCGGACCGGACCGCTTTTTGCCGCCGTTCCGGTACTCTCCGGTCCGGTCCACTATTTTACTTCAGTTATAATAAACTATCGCGAATATTATTGCGTATTTGCCATTATATCAATTAGCAACAATGTATTGACGCATTCAAGTGGTTAATATCTATTAAACGTTTGATGCCACTAAAACAATGTATAGATGTACTTTGTACATGTCAATTTCCTTATAATGTATTAGTGTAACAATGGCCAACACTATGTAGCACCCTATCAATGCGACATACATGCAACTGAATGAGTATGGAACTATTTGTCATAAACAGTGTAACATGGCATCAACTAATCAATTTGGATGGATATCGAATCGAGTATTCTATTGTTTTTCACAGTTATAATTATCGAAGAAAAATGCATTACATAGTACATACACAAGACAGTCACATTAATCCAATAGTAGTTGTACTTAGGTATATAACTGTAATTGTCAGGACTATACAATCAACCATCACAATCTCCAAGACTCTAATATTAATGTAGTAGTCATAGTAGTACACATTGTATACTTGCCATCAGTGTAGTTATTTCGTTTAAATTTCAATTTAATGAAAATAAGTATATTACGAATCATGCATACGATCAGTTGAGTGCCATGTTAGATTGGTTATTCTGGCCCTAGCTATATATCTGTCCAATACATTAAATTAGTGCATGTACGCATTACTAGAAATACTATTATCGTGCATCGTTCCCAGTATATCCCACCAGAGACAGACAATGATGCATACAATCGGAAAACCATATAAGTTTTAACATATATGAACTCATCGCAATGCACTGAACTCAGTAACCTTATAGTTTGTACTATACAGAGTAAAATGTTTGAGAAAACAGATAATTCATTAACATATAGCCTATTATAGGTGGACCGGACCGTTTTGGACCGGTCCAGGCATGTGTACCGGACCGGAATGGACCGGACCGGACTGGGCCGCCTTGGCAGTGGATCGGACCACCCAAGGTGGTCCGGTCCGCATCACTAATCACAAGTATAGGAGTCAACATGTATGTCTCATTGGTGTTTTAATACAGCATCCATAGGGTACACACCTTTGCATATATATAAAATAAACAGCTTATATATAAAATAAACAGCATATATATAAAATAAACAGCTTATATATAAAATAAACAGCTTATATATAAAATAAACAGCTTTATTTTCCAACAACATATGAAAAATGATCATGAACAAACAAGGTAAATATACATTACACACCATGTTACAAAGAGTCAAACTGTCCATGAACAAACAAGGTAAATATACATTACACACCATGTTACAAAGAGTCAAACTGTCCATGAACAAACAAGGTAAATATACATTACACACCATGTTACAAAGAGTCAAACTGTCCATGAACAAACAAGGTAAATATACATTACACACCATGTTACAAAGAGTCAAACTGTCCATGAACAAACAAGGTAAATATACATTACACACCATGTTACAAAGAGTCAAACTGTCCATGAACAAACAAGGTAAATATACATTACACACCATGTTACAAAGAGTCAAACTGTCCATGAACAAACAAGGCAAATATACATTACACACCATGTTACAAAGAGTCAAACTGTCCATGAACAAACAAGGTAAATATACATTACACACCATGTTACAAAGAGTCTAACTGTCTTAAGTCAATCTTTAATCATAAAACATGCCTGCCGGTAAAATTAAGCCCAAAATAATAAAAATAAAAATCTGCCTGCTGGATTTTTTTGAAAAAATATTTGAGAAATACAATATTTTTTTGTGTGGCCTAATAAACCATGGCGCCCAATAAAATCATGTTATGATTATTATGACCACTCCATGCTCGTGTTTTCATGTGATCGGTGACTTAACCCAAAGTGGGCATTAATGAAAACAAAGCTTCATTAAGACTTGCCGTCCACCTCCTGTTAATTTCGCCTAAAAATTATGGAATCTATCGTGTCAGCAAAATACTATTAATCTACTAGAGAACGCCCTCTAAAGTGGTAATCATGGGTGTTAATTGCCACAATGATGTTGATAGCCTGTCTACTGGTCAAATAGATCAATTAAAGAGATTATTTTTTGTGATTTTCTACAGCAGCTGAATCCGGGAGATTGTCATGCCTGTCCGGGAGATCGTGAGATCGTGCTCAAATCCGGGAGTCTCTCACATAATCCGGGACAGTTAACAGGTTTACTAGTGCCTGTCAGGAGGGAAAAAATTATCAAATAATAATTCACCGCCTCAATGATAGGCGAAAACATTATGTTTACTCAAATAAATATTTACCACCACAATGATAGGCAAAAACATTATGTTTACTCAAATAAATATTCACCACCACAATGATAGGCAAAAACATTATGTTTACTCAAATAAATATTCACCACCACAATGATAGGCAAAAACATTATGTTTACTCAAATAAATATTCACCACCACAATGATAGGCAAAAACATTATGTTTACTCAAATAAATATTTACCACCACAATGATAGGCAAAAACATTATGTTTACTCAATTTGGCTTACAAGGTCAAAGTAAAATAAAATAAATTGTTAGGCCAATGCACATAAAAGAATGCATTTGTCTAACATTTTTTTTTTATCATTTTTTATAAAATTTTCTTACATTCTTTAACCCTTTACCCAACAGAAGGGCCCTGTGCCCATGCATTCTCTTATATATGCGAGTCGACCATAGGTCGCCTCGCATATATAAGAGAATGCATTGGCTTAACACATTACAAATTATAAAATTGTTAAAGAATGTAAGAAAAAATGGTAAAAAGTGTTAAAAAAAGATTTTTTTTTAGGCCAATGCATTCTCTTATATATGCGAGGCGACCTATTTATCTGAACCTTCACATAAATATAACTGGCCGATGCCAGTCAGTTGGTGGATGGGGTTAGAGAACATCTCTGCTTCAAAATTTAAATATGGTTACCCAATAAACATTTTGTACAAGGCTCAAAATAAGTGGCCGGTCACGGTCATTGTCCGATAAAAAATAGCTTATGTCCAGTGCACTTCTGTATCTGTCGGACATTTTGTCCAATACAAATTTTTAAACAATCTGTTTCTGTTTGGGTACATCAAAGGATCCATTACTGGCCAAATCGGACATTAAAAGTAAAAAACAATTCTTTTTTAATTTCAGATCAATTCAAACTGAATATAATTATGTCGTTTAAATGTGAATTGCATGTGTATTTATTAATCGACGTAAAGTTTTGAACTTTTGAAAACAAAAATGACATGTTTTTTTTTCTGGGTGGCTATTGGACGCTCACTAAAATGTGTGCATCATTGACAAATAATAAGTCAATTGGAAATTTAAATACTATCTGATGCAGTACATCTGATAATTTGACAGGCACCATTTTTAAATGACCAGCATCATCCATTTGGTGTCTGTCATTTTGCAGTAAAAAAAAATTAGTTTGAGCCTTGAAAATAATGATTTTGTATCTAGGTGGATGAGATTTCTGGAAACTCAGCCAGGACACAAACTACCGGTATGGATTGGATTGCAGCAGGGAGCAAGAGACGGGATTGCAAGGGATTAAAGATCCTGTGCCAGTGCATTCTCTTATTTATACAAATCTCCCATAGGTCGCCTCACATATATAAGAGAAAGCATTGGCTTACAAGGTTATAGTAAAATTGTTTTGCAAATGTGCATAAGATAATGCGTTTGCCTAACATTTTTGTCATCATTATTATCAAATGTTCATACGGTACATTCTTTAACAATTTTGTGTCATTTTCTTATATTTTTTAACATTTATAAGAAATAATGTAAAATTCGTTAGGCCATAGCATTCTCTTATATATGATTTCTTGGCTCTGAACCTTCACATACATATAGCTGGCTGATGCAAGTTGGATGGTGAACGGGGCTAAAGAACATCTCTGCTTTAAAATTTAAATATTGTTACCCATTAAAGGTACTCAATCCGAACAGAGGGTCCCCATCTTAACAGATTCCAACAACAACAATCCGATCAGAGGGTCCTATATTACTATTTCTTTGGCTTTGGGGTTAAAAAATATTTGATTCGAGTCGAGGAATCCATCAAACAAAGCTCAGAGTTATTAGATATTGATTTTTGAAATTTGTTATTTGCTCGAGATGAGTACTAATAATTGCCGTCAATTTCGTAACCTGCTCGAGATGTGTACACCAAAACACTATTCAAACAGACAAGGATTGATAACTCTAAAATCAAAGGTAATAATAACGCAATTTTGACTGTGTTCTGGGCCAGAAAGTATTCCCGATAATGAAAAATAATAGATTTCTAAAATCGATATCTAACAAATCTGAGCTTTGATGGGTGACTTCCTCGACTCGAATCAAATATTTTTGACCCCCGAAGCCATTGAAATAGTAATTGAGAGGAGTTTTATCGGATTGAGTACCTTTAAACATTTTGTATCTAGGTGGACGAGATTCCTGGAGACTCAGCCGATACATAAACTGTGGATGGGGCCACAGCAGGGAGAAAGAGACGGGATTGCTGGGGACGCCAGTCGGTGGGTGAGTGGAACTGGGCAACTTCTCGGGTGGACGAAATGGAAGAATGCAGCAGATTTAGAATCGGCCGGCGCGGAGTGTTCATACATCTTACACAACCGGACGGTCGTTACAGAGTTTAATGTGTGGAAGGTCGCTGGGTGCAGCTCTAAATTACTCAATGGAAGTCTGTGTGAATCACAAGGTGGGTGGAGCCAAGCCTAGCATCACCAATTTCACCCTCTGGGGACCTCATTCTGATAAGGCCTCAACTGCTATGGGAGACATAGGATCAGATGATGTTCACCCATTAACCCTTTGAGTGCCAGGGGCCGATATTATCGGCCCCTAAACCTACACAATAAGTCTGTTAAAGAATATAATCAAATATATTAAAATTATAAAAAATTGTAAAAAAAAAAAAAAAAATAAATAAAAATGTTAAGCCAATGCATTCTCTTATATATGCGAGGCGACCTATGGTCGACTCGCATATATAAGAGAATGCATTGGCACAGGGTATATGGGTAGATACAAAAATCGGACCTGGCACTCAAAGGGTTAAGCACCTCAATTATGCATTTTATCTTCCGCAAATTAGGCAGTCTTATAAAATTAGACCGTGTTTCATTTCAATCAACTTAAGATCTAAGGACTCTTATGGTTAAAATTATTCCAAACGTGAGAAATCTAGCCAATATGCAGTGAGTGATGCCTTGTTTGACCAATGAATAGCTTCCTTCAAATTCAATTAATATTCACACCAGCGGCATTTGACTGAAATCACATGAAGTTATCTTAACTGATCAAACGTATGTTCAGAATCAAAACAAATGTATGTTTATTCATAATTGGGGAATGATTAGAGAGAACAAGTATACATAATAGAATTGTACAGTAATGCCCTTTAGAGAGCAGTGGAGCAGACGACACTCTGTAGTGCATGCTTCCATCTGTTTGAGGCTCCCTGTGGGTTAAAGAGTAAACTATATATATCACTTTGGTTTTTAACCTTTTATGTTTAACCCATAGAGAGCCCCACATAGAGTGGAGCAGACGACACTCTGTAGTGCAGGCCTATACTGGAACAAAAGACACTCTGTAGTGCAGGCATCCATCTGTGTGAGGCTCCCTGTGGGTTAAACTGTAAACTTTATATATCACCTCGGTTATTAACCCTTTAGAGAGCCCCACATAGAGTGGAACAGATGACACTCTGTAGTGCATGATTCCATCTATGAGGCTCCCTGTGGGTTAAACTTTATATATCACCTCGGTTATTAACCCTTTAGAGAGCCCCACATAGAGTGGAACAGACGACACTCTGTAGTGCATGATTCCATCTATGAGGCTCCCTGTGGGTTAAACTTTATATATCACCTCGGTTATTAACCCTTTCATGACGAGAGCTTCACTTACAGTAATGCTCTAATTAATTGACTTCTTAACCACAGCAGAATTGTGGATAACTTTTCAGAATTTAGTTGGAAATATGGCTTGTTGCCATTCATCGGAAAGCTCTCGCTAGCCATTTAAAGGGGGACTGTACATTAATTCCAGATATTTATAGGGGGACTTGGGACTAAATCCGGCCATTTAAAGGGGGACTGTGCACTAAATCCGGCCATTTAAAGGGGGACTGCACTAAATCTGGCCATTTAAAGGGGGACTGTGCACTAAATCGGGCCATTTAAAGGGGGACTGTGCACTAAATCCAGCCATTTAAAGATTCCGATTAAGATTGATATGGTTTATTTTTCAGTGAGCCCATTTGCTGGGATTCTGCCACAGAATGCTAAGTTTCATGAGTTGACTCTGACATACTTCTGGATTTTAACGAATCTCGGGTCGAAGCAAGCTGCAGAGGAAAGTTGTAATGTCCACGAGGGCCGATTAGCTGCAATTAATGATTCACAACAGCTCGACTTTCTCAACAAAACCATGTGAGTATTAAAAACCATGTGAGTATTAACACGTTCACTGCCGAAAACCAATGGGTAATTCCATCCCATATGCCGACTTGGGATTTGATGTTTTGCCGATAGTAGATGATATTTTATGTATGTATGAGTAATGGTTCGACCAATATCGGGTCATATGATGCTGAAACATGTTATAAGACTACTACGAGATAACTCGTAGTCGGCACCTGTGACGGAATTTATTAACGTTTCATCCCTGGTGCCAGCTACGAGTTATCTCGTAGATAACTACAATTACTTTGTCAGTGTCTTAGATGACGAAAAGTGCTATACATGTACAAGCATATCGTATGTAAGACATGGTAAATGAATTTATATATGATAATTGGTACAGACTACGTCGAATAAGACGTCAACAACATAATATGTATTTACCTACGAGATAACTCGTAGCTGGCACCAGCGATGACCACTGGTGAGTTTCATCCCAGGCGCGACTACGAGTTATCTCGTAGGAGCTTTATAACACGTTTTATCTTTCATTTGATCCGGATTTGATCGACAATTCCTTTATATATGCACAATGTGTCCGGGAATGGTCTAGTTGCACATGTGTCTCATGGTTCAGGGACATACAGAAGAGGTCCTGGTGAATTGGAGTATCCTACCAAGATTGCTATCTCGACCCCACCCCCTGCTCACGCTGTGGGAATCATTGTATCTCAAGCCATCGTAATTATACATATAAAATCGATCAATGGGATCATTGGGCATGTATTGGCACATACACCAACATTGCTTGCGGATTGTGTTATTATTTATGTGGTATGAACAATTCTACGAGTTAACTCGTAGTAGCAGTCCCCATGGAACAGTTTACTACGAGTTAACTCGTAGTGGCAGCGAACGTGTTAAAAACCATGTGAGTATTAAAAACCATGTGAGTATTAAAAACTATGTGAGTATTAAAAACCTTCATCATGTCTGGCTTTCATTCAACAAAACCATGTGAGTATTAAAAACCTTCATCGGGTCTGGCTCGACTTTTTTAACAAAACCATGTGAGTATTAAAAACCTTCATCAGGTCCGGCTCGACTTTCATAACAAAACCATGTGAGGTCTGACTTTGTTCTAGTGATGAGCCGATTGTCAAATAGAGCCTTGCGCCAATTGCCGATTATTTGAGATCACAATCGGTCTGACTTCATTGAGTATTGAAAACCTTCGTTGGGTCTGGCTTCATTCAACTACAGTAATGCCCTAATTAATCGACTCAATAACCGCAGAAGAATTATGGGTAACTTTTCAGGATTTAGTCGGAAATATGGCTTGTTGCCATTCAATGGAAAGCTCTCGTTCTAAATTCTGAAAGTTACCCATAATTCTGCTGTGGTTAAGAAGTCGATTACTTAGGGCATTACTGTATAACAGTCAAATATTCATATTACCTCATTGTGAATTTGTTAAAAAGAAGCATAATAAAAAAAATATTTTGAAAATTTTACCTCAAAGCATTGTATAATAACAGATACTCCAATCCTCACACTGTTTAAATGCTATTGCTTAACCCTTTGAGTGCCAGGTCCGATTTTTGTATCAACCCACATACCCTGTGCCAATGCATTCTCTTTTATATGCGAGTCGACCATAGGTCGCCTCACATATATACGAGAATGCATTGGCCTAACAATTTTTCATCATTTGTTATTATTTTTTACATTTTTCTTTACAATTTTAATATTTTTTTCTTATATTCTTTAACAGACTTATTTTGTAGGTTTAGTCCCAGGGAATCTTACGTTTTTCATGGGCATAAAAATTATTACTATGAATACTTGGTGATAGTTTTGAGTTGTAACATGCCCCTAATGTTTTGTCAAGTTTGTTTTTAAATTCGCTATAGCATGCTTAAGCATACCCAAAAAAAAAAAATCTAATATTTTTTTAGGGCCGATTTTACAACAGACCGTATATTAGGGCCGATGAGATCCGTCCCTGGCACTAAAAGGGTTAATCTCAGAATCCACTAATTTGAAGATCAATGTAATTTATTTATCGAAGATTTAATTTTTAGTCGACGTCCCCAAAGGGTGTGTGTATTTCTGACTAAATCCTGAAAAATTATCCATAATTCTTATTCTACTGTGGTTAAGGAGTCGATTATTCAGGGCATTACTGTATATATACTCTACTAATACCACTGGGCACCATCCGATGAATGGTATGGATTATTATTGATTGCACTCAGTGAGAGCTTTTCATTGAATGGCCATATTCCCGACTAAATCCTTGAAAATGACCCATAATTATGTTGTGTTTAAGGAGTCGATTATTTAGGGCATTACTGTATATTTCAGCTTAACTCAAGCCATATTCCCGACTAAATCCTGAAAAATTACCCATAATTCTTCTGTTGTTTATAAGGAGTTGATTATTAAGGGCATTACTTTATATTTCAGCTTAACTCAATATGACATCACTACTCTGAGACTTGGCATTGAGTACATCAATGGGATGTGGGTGACATCAAATGAGACGGCGTTGACTTGGTCTAACTGGTATGGAGGATCAGTCCCATCTGCGAACCCAGGAGACTGTGTATACGCCAAAGCGAGCGATAACTGGATGTGGAGCATCGATGACTGTCCCACCTCCCACGCTGCTTTATGTCAGTCTTACTGTAAGTACATCGATGACTGTCCCACCTCCCACGTAGCTTTATGTCTCGGTGAGAGCTTTCTGATGAATGGCAACAAGCCATATTTCCGACTAAATCCTGAAAAGTTACCTATAATTCTGCTGTGGTTACGGAGTTGATTACTTAGGACATTACTGTATATATCGAAATAACTGTGGTACATTTGTGATACAAACATGCGAGGAAATGCGATTGAACAGACCTGTTTCCTGATTCAAATTTCCCGAATAATTACTCTAACTGTAGTTTAATGATAAATTTATAATATCTTTATATGTTTGCTATTTATAGTTGCTGAGAACTGTTCACCGAATCCCTGTCGAAATGGAGGAACATGTGAAGAGAAGATTAACAATTATGCCTGTTCCTGTCAACCACGATACACTGGATCCAACTGTGAAACTTGTAAGTTCTTTAACAGTTATACCCATTTGTTATACTAAATGGATTCTCCCACTCAGTTATAAAAGTATTCATGGAATGGTCTATTATTTATTTGGATGGGTATTCATGTAATAAAGCAGACGACTATCTGAAAAACAGATAATACAAGAGCAGATCAATACATATTCATTGGAAATGGTCAGATAATAAGTCCAATATGAACTGATTAATTGAACGTTTCCTAAGGGATAACTACTCGTCAATGAGTATTTAGTAAAGAAAGCGTTAAGGTATAATTTTCATTTCCTGACATAATTACGCTATATAAATAAATTATGTCCGAATCACAAACATACAAATTGCTTTGTGAAATATTACTGATTTATGTATGTTTGTTGTTGGTACAAGTGTTATAAACAAGTAAATGAAGCTGTTTGAAGTTACCTCTATGTTGCAGCAATTGAATTTCTCTTAATTTTGTTTTAAAAAATAGGTGCCAGTGACCATCTTGGATTTCACATTTGAATTTTGGCACATTCTTTAGCTTGCATTCTTGGTTGGATATTTTAGAAATTGTTGTTTTGCATCATCAATTCAATGCCTTCATTGTATTGCTTAAACTTGCTTTATAGTGCTTATATATCTCTCTAGCATCAAGGACCCTAATCACTTCAAATTATTAACGGGCCCTCTCATATGCGTGCTGCCATTTTACATGCACTTCACTAGAGCAGCTTAAGTTCTCCCTACAAACCAGGTCGCTATATCTTGTCTTGGTATGACAAACCGAGCACAGTACAAGTTACCCAGTCCAATGGTCAAAACTTGGCTTGCGATTTGAAGAGCATACTACAGTAATGCCCTAAATAATCAACTCCTTAACCACAGCAGAAATATGGTTAACATTTCAGGACTTAGTTGGAAATATGGCTTATTGTCATTCATCGGAAAGCTCTTAATGAGAGCTTTCAGATGAATCGCAACAAGTCATATTTCTGACTAAATCCTGAAAAGTTACCCATAATTCTACTGTGGTTAAGGAGTCGATTATTTAGGGCATTACTCTACCCATCAGTCACACAATCTAACCAAGCCGCTGTTGTGATGAGAAACTCAACAATCCACTGGCGAGTTGCAAACTCATATCGATTTGTTGACAGCGAAGTCACAGTAAATATTAGATCACAGAGTTCCCGTGATTATTATTCGTAATCCTTCCATGACCGGAGCTTTCTCAATTGTTGCGAAAATCCTGTGCCAGTGCATTCTCTTATATATAGGGTGCAACACATATATAAGAGAATGCATTTACCTCACAATATTCACCCTGATCTTATAAGCCAGTTCATTCTCTTATATATGCGAGGCACCCTATGGATAACTCGCATATATTAGAGAATGCATTGGCACAGCATCTTTAATGCTGAACCAGCGCAGCTCCCGTCATAAAGGGATGACAATCTGAGGCTTTATATAAAGTTTTAACCCACAGGGAGCCTCATACAGATGGAAGCATAAACTACAAAGTGTTGTCTGTTGTAGTCTGTGTGGGGCTCTCTATGGGTATCCTTAAAGGGTTAATCCTCACATTAACTACAATCCATAAATTTTTCCATATGATTTCCTCTCCATGTTGAGCTGCAGTAATGCCCACTGAGAGCTTTCTGATGAATGGCAACAAGCCATATTTCCAACTAAATCCTGAAAAATTACCCACATTCTGCTGTGGTTAAGGAATCGATTATTTGGAGCATTATTGCACAGTGTCTTACATTTCTTCTGTCTGCAGTCGCGGGTGATACAGCTTGTTTACATCCTGATGGTCGATTCGACGCTGAGACACACACGTGCTATTGGCTCGTATATCAGGACAAGACGGCGGCCGATGGTAACGCTGAATGTGAACAGTACGGCGGACAGCTGGCGACAATATATAACGAGACCAATAACTTCATTCTTAATTCAGTGTAAGTATTACAATATTACATGATCTTTTTAACCCTTTCAGTGCCAGGGGCCGATGAGCCTAATTTACGATCTGTAAAATCAGCCCTAAAAAAAAAATAAAAAATTATTGAATTTATTTGATGTATGCTTAAGCATGCTATAGCGAATTTAAAAACAAACCTTAGGGGCATGTTATAACTCAAAACTATCACCTAGTATTCATAGTAATAATTTTGATACCCATGAAAAATGTAAGATTCCCTAGCAGTAAACCTACAAAATAAGTCTGTTAAATAATATAAGAAAATATTATTAAAATTGTAAAAAATAATAACAAATGATGAAAAATTGTTAGACCAATGCATTCTCTTATATATGGTTGACTCGCATATATAAGAGAATGCATTGGCACAGCGTAATTAGGATGATACAAAAATCGGACCTGGCACTGAAAGGGTTAATGATTATTCCTGTGAATTCACTGCATAGTATGTAGTAGTGCTGTAATCAGGGTTCACGCTGCCGCTTGCCAATGGCAAAAATAATTCACATTTGGCAAAAAATATTTTCATTCGGCGAAAGTTTTGGCAAGTCACTTTTTAATTTCTCAAGCAATTTGAAATATATTGATCAATCAATACCATTAATTTTAGGAAACTCTAACAACATAATTATATAAGTGGTGTTTTATAAGGTTTATGGAAAGTTAACACCTCTATTAAGATGCAGTTAATCTCATAGCATTAGTACTGATGGAGGGATTACTAATCCTCCTGTGATGTCCCCTTCTGATGGAGAATCCTTTCTACCATTGTATTGTTCGGTTATTGGCTTATTGTTGTATGATAAATTGCAATTGAGATGCGAGTATATAGAGGATCTACAACGAGTCCCCAGTTTATAGCGGAATTTACAAAACGAGTCCAGTAAATTAGGTCTGGACCGAGCATTTGGCGAGGTCCAGACCTAATTTACTGGACGAGTTTTGTAATTTCCACTATAAACTTGGGACGAGTTGTAGATTCTATTTATTACATGATCCAAAACATCTACAAAACATACTTAAATCAACAAATAGGACGCGAAAGTAACATCGGCTTCTATAAGGCATGCGATGACGTTTCACGTAACTATTCGTTGTTTGCCCGCATAAAGAAATAGTCCCAGATAAATAAAGACTCTTTGGCGCATTTAATGGCGTATAATTAATGACATAACTTTTCAAGCTCTTCATTCATGATAGTTTGTTGGAAAAATATAGGAAGCCATAGTATTTTGAGACGTGGCGTACGGAATGTTAACACACGACAAACCGGAAGTCAAAGGTCGCCTGGCACTATTTCCTGTTATTAAACGAATGTTTAATATCACAATTTATCACATAATTTGGCCATAAAAGCAGTTTCATAATTATCGGTAATAGACACGTTTAATATCAGCGCGTGCGATGACGTCACGGCGTTTTTCAGATAACTTGCGATCGCTGTAGTGTATGATTGTTGTTTTCGATGAATATTTCGCGTTGCTTCGGGTTTATTTGATCATGTGATAAAAGGTATCTCACACTCGTCCTATTTTATACGTAATTTATCAACCTCGTCCTCTAAATTCTATTTGAGCCTCGGTAAACCTCGGCTCAAATCGAATTTAGTGAACTCGGTTGATAAATTCCGTATAAAATAGGAACTCATGTGAGATCCTCTATTTATAGAATGGGTTTATTGAATGGAATAAGGTTAGGATCGTGTAATAAAATTAATTATTAACTAACTGTTTTTCTATCGATATCAAAAGTTGTTCAAACCACTATAGTACCGAAACATAAGACTTAAGGTTGCAGAAAATGATACTATCAGGGTTAGCAATTGGCAATTGCTAGAATAATTTGGCAAAAAAATATTTTCATTTGGCAATTTTTTTGGCAAAAGTCAATTTGGGTCGGGCGCGGACCCTGGCTGTATAATCACACCACTAATCACACCACAGTATACCTTACTGGTATTACCAATTAATTCCATATACTAGTATAGACAGTAACTATTAACCCTTTCATAACAGGAGCTGTGCTGGTGCATTATTAAAGATCCTGTCAAATTTCCCAGACTTTACCACAATTTTTTAGAATTATCATTTAACCCTTTACCCAACAGAACGGCCCTGTGCCAATGCATTCTCTTATATATGCGAGTCGACCATAGGTCGCCTCGCATATATAAGAGAATGCATTGGCTTAACACATTAAAAATTATAAAATTGTTAAAGAATGTAAGAAAAAATGGTAAAAAGTGTTAAAAAAAGATTTATTTTAGGCCAATGCATTCTCTTATATATGCGAGGCGACCTATGGTCGACTCGCATATATAAGAGAATGCATTGGCACAGGGCATAACTGTAATTATCACAATGTGGTCAAGGAGCCGGTTCCAATGATATCCATATTTGTATGGTTCTATTGAGACAGACCGAAGATATTTTAGGCTGTTGAAGCTTTATTTGGCCGATTTTGGCCGGTTTGTTGGGTAAAGGGTTAATCATGGACGGATATGGTTACGATAATTAATCTGGAATTTATTAAGTTTCTCATTATCTGAATGTGACCGGCAAATTGATGTTGTACACTCAGGCACCTAATACATGACAGAACCTCAAATGTGGTAAACGTTAAGTTTTGAAAATGTCAATCCGGGAGATTTTTGCGGGAGATATTCTCAAATATGTTCATGTTCCAAAAATAATTTTTATGATGAAGATTAGGCCATACACACTTAATAGTTCGTTTCTCAGGGATCGCCGCGTCCCCCAAAAACCTGCGCCTCCCCCTTATTTATTGGCACCTATAAAATAATAAATATATAAATACTTCATGTCCCGAACCGCCCCAGACCGATAACTTCGTCTTGAAACTTTACGCAAACTGCAAATCTATCCGGACTGCAAATCTATCCGGACTTTACATTCACAAACAAGGGCGGATAATTCTGACGAACTTCCTGTTTAAAATAATAACAAAATGGCGACTTTGGTGAACATTTGTATCGTGCAGAATGCGTCGGAAGGCAAATGGACAATTATATCAGACAACAGATCAAAAACTGTTCCTCAAATGGCTGATGATTTCATGTCCACGAAAGACATTGACGATGATTTTGACCTGGTTGTTTCAAAAACGATAACGGGGGACTTTGACACAGTTGCAGGAGACATCATGATCATGATCATGTTTTCTGAAGTCACGCAATTTTTCGGACGATATTTTCAAATTCGAGTGACCAAAGAAGATGTACCAGAGAATAAATCGGGAGAAGTAGTTGATGTATTCTCGGTGCTGATGACAAGTTGCAAGGAGGTGGTGTTGCCCAGTAAGACAAATGTGAAAAACAAACGTACATGTAACAAATTGTGCAATTCATTCATTGACTGGTTGAAAACCAAGTGGGCTTCCGAAAGGTTAGCGTTGACAGTATGGGTCGGCAATGTGTGGCTATTGTATGTAATGCACTCTGGTTTGTGGATCAGCACTATTCCAAACTTCAAGATTTTTATGAAAGTCTGTGATTAATTAGAAATTAAACCTTTTATTTCATAAATTATTGTTGTGATTTAATATTATCAATTCATGTGTAGTCCAGTGGAACTCCTTCCAATAAAGCTTGATCTGGCTGGTGGTCACCCTGAGTTACATCAAATTTCACCGATGTAGTTCCCACATCTTCTGCCATGAGTGAATAACTCAAACTGTTTCCTCTATACCACTTTATTACAAATCTAGATTATTAAGGGGATATATGATGGTCAGCTTCCCTGCTTCAGTATATAGCCCATATACAGTATTATTCCTCATATCCAGTATTATTCCTTAATATGGGACTCCGATAAATATTATATATATAAATACCTGCCTCACCACAAAATTAATTTGAAAAAAATAATAAATATAAATAACTGCCTCCCTCATCACTTTGGAAAAAAAAATCCCTGAGAAACAAACTATTAAGTTTATATGGCCTTATATAGTTTTTATAAGTTTGTTTTCTGTGTTTATTTTATAAATATATAGACCTAAATAAAATGGTACTGAGAGCTTTCCGATGAATGACAACAAGCCATATTTGCGACTAAATCCTGATAAGTTACACATAATTCTGCTGTTGTTAAGGAGTTGATTATTTAGGGCAGTAATGTACAACACTTTAGAATTAACATATAAAAATTGTGGGAAAGCCATATATGACATTTTAAAACATGATTTTTCATGAAAAAAAAAAGGCATTTACACTTGAAAAGTTGACAAATTTTCTGAGGAACTTGTGTTATTGAACCCACAGATCCTATATTGTATCAAAACGCCATATACTACTTTGTTGAAGACAACCGACGATATGTAATGGATTTGGTTTGGTCCACATTCTTGTTTGACACACCTCATCACATTACATAAACATATGTGCACCTTTCTGGCTATACAAGTAACGATATCAAATTAACGAACATCGTTATTGACATTTGCATCTTTGTTTTACAGATTGGATGTTCAGCAGCTTACGTAGCTTAATTTGGTTCTGTCCACATGACATTATTATAGAGAGGTTGCCACACATCATCATTTACATAAATATGTTACTGACACTTGCATCTTTGTTTTACAGATTGGATGGCCGGCAGCTTGGATAGTTTTTGTTCGATCCACATGACAATATTATAGAGAGGTTGCCACATGTCATCATTTACATAAACATGTGCCTCTTCCTTGCTATACCAGTAACGTTATCAAATTTACACACATCAATATTGAGTCAATATTGATGACCTTTTTTTACAGATTGGATGACCAGCAGCTTGGACGGTTTTGGATTGGTACACACGACAAAACCATTGAAGGATTCTGGATGTCCTGGGACAACTCGCGCACTGATTGGACGAATTGGTGGACTGGCAGTGTAAATACTGAAGCAAATGACTGTGTTACGGCTTCATTGCTCTACCCTATATTACAGTGGGAAGTTAAATCATGTGCTTCATTATTACCATTCCTGTGTCAATCGAAAGGTAACCCTTAAACTTAATAATTCTTCACCGGAAGCTTATATTCTGCTAATGATGAACAGTCTGCCGTCACAGCAGTTTTAGCCAGTCAAAAATAAAAATAGCATAAATAAAATTGTAGAGAACCCTGAATCTCATGAATTGCTTACACCATGGAGTCCACTTACAAAGAACAACATGTGCAACTTTAAATCCCACACACAGTCGTGGCCATGTTATTTTGTTTATATAATCATCGAAGGTGTCGTTGTTGTCAGCGAAAGTTATCGGATTCCACCGAGATCGCGCGGGCGCTTGAATTACTATAAATTACAGATTCCCACGTTATCATAACAGCTACGTTTATATCTCCGTGGCTCACGTTTTAGCATAATATGCATATCACAAAATTCCCCGGACTATGTATAGGTTATACCAATCAATAATGATCTCTTGGTCCGAATAATCATAGTTATACCCCCACTTTCGAAGAAAATGGGGGGTATACTGGATTGACTGCATCTGTCCGTCAAACTTTCGCGCCAGGCCTCAGCCTAGGGGTTCAGAACAGGGAGACTTGAAGTCTCCCTCCAGGAAATTTAGGGAGACTTCAGGAAATTTAGGGAGACTTCAGGGAGAAGTGGGGAGACTACCAAAAATTTACAATTTTCAAATATCGCTTTATTTTATAAAATCAATAAAAAATTTAAAAAGATAAAATAAGAAATAAAACTAATTTTTTTTACTTTATCTGAAATTAGCCTAATTAATTGTTATTATACATTTAAAATTTTTGGAAATGTTTTGTGTAGCTATCATTTAAGCAAGACAATTGTCAAGTTACAGTAGTAGTTAATTTTTTAACTAAATGGAAGTAGTATTATTTCCTAGACTGCAGCTTTGAAGATACGTTTGTACAGTCTGAATCATGATGCATGTAACTTTGTAAGTTTAATTTGGTCACGGCTGTAATGTGGGTGTCCGCTAAAATAAACAATAAGGACTAACTAACAAAGGAGTTGCAAAAGCTTTTAGTTTTATTGCTAAAGCTTTTATTTATTAATGGCCTCCCTTAATTAATGCCAACATCACTGGTATAATTCGATTAACCGATTAAAGCAATAAACTTTACATTTATTTACGGAAGCGGTCTCTTCAAAAAGTGCGACGCGGTCTCTTCAAAAAGTCCGACTTTCTTTTTTAAGTTACGCCTCACTTTTCGACTTATTTTGACTTAGAAAATTCTGTCCGACTTAATAACTTTAACAAATATGAACCGATTTCAATAATTTTTGGTATACATGCTTCTCACAACACCCTCTCTACATGATGCGGCTGAGGGTTGGCTCGGACTGTTTTTCCTAACATTACACTTCATTTTCGAATTATTTTGACTTAGAAAATATTGGGATTTTATTTTTGTGGATGCAATCATTCGAAAAAATATGAACCAATTTGAATATTTTTTTCTGTACAAGCTTCTTGCGACACCATATCGATATTATTAATCCAAATTTTTCTTTAAAGTTAAAACTCTTTTTTGTTGGGTTTACGGATAATGCGGTTGAATTTGCCACGGTGGGGGTATGCTAGCACGCGAGTGCACACCTCTTGTTGTGGTATGTCCATCAACATTGGGAGGCATAGAACCTGTCCGAAATATTGAGTCTGGATATAGTGTGTCTGACATTTTAAGAATGAGGTTCCGAGTGGGTGAATTTAGTGACGCTATCCCACACTGCAGGCTAGCATCACCAAATTCACCCTCTAAGGATCTCATTCTGCTTAGATCTCATCTTCTGGGAAGTATCTATAGTCTCAAATTAACATTGTTTTTAGATACTTTACCCTCCTGTTCAGTTTCTATATCAACTAGTTTGCAGAAGATAAATTGCATATTTGAAGTGACTTATGGGTGAACATCACCAAGTTTCCATAGGGTTAATTTGTTGATGCTATCATGCTAGCCTGTTGTGCTCGATAGAACCACTAAATTCACCCTCTGGGATCGTCATTCTGCAAATTTCAGTCACACTATGATGTTGGTGGGTCCGCTATAATGTCTTGATGTTGGTGGGTTCACTATAATGTCTTGATGTTGGTGAGTTCATTATAATGTCTTGATGTTTGTGGGTTCACTATAATGTCTTGATGTTGGTGGGTTCATTATAATGTCTTGATGTTGGTGGGTTCACTATAATGTCTTGATGTTGGTGGGTCCGCTATAATGTCTTGATGTTGGTGGGTTCACTATAATGTCTTGATGTTGGTGGGTTCACTATAATGTCTTGATGTTGGTGGGTTCACTATAATGTCTTGATGTTGGTGGGTCCGCTATAATGTCTTGATGTTGGTCGGTTCACTATAATGTCTTGATGTTGGTGGGTTCACTATAATGTCTTGATGTTGGTTGGTCTGCTATAATGTCTTGATGTTGGTGAGTTCATTATAATGTCTTGATGTTGGTGGGTTCACTATAATGTCTTGATGTTGGTGAGTTCATTATAATGTCTTGATGTTTGTGGGTTCACTATAATGTCTTGATGTTGGTGGGTTCATTATAATGTCTTGATGTTGGTGGGTTCACTATAATGTCTTGATGTTGGTGGGTCCGCTATAATGTCTTGATGTTGGTGGGTTCACTATAATGTCTTGATGTTGGTGGGTTCACTATAATGTCTTGATGTTGGTGTGTTCACTATAATGTCTTGATGTTGGTGGGTTCACTATAATGTCTTGATGTTGGTCGGTTCACTATAATGTCTTGATGTTGGTGGGTTCACTATAATGTCTTGATGTTGGTTGGTCTGCTATAATGTCTTGATGTTGGTGGGTCCGCTATAATGTCTTTATGTTGGTGGGTTCACTATAATGTCTTTATGTTGGTGGGTTCACTATAATGTCTTGATGTTGGTCGGTTCACTATAATGTCTTGATGTTGGTGGGTTCACTATAATGTCTTGATGTTGGTGGGTCTGCTATAATCCCTTGATGTTGGTGGGTCCGCTATGATGTTGGTGGATTATTAAAATTTTGTTCTACATGCAGTGCCCACCACCTCACAAGAAAAATGCCTGCATCCAGATGCAGAGTATTACCATCCACTGAGAAAATGCTACTGGGTGGCTGATTATGCCACACAGATTCTCGACGAGGCAGATCAACGTTGCAATGTTTTCCAAGGTCGACTCGCTGACGACAACAACTACGATCTGCATTATTTCATCTATTCTCAACTGTAAGTGAGCTAAAAACAGGCCATTTGAACTTGAGATACATGTATAATTATTATGGCAGAACCCATTTTCCATTTTTTTTTTTAATCAGTCTGCGTCATCGAAAAGTACTTTCTAAATGACCTTCAATATAAAGTAAACACCAAGCCCCAGATGAGCGTAATAATGTCATTCTGATTAAAGTGATGTGAAACACTCCGTTAGGGTGATCAAATTGAAATTGAGAATAATCTTGCTCAAAGTAGTTATTTATTTAGGAATATCAATTCAAAATGACAACAGTTACACCATCATTATTATTACATGTCACATCATTATTATTACATGTTACATCGTAGATTTGATGGCGTGATTCCGATTACATGTTACATCGTAGATTTGATAGCGTGATTCCGATTACATGTTTCATCGTAGATTCGATGGTGTGATTATGATTACATGTTTCATCGTAGATTCGATGGTGCATGCAAAGATGCTTGGATAGGATCGAGACACAACCCAATGGATGGATTCCAAGATTCTAAGACGACATGGTCAACATCAGACGGCGATCCTCTAAGCTTTGGAGTGTGGAGCCAGTGGTCACCTCGTGCTACTGACTACGTGACAGACTCAATAGCTGAGTGTGCTACGTTATCATCATTCTCAGGAGATCATTTCTGTCGATGGAAGAATCGAGCATGTTATGATACTCTTACTACCGTTAGCTCAGTTCTTTGTGAAGCACAAGGTTAGTGGCTCAAAATTAATAATGACCCCCCACTCGTTGCGCCACGCCGAGCTTGTGATCCTGTTGAGGTAACGGATGTACATACCTGTGACATTACACATAATTTACAATATATAGTGTCATTGGTGGATATTACGCTAAACAAAACTGTTATTTATTTATTTATTTACATTGCCTTTACTACGGTTGAGAATTAGGTTAAGTTTGCGTTTTTTCTAGTTAGGTTCTTAGTATATAATTTTATCCATTCGCTATTTACTATTATTTTAGGATGTGTGCCATGTTTGTATTGTAAACGCATTGAAACTAATTTATTGTATAATGCGCTCTAAATGTATCTATAATAATAATAATTGAAATTTTTGACCAATACTACTTTTTGAGAGAAAACAATTATGTGACATCCTGATTGCAAAAAAGTGGTGGAATCCACCATGAATTACCAATGTGATGAAAAGACAATTTGCTACGTCACAACCAAGCCTGAGTTGAGCGTGCCTGTCATTTGCAGAATTTGCAGGCTCGCATCACTAAAATCAGCCTCTGGGAACCTCATTCTGCTTAGTCCTTGCCATCTCTGGAAAGTTTCTTTATTATCAAATTTATATAGAAAATTCTTCACATAGATTCTATTTCTTTGTTAGTGTAGTTTCTTATTGGTCTGTCAGTTCGCTTTTTTCATTTCCGAATGATAACTTCAGTAAGTCTGAACTGAATGGAAGGAAATTTGGTAATGTGGGTTTACTACCTCAATATACAGGTCAAGTTCAAATTCAGGTCCCGCCCTCCAATTTCACCAGAGTTACGGCACTTTTTGTTGAAATTTGAACTCATTATCGCTTCCAGATAATAACTTTAGTTAGTCTGTACTGAATGGAATGAAATTTGGTATGTGAGCTTACTAGCCGCCCAATATACAGGTCAAGTTCAAATTTGGAATCTGCATGCCAATTTTTGCCAGAGTTATGGTCCTTGTCAACTTAGAATTTGCCAATTATTTTGGTTTCTGAATGATAACTTTAATAGTTTTAGTTGTCTGCTTTCAAATTTAGTATGTGGATTAGCCACATGAAAATAGAGGTCAAGTTCAAATCTGGATTTGGTCCTCCCATAATTTAGTATTCAGGCCTTATGCCATTTGAAAATCTCAAGCAAATCGACTGTACCACTTCAATTAGAACACACCGTCTGAACTGCAGGCAATTGTAAATATTTACTTCTCGAATTGGGATGAATTTATCTGCTATAAACTAACAAAAATGATTTCGCCACCAAAAGTCATTGCATTTAATTAATATATATATAAGAATCACTGTGTTTTTTGTCAAATTGGATTAACCCTTTACCCAACAAACCGGCCAAAACCGGCCAAATAAAGCTTCAACAGCCTAAATTATCTTGGGTCTGTCTCAATAAAACCATACAAATATGGATATCATTGGAACCGGCTCATTGACCACATTGTGATGGTTACAGTTATGCCCTGTGCCAATGCATTCTCTTATATATGCGAGTCGACCATAGGTCGCCTCGCATATATAAGAGAATGCATTGGCCTAAAAAAAATCTTTTTTTTACCATTTTTTCTTACATTCTTTAACAATTTTATAATTTTTAATGTGTTAAGCCAATGCATTCTCTTATATATGCGAGGCGACCTATGGTCGACTCGCATATATAAGAGAATGCATTGGCACAGGGCCGTTCTGTTGGGTAAAGGGTTAATATTTGTAACAAATAACTACTGTGAGCATGATTATTCCCATTTCTATTTGTTCACCCTACTGTAGTGTTTCACATTAATTTAATGGTTTTAACTGGAGTTATGGTCCTTTTTGATGATTATTTTGGCTTCTGTGTGATAGCTTTAATTATAGTTATCTGTTTGTCATATGGATTACTCGTTATGACTTCTTGAAATTACCACTGGGGTATTTTGTCACACCCTTGTGATTATTTGCAACATGCATAATTAACACTATACGTTGATGGTTTTATAGCTACAGCGGAATCTGGTATTCTAATTGTTCACCCTACTGCACAGGGTTGTCAATAGGTACTGGTACCGGTACCGGAACCGGCGGTAATCAGGAATTAAATCGGTACCGGTTCTGACGTCGAGTACCGACGGTTCTCGGTACTGACTGTTGATTTCTATTTATATACCTCTTAACGAATGTAAAGGGTTGATTAAGCAGCTCAACATACGACCCAAACCAACTGCAATGGGTTAACGTGATATCGTCAGCACATTCAAACATCAAAGGCACAGTGTGCCGCACTATGACAACTTGTCACGAAATTGACAGAATGCAACATTGTGTGGGAGCTTGTGATGATTGTATTTCTTTGATGAGGCCGGAATGCCGCTGGATGCAAGTCTGCATTGTTCTGCACGTGCCGTTTAGAGGCATCATTTGAGAGGAGTCTGTTACTCTGTTATGTTGTGTCACCTTTTACGAATTACGATGGTGTCCATGAAATCTAGTCGCATCTGGGATTATTTTATCCCACACGAAAATGACTCGCAGAAAGCCAGATGCGCCGAATGCAATACTGTAAAAGCCAGATCGAAGGGAAGTACAACGGGGATGAAAAAATATTTGTGGACAAAACACAAAATATCAGTAGATTCGGAAGTTCAGACAAGTGGTCAAGGTTCGACTCCAAAATTTAAGCAGATGCCATTGACCCCATTTATCCAAACTAAAAGGGAAAGTTTACTGGAACTTTTAGGAAAACTGGCTGCTGTAGACATAATTTGGGTGACATCATTTATGAAATTACAAATTTACAAGTTACAACATGCGAGTAATAGGGCGGCATTATGAATTTATGGCCGATTAGTGAGTTCTCTAATTAATTACCACACAAATAATATGGTGTACCGTGAGTCCGTGTGACCGTCACTATCATGTATCCATAAAAATGTGATACAAGCCTACAATGTTAGCCGACCCAGTAGTCAAACATACATGTCTACATTCGTTCCACTCTGTATTCCGTCTTTTTAAAATAATCCTCCGATTGCGACTTGCCAAAAACCACCGCAGACAACAACTAAATTGTAAATGTCGTTGCGATTTTTAATTTCGTTGTTTGACTAAACCTCGAACTTAGCGAATAATTGATGACGGAACCCACGAAACCAAAGTTATTTGCAGTATAAAAGACCACTCAATGAGTACCGATACCTACGCGGTTTGCGGTACTGAACATCAGTACGGAACCGGTACCGAAAGTTGTGGTACCGTCGGTACTTTGACAACCCTGCTACTGCAGTGTTTCACATTAATTTAATGGTTTTATAGCTATGGCGGAGTCTGGTATTCTAATTGTTCACCCTACTGTAGTGTTTCACATTAATTTAATGGTTTTATAGCTATGGCGGAGTCTGGTATTCTAATTGTTCACCCTACTGTAGTGTTTCACATTAATTTAATGGTTTTATAGCTATGGCGGAGTCTGGTATTCTAATTGTTCACCCTACTGCAGTGTTTCACATTAATTTAATGGTTTTATAGCTATGGCGGAGTCTGGTATTCTAATTGTTCACCCTACTGTAGTGTTTCACATTAATTTAATGGTTTTATAGCTATGGCGGAGTCTGGTATTCTAATTGTTCACCCTACTGCAGTGTTTCACATTAATTTAATGGTTTTATAGCTATGGCGGAGTCTGGTATTCTAATTGTTCACCCTACTGTAGTGTTTCACATTAATTTAATGGTTTTATAGCTATGGCGGAGTCTGGTATTCTAATTGTTCACCCTACTGTAGTGTTTCACATTAATTTAATGGTTTTATAGCTATGGCGGAGTCTGGTATTCTAATTGTTCACCCTACTGCAGTGTTTCACATTAATTTAATGGTTTTATAGCTATGGCGGAGTCTGGTATTCTAATTGTTCACCCTACTGCAGTGTTTCACATTAATTTAATGGTTCTATAGCTATGGCGGAGTCTGGTATTCTAATTGTTCACCCTACTGCAGTGTTTCACATTAATTTAATGGTTTTATAGCTATGGCGGAGTCTGGTATTCTAATTGTTCACCCTACTGTAGTGTTTCACATTAATTTAATGGTTTTATAGCTATGGCGGAGTCTGGTATTCTAATTGTTCACCCTACTGCAGTGTTTCACATTAATTTAATGGTTTTATAGCTATGGCGGAGTCTGGTATTCTAATTGTTCACCCTACTGTAGTGTTTCACATTAATTTAATGGTTTTATAGCTATGGCGGAGTCTGGTATTCTAATTGTTCACCCTACTGTAGTGTTTCACATTAATTTAATGGTTTTATAGCTATGGCGGAGTCTGGTATTCTAATTGTTCACCCTACTGTAGTGTTTCACATTAATTTAATGGTTTTATAGCTATGGCGGAGTCTGGTATTCTAATTGTTCACCCTACTGTAGTGTTTCACATTAATTTAATGGTTTTATAGCTATGGCGGAGTCTGGTATTCTAATTGTTCACCCTACTGCAGTGTTTCACATTAATTTAATGGTTTTATAGCTATGGCGGAGTCTGGTATTCTAATTGTTCACCCTACTGTAGTGTTTCACATTAATTTAATGGTTTTATAGCTATGGCGGAGTCTGGTATTCTAATTGTTCACCCTACTGCAGTGTTTCACATTAATTTAATGGTTTTATAGCTATGGCGGAGTCTGGTATTCTAATTGTTCACCCTACTGCAGTGTTTCACATTAATTTAATGGTTTTATAGCTATGGCGGAGTCTGGTATTCTAATTGTTCACCCTACTGCAGTGTTTCACATTAATTTAATGGTTTTATAGCTATGGCGGAGTCTGGTATTCTAATTGTTCACCCTACTGTAGTGTTTCACATTAATTTAATGGTTTTATAGCTATGGCGGAGTCTGGTATTCTAATTGTTCACCCTACTGCAGTGTTTCACATTAATTTAATGGTTTTATAGCTATGGCGGAGTCTGGTATTCTAATTGTTCACCCTACTGTAGTGTTTCACATTAATTTAATGGTTTTATAGCTATGGCGGAGTCTGGTATTCTAATTGTTCACCCTACTGTAGTGTTTCACATTAATTTAATGGTTTTATAGCTATGGCGGAGTCTGGTATTCTAATTGTTCACCCTACTGTAGTGTTTCACATTAATTTAATGGTTTTATAGCTATGGCGGAGTCTGGTATTCTATTTGTTCACCCTACTGCAGTGTTTCACATTAATTTAATGGTTTTATAGCTATGGCGGAGTCTGGTATTGTATTTGTTCACCCTACTGCAGTGTTTCACAATAATTTAATGGTTTTATAGCTATGGCGGAGTCTGGTATTCTATTTGTTCACCCTACTGCAGTGTTTCACATTAATTTAATGGTTTTATAGCTATGGCGGAGTCTGGTATTCTATTTGTTCACCCGACTGTAGTGTTTCACATTAATTTAATGGTTTTATAGCTATGGCGGAGTCTGGTATTCTAATTGTTCACCCTACTGTAGTGTTTCACATTAATTTAATGGTTTTATAGCTATGGCGGAGTCTGGTATTCTAATTCTTCACCCTACTGTAGTGTTTCACATTAATTTAATGGTTTTATAGCTATGGCGGAGTCTGGTATTCTAATTGTTCACCCTACTGCAGTGTTTCACATTAATTTAATGGTTTTATAGCTATGGCGGAGTCTGGTATTCTATTTGTTCACCCTACTGCAGTGTTTCACATTAATTTAATGGTTTTATAGCTATGGCGGAGTCTGGTATTCTAATTGTTCACCCTACTGCAGTGTTTCACATTAATTTAATGGTTTTATAGCTATGGCGGAGTCTGGTATTCTATTTGTTCACCCTACTGCAGTGTTTCACATTAATTTAATGGTTTTATAGCTATGGCGGAGTCTGGTATTCTAATTGTTCACCCTACTGTAGTGTTTCACATTAATTTAATGGTTTTATAGCTATGGCGGAGTCTGGTATTCTAATTGTTCACCCTACTGTAGTGTTTCACATTAATTTAATGGTTTTATAGCTATGGCGGAGTCTGGTATTCTAATTGTTCACCCTACTGTAGTGTTTCACATTAATTTAATGGTTTTATAGCTATGGCGGAGTCTAGTATTCTAATTGTTCACCCTACTGTAGTGTTTCACATTAATTTAATGGTTTTATAGCTATGGCGGAGTCTGGTATTCTAATTGTTCACCCTACTGTAGTGTTTCACATTAATTTAATGGTTTTATAGCTATGGCGGAGTCTGGTATTCTAATTGTTCACCCTACTGCAGTGTTTCACATTAATTTAATGGTTTTATAGCTATGGCGGAGTCTGGTATTCTAATTGTTCACCCTACTGCAGTGTTTCACATTAATTTAATGGTTTTATAGCTATGGCGGAGTCTGGTATTCTAATTGTTCACCCTACTGCAGTGTTTCACATTAATTTAATGGTTTTATAGCTATGGCGGAGTCTGGTATTCTAATTGTTCACCCTACTGTAGTGTTTCACATTAATTTAATGGTTTTATAGCTATGGCGGAGTCTGGTATTCTAATTGTTCACCCTACTGTAGTGTTTCACATTAATTTAATGGTTTTATAGCTATGGCGGAGTCTGGTATTCTAATTGTTCACCCTACTGTAGTGTTTCACATTAATTTAATGGTTTTATAGCTATGGCGGAGTCTGGTATTCTAATTGTTCACCCTACTGTAGTGTTTCACATTAATTTAATGGTTTTATAGCTATGGCGGAGTCTGGTATTCTAATTGTTCACCCTACTGTAGTGTTTCACATTAATTTAATGGTTTTATAGCTATGGCGGAGTCTGGTATTCTAATTGTTCACCCTACTGTAGTGTTTCACATTAATTTAATGGTTTTATAGCTATGGCGGAGTCTGGTATTCTAATTGTTCACCCTACTGTAGTGTTTCACATTAATTTAATGGTTTTATAGCTATGGCGGAGTCTGGTATTCTAATTGTTCACCCTACTGTAGTGTTTCACATTAATTTAATGGTTTTATAGCTATGGCGGAGTCTGGTATTCTAATTGTTCACCCTACTGTAGTGTTTCACATTAATTTAATGGTTTTATAGCTATGGCGGAGTCTGGTATTCTAATTGTTCACCCTACTGTAGTGTTTCACATTAATTTAATGGTTTTATAGCTATGGCGGAGTCTGGTATTCTAATTGTTCACCCTACTGTAGTGTTTCACATTAATTTAATGGTTTTATAGCTATGGCGGAGTCTGGTATTATAATTGTTCACCCTACTGTAGTGTTTCACATTAATTTAATGGTTTTATAGCTATGGCGGAGTCTGGTATTCTAATTGTTCACCCTACTGTAGTGTTTCACATTAATTTAATGGTTTTATAGCTATGGCGGAGTCTGGTATTCTAATTGTTCACCCTACTGTAGTGTTTCACATTAATTTAATGGTTTTATAGCTATGGCGGAGTCTGGTATTCTAATTGTTCACCCTACTGCAGTGTTTCACATTAATTTAATGGTTTTATAGCTATGGCGGAGTCTGGTATTCTAATTGTTCACCCTACTGTAGTGTTTCACATTAATTTAATGGTTTTATAGCTATGGCGGAGTCTGGTATTCTAATTGTTCACCCTACTGTAGTGTTTCACATTAATTTAATGGTTTTATAGCTATGGCGGAGTCTGGTATTCTAATTGTTCACCCTACTGTAGTGTTTCACATTAATTTAATGGTTTTATAGCTATGGCGGAGTCTGGTATTCTAATTGTTCACCCTACTGTAGTGTTTCACATTAATTTAATGGTTTTATAGCTATGGCGGAGTCTGGTATTCTATTTGTTCACCCTACTGTAGTGTTTCACATTAATTTAATGGTTTTATAGCTATGGCGGAGTCTGGTATTCTAATTGTTCACCCTACTGTAGTGTTTCACATTAATTTAATGGTTTTATAGCTATGGCGGAGTCTGGTATTCTAATTGTTCACCCTACTGTAGTGTTTCACATTAATTTAATGGTTTTATAGCTATGGCGGAGTCTGGTATTCTAATTGTTCACCCTACTGTAGTGTTTCACATTAATTTAATGGTTTTATAGCTATGGCGGAGTCTGGTATTCTAATTCTTCACCCTACTGTAGTGTTTCACATTAATTTAATGGTTTTATAGCTATGGCGGAGTCTGGTATTCTAATTGTTCACCCTACTGCAGTGTTTCACATTAATTTAATGGTTTTATAGCTATGGCGGAGTCTGGTATTCTAATTGTTCACCCTACTGTAGTGTTTCACATTAATTTAATGGTTTTATAGCTATGGCGGAGTCTGGTATTCTAATTGTTCACCCTACTGTAGTGTTTCACATTAATTTAATGGTTTTATAGCTATGGCGGAGTCTGGTATTCTAATTGTTCACCCTACTGTAGTGTTTCACATTAATTTAATGGTTTTATAGCTATGGCGGAGTCTGGTATTCTAATTGTTCACCCTACTGCAGTGTTTCACATTAATTTAATGGTTTTATAGCTATGGCGGAGTCTGGTATTCTATTTGTTCACCCTACTGCAGTGTTTCACATTAATTTAATGGTTTTATAGCTATGGCGGAGTCTGGTATTCTAATTGTTCACCCTACTGTAGTGTTTCACATTAATTTAATGGTTTTATAGCTATGGCGGAGTCTGGTATTCTATTTGTTCACCCTACTGCAGTGTTTCACATTAATTTAATGGTTTTATAGCTATGGCGGAGTCTGGTATTCTAATTGTTCACCCTACTGTAGTGTTTCACATTAATTTAATGGTTTTATAGCTATGGCGGAGTCTGGTATTCTAATTGTTCACCCTACTGTAGTGTTTCACATTAATTTAATGGTTTTATAGCTATGGCGGAGTCTGGTATTCTAATTGTTCACCCTACTGCAGTGTTTCACATTAATTTAATGGTTTTATAGCTATGGCGGAGTCTGGTATTCTAATTGTTCACCCTACTGTAGTGTTTCACATTAATTTAATGGTTTTATAGCTATGGCGGAGTCTGGTATTCTAATTGTTCACCCTACTGCAGTGTTTCACATTAATTTAATGGTTTTATAGCTATGGCGGAGTCTGGTATTCTAATTGTTCACCCTACTGTAGTGTTTCACATTAATTTAATGGTTTTATAGCTATGGCGGAGTCTGGTATTCTAATTGTTCACCCTACTGTAGTGTTTCACATTAATTTAATGGTTTTATAGCTATGGCGGAGTCTGGTATTCTAATTGTTCACCCTACTGTAGTGTTTCACATTAATTTAATGGTTTTATAGCTATGGCGGAGTCTGGTATTCTAATTGTTCACCCTACTGCAGTGTTTCACATTAATTTAATGGTTTTATAGCTATGGCGGAGTCTGGTATTCTAATTGTTCACCCTACTGTAGTGTTTCACATTAATTTAATGGTTTTATAGCTATGGCGGAGTCTGGTATTCTAATTGTTCACCCTACTGTAGTGTTTCACATTAATTTAATGGTTTTATAGCTATGGCGGAGTCTGGTATTCTAATTGTTCACCCTACTGTAGTGTTTCACATTAATTTAATGGTTTTATAGCTATGGCGGAGTCTGGTATTCTAATTGTTCACCCTACTGTAGTGTTTCACATTAATTTAATGGTTTTATAGCTATGGCGGAGTCTGGTATTCTTCCTGACAATGCTAAGTTCTACAAGGAGAGATACTATTGGGTGATTGACGAGTTGATTGACGTGCAGAATGCTTCGTCGATGTGCAACGAGCATGAGGGACACCTGGTGTCGATATCCGACGCAGCAGCTAACCAGTTCATTCTAGATAATGTGTATGTATTTAATAATAATCTTAACTCCCTGATAACATTACAACGAGCATGAGGGACACCTGGCATCGATACCCGACGCAGCGGCTAACCAGTTCATCCTAGATAACGTGTATGTATTTAATAATAATCTTAACTCCCTGATAACATTACAACGCGCATGAGGGACACCTGGCATTGATACCCGACACTGCGGCTAACCGCTTCATCCTAGATAATGTGTATGTATTTAATAATAATCTTAACTCCCTGATAACATTACAACGCGCATGAGGGACACCTGGCATCGATACCCGACGCAGCGGCTAACCAGTTCATCCTAGATAACGTGTATGTATTTAATAATAATCTTAACTCCCTGATAACATTACAACGAGCATGAGGGACACCTGGCATCGATAACCGACACAGCTGCTAACCAGTTCATCCTAGATAATGTGCATGTATATAATAATAATCTTAACTCCCTGATAACATTACAATGAGTATGAGGGACACCTGGCATCGATACCCAACGCAGCAGCTAACCAGTTCATCCTAGATAATTTGTATGTATCTACGACATACATTTACCCCTTTACACGATATCACCTGTAGTTAAACCATGTGATATATACCCAATTGGTAATTATATTAGCCAACAGGTATTTTGGTCCATTTTTGGAGGACTATTAAAATAGCCAGTGTCCATCCGTGCGTGCGTACATCAGTGCTTTGGGAAATGGTCTCCAGATGATAACTTTAGTTTCGGTTATTAGATAAAAAGCAAATATCATAAGTCAGTTTATCAGACCAGAATACAGCTTAAGTTCGAATATGGGTTTGCTCCGCCCATTTTTACGAGAGTTATGGTCCTTTTTCGACTTAGAATCTTGTAATTTTCTGGTTTCCAGATGATAACTTCAGTTTGTGTGATCATATCTGAACCAAATTTGGTATGTGAGTTTATCAGACCAAAATACAGGTAAAGTTCTCTCCCCGAGAGCCTTCCGATGAATGGCAACAAGCCATATTTCCAAATTAATCCTGAAAAGTTACCCATAATTCTGCTGTGGTTAACCCTTTACCCAACAGAACGGCCCTGTGCCAATGCATTCCCTTATATATGCGAGTCGACCATAGGTCGCCTCGCATATATAAGAGAATGCATTGGCTTAACATATATTAAAAATGATAAACTTGTCAAAGAATGTAGAAAAATATTATAACAAATTTAAAAAAAATATTTTTTTTAGGCCAATGCATTCTCTTATATATGTGAGGCGACCTATGGTCGACTCGCATATATAAGAGAATGCATTGGCACAGGGCATAACTGTAACCATCACAATGTGGTCAATGAACCGGTTCCAATGATATCCATATTTATCCCACAGGGTTACAGTGAAAGACAACAACTGGAATGCGTTTATAGCTACCTGTTCAGAAAATCATAATTATTTACAGGAAGCCGATACAATAAATGTAGTAGTAACCAATACAAACAAGTGGGTGACAATTTTTTGAGGCACAATAACCGCCATAGCCAAAGAGTGGCGTTTTTGCCGTACTCTTTGGCCCTGCCAAAAAAAATTGAGCCGGCCGAGAGGATAGTGTCTGGAACAAACATCGAATTAAAGTCATTGCACATGGATGCCGATTCGTTGAAATGAATGAAAAGTCGTGAAAAATTACTGGCGTTGGAACCCCTACAGAAGGCAGCCGCCCGGTATGGGAACAGAAATGTCTGTTACATAGCTAACTAACGACAACTCAAAAAGGCTGAAACATCCGCAACCCCGACCTGTCCCAGAGGGCACAATCTCAAGCGAAACTTTTCCTCGAAACCCAGAGACACCTCCTCGTTCAAACGAAGGCGGCATCAAACGGGTCACACGTCGAATGGCTGCCATAACGCAGTTGAATACCACCACACCGATATGGGAGTTAGAAAAACCCAGACCGACCATGGGAACAGAAATTTGTACCACCAAGTATGTGGACCGAGACAACCCAAAAGACCGGGAACAGAAAATGTGAATGAAAAAGCTGAATTTAACTACAACCCAAAAATACTGAGTCATCCGCCCACCGACCTGTCCCAAAGGTAACATGCCCAAGCAAATATTGTGATATAAACTCAGATACAACCCCGCTCATGCGAAGGTAGCATCAATGGGTCATATGTTCAAATGGAGGCTAAATTGCATTTGAATACCACAACTGACAATAGCCACATTATGGCAAAGAACGTTACGGTAAAAGTTGTGCCCCCCCCCCCATATATTGGCAGTGCAAGTAAAGGTCAGGAAGCTAATTTTGAAAAGACAATTCCCGCAGGGGGAGGGGGCAACACGTCGGGTGAAGATTTTATCACAAAACCCAGAGATACCACCTCGCTCATGCGTAGACGGCATCAATGGGTCATACGTCGAATGTATGCTAAAACGCATTTGAAAACCACCACTGACTATAGCTACATAATCGCGAAGAACGTTACTGTGGAAAGTTGTGCCCCCCCCATATATTGGTTGAGCAAGTAAATATCAGGAAGCTAATAATTTTGAACAGACCAAACCAATTCCCCCAGAGGGGTGGGGGAGGTAACACGACGGGTGAAAAATTTTGTCATAAAAGATTATTGCGATACGATTTTAAGAATCGGCGAACAATTAGTTATTATAATCTCAATTACTTCACTTTTATGTAATGGGAAATATTAAGAAGTCCAGCATTTTCAGGTACCAAGAACTTCCGCGCAAATTCTATTTGTTTCAAAATTTTGGATCATATGTCCCTGATATCATACCGGTATCGGAAGACCACGAGAAGGGACTTAATTGATGCATGAAAGTTGATTATTTTCACTTAGAAAGACAAATACCCACTCATAATTTTCTAATTTTGAGAATTCCCATGTGATTCAATGAAAAATTGGGCTAAGCCGAGTTCTGGGTCATGGTTTCATAACGGAGTTAAAGCTGACCACCATCTCTCTTAACACTGACCTAATTTTCGTTGATTGCTCCATGCTTGAGTGGGCCACACTGGATATCAACAGTTGTTTCTATTGGGCTGGAATATTTCTGACTGCTTTATTTTTCATTGTATTATATTGGGGTATGACACAAAATTATGCAATTAAAAATCTAATCCCATATTATGATACAAATGAAGCATCCTCCCATAGAGCCAAGACGATAAGCTGTTTGATGATTGGAGTTTTGTGTGAAATTATTAATTATTCCATCAGTACTTGGTACCGAAAGGGACAACAAAGACAATAATATTTTCAACTTCTAAAATGTATTAAAATCCATTGTTTTTGTTGTCAATTAATAACTGCTCAGATTATACTTATAATAAAGGTGATATGTGCAAGTCAAGATTTTTCGACAGATAGATCAGCGGAAATACTTTGTTGAAAATCTCCTGCCATGTTGGGCTGTATTTATACAAAACGTGCATCTCCATCTTAAGGGAACCGGCGGTGATAGTGGAATGGCTTGAGACGCAACTGGGCCCGAGACGGATCCGCCCTATATGAATGTAAGCCTCGCCAAGCGAATGAAATGAAACCCTCTTCCCCCGCCGATATCCAAAGCAGATTATAACACGAAAACCATAGACAGAAATTACAACGCCGCCAAGATCATATTAGCCATTAAAATAAATATAATATAATATATACTGGTTACATGAATGCACCGCCTCAAAATTCCATTAAAGCAACTAATCCTTCAGATTATTACAAAAACTACAGCTTATCACTGCTGTGCAGGTTTTACATTTACCAAACCAGATAGCTTCTAAATCCGGATATAAAATTGGGTTCCCGCCATAAAATCTTCTAGTGTGCATGGCCCAGCCATTGTTCATAATTAACCTTGAACGCAATTAACGCGGTCATAATATTTACATACTGCGACGACATCCAACGAATACACACCCCACGAAAACCCGAAATATTCCATCGCTATAGCTCAATTTGACACTGCCAGAATAGCCTTCCTATACAATATCATAAAACATTAACTCTTCTCAAAAACATCGGCATAGTCAATATAACTTCACGAACTTGGACATTCCAACTACAGCTTGTACCCGACTCGGGGTCGCAGTACAACTTAAACGCGTCCCAAAATAACCGGACAAAATAATTATCGGTTTATAAAGTCACATATTTCTAATATTGGTCCAACAGTATACACCGGTGGCGTGAATACATATCGGCTGGTATCGCGGAAGTGGAACTGTCGCCGCATGACTAGGCGCGCGATAGCCGCAGTTGTGGCGTCCCCTCTGGTTGCTGTCCCTGATGAACCATCTTTTAGACGCGCGAGTGATGGCAGCAGCAACCGGGCTCGGCATATGGTCCTCCCTCCGTCGATAGCAGCGCTCCTAATGTAGTACACAACTGAATGAGATGGACCCGTCGTTCAGCGGCATGTGCAGACGATTGCTGAAAGGAAAATGAGACCACGCAGTATCGAGCGGATAGGGAAAGAAGTAAGCGGCATAACTAACTAAGAGGCAATCTTCAAGTTACATGCATTATATAATTTAAATGAAGATAATAGTTTCGAAAGTGACATGCCCAATATAAGCTAATAGAGGCAGCAGCTGAGTGGCAGGTCATGACCAGTACAATTAATATGATAGTTTAGTTGAAAACTTGAGATTCAGTCAGAACGTGACACGGTTGAAACATGATCATGAGAGATAACTTCGATACCCGAAGTCATATTTCGATTTGAAGAATCATGTTAAAGAAAAAGAGCCGGAACATGCATTACCGTGTCCTACAATGTACCAATAATACATATGTACGAATTATCCGAGTTAACGCTACTATAGAGTACAATGTCTTTGGCGTTTAGGGTAAAATAGTTTAATCGAATCGAGGAACCCGCCACGTAAAGCCCAGAGCGATTAGATATCAATTGTCGAAGTTCGTTATTTCGCGAGACGTGCAATAATGTGTGGCCCCAGAAAATTAACAGCGTCAAACAGGCGGTTGCGGACAAAATGGCGTATGAAGATAGGATAACTCTAAAAGAAAGTGATCATACGGCCAAAGATCGTGATACTCAAATGATCATATCCGGCCATAGTTCGGTGAGCAAAATGAGAAACACGTATGGGGAAATAGGATGCCACAGTATAGACAGACCGAAATCGCGGGTCCGAGCACATGGCTGTCACATGGAAACAAGTATATAGTCGACGACCATGTGGTAACCCGTTAACACATCGAGACCTATTGATAGCACACGCGACCTGATCCAGGATACTATCGCCGCTCACGGAGTTTGGCGCGTCACGGAGAGAACACTGCGAGTTATATAGGGAGACACAATGAACTCTGATTTGAAGTTGGCAACTCAAGGGACGTCATATGAAAGCTTGCGACGGAGATAGCCGGGGAAAGGTGGAAATGTTTAATGGATGGATAAGATATTACGTGGAAGTGATGGGTCCGATAGGTCAGTGTTTTCAGAATAGCAGCTTTCCGATAGTTTTTGGTGTATTCACTGGGATAGCAATCCTGTGAGTGCTCGCGATGTCTGCTGAAATGATTTCCAGTAAATCAAACGACCAGAATTCGTGATTCAGATGAAGTTATTTGTGGGTGGCAGAGTAATATTAATATCATAAATATTGTAGTAAACTATTATTGTGTTGAAGTGAATGTTGTGAGATGATCGGGAGGTTTGTTTCGTTATGTTACAAATAAAGAATATAAGTTTGATCAGTAGTATGAGGTTGTAAGAACTACAGAGTCCTGTGAAACGGATAAAGTATTGAGCGGCACGATATTATCTATATACGAAACCACTGAATATTATCAGGAACTATATTCGACGAACGTTCAATTTACAAGGGAAGAGCAACCAGGCTGCATATAGGACAGCGTGCCTACAGCAACAATTGGGGGAGCTGTCAAAGTGAGACATGGAAGTACAGATTGATATAAGTTAAACTGTAAAAGGTATGGTACGGTCCACTGTATAAGGTGACGAAAGGATGGGGTTATATGTGGAACCCGAAAACGTAAAGTATATTATGCTCCGAGAGATCACAGCATACCAGGGAAAGCTACCCTTGTGTCCTGGTAAAGATATAAAAATAATTAATAGTAGAAATTATGATAAGCGGTCCACACAAACACTGGTGGGCCGAGTAAAGAATAAAACTAAAATAACAAGCATGCCACAGTGGTGGAAACCATGCAAGCGTGCATCACGTGAACTCTCAAAATTTAATATATGAAACCAGACGCTACAGGTTCAGAGAGATCATCAGCATCGAGAGACCATCAGCCGTAAACATAATATATATGAGCAGACGGGGGTTGGTCGACCCGCGAAGCTGCCAAAGACGCCCCCGAGGGGACGAAGACAAGTAAATAGCATGTTGGCACCATAATAAAACAGTCAATATATAATACTCCACCCATTAAAGTGATTTGAGCAGACGGGGATTTTTCGATCCGCGAAGCTGCCAAAGACGCCCCCGAGGGGACGAAGGTGCCTATAGATAATAGCATGTTGACACCAGATTAAAACATTCAACACGCGGAAGCGGCATCATCTGGCTCTCAGTAGATAATAACAGAAATTCTAATATGATGGCCACACAAACAACGGTGGGTTGAGTAAATGATAAATTACTATGCATGCCACGGAAGTGGAAACCACGCATGAGTGCAGTGTGTGATCTCTCGAAGTGTAAAGTTTGAAGTTGGATAGTCGCACATGAACATCGTGCTACATATGTAAAATTGAAAAATTACATAATTGACAAATTGAATAGTCAACAATGAAAAAACAAATTACGTTCTATATACATGTAGCAGGAAGTTGCTGCATACCTTGAAAATTGAAAGGAAAGAAAGTCGTGTTACCATATACTCAAGTCTTGAATAGAATACTGACAATTAGTGGTATATCCTTAATAATTACTTAACAGAGAAATGTAGAAATGACGTAATATATACATGTACATGTAGCAGGAAGATGCTGCATCCCTTGAAAATTGAAAGTAACGAATTTTACGGCACTATAAAATAGAAAACTGACGTAGTTGTAGATAATTAATAATCGTGTAATATATCACTGAGAAATTACTCCATATAAGCATGTAGCGGGAATTCACTGCATACCTTGAAAAATTAAAGCAATGAAATTCAGTTTGCCATATTCCAGGTTAGATTAGAATACGTACGTGGATATATACTGAATAATTACGAAATATATACATGTAGCCATAACTTATAATATGCACGCAGCAGAAAGTTGCTGCATACCTTGAAAATTGAAAGTACTGAATTGCGTGTTATTACAGATACGCAATTTTGAATAAATATATGTACGTGTAAGTATCAGTAAAAACAAAACTCGTGTAGAGCAAAATAATTAGTGAACATAAATTGTTTACCTCAGAACTGGGCAACATGATTGGAGACTAATTATTGTATAACATTTCAGTTTACTGCAGAATAATTAATCTAAATTGAACAATTCCATACTCGGGATGGATCTACTCGATCCTGGTGTATATTACGAGTAATAGCCAGTAAAAGGCGACTGCAAGCCGCACCAACGAAGATTAGTGAAAATTGGCTGTAAAGATATCGCCAAAAAAAAAAACAAATTCCCAAAATATTTGAAGTTAAAATAAGTCGAAAATGAAGTGTCACGTTAGGGAAAACAGTCCGAGCCGACCCTGAGCCGCATCATTTAGAGATGGTGTTGTAAGAAGCATGTATACAAAACATTATTGAAAGTGGTTCATATTTGTTAAAGTTATGAAGTCGGACAGAATTTTGTAAGTCAAAATAAGTAGAAAAGTAAGGCGTATCTTATAATAAAAAAAAGTCGGACCGCGCCGCAATTGGCCTCATGCGGAGAGGCAATCCTAAGGAGATTGCATACAAGAAATTATTGAAATCGAGTTATGAGGAAGGACGGGCAGACGCACGAAGGAAGAAAGTGGGACGGATGGACAGACTCGGACAATCCAGTATACCCTCCCATTTGCTTCGAAAGTGGGGGTATAATAAATTCGCAGGTAATTCATAAATAAGAATGACGTGTGGGCATAGTAAATGTGGATTACGAAGCGTGAAAGAAACTACTTCTTTAAACAACATTGATCTCCGGTGCAATAATTGACAAAGACAGAGCTCAGTGGGCATGGACAAAGTCAATTGTGTTCCAAATGAATGCCATGACATAAGCGTGCACCATAACGATTTATCAATGAATGTGAAAGAAAAGGCCTTCGAATTTCGAACCATGCCGTAAAAATTATGAACGAATTATACCTGTGTCAACACAAGCGACTGTCTTCAGCAAATACATTATTGGAAAGAATGTTTAACGCAGTATAACTGCTTGCATCCCCCGGCCAAAGATATAGTTCCCATTATTCTGCTCTTCAAATTATCCCCGTTCGCTAACTAAATAGCAATACTGCCAAAAATACTTGTACTTTATAATTATGTTTTATTTTCGTCTAAGTACTCCGCAATATCAGTGTATAGCTTACTTATCTGAACTATCATGCGGTATGGTGTAGTGATAGATACGAGTGAAAGATCTCGTGATCAAACATGATTATGTTTGTACCCAATTTTTGGTTTAAGGTTACGCATCTATAACCCGGTGCGATAAAATACGTCGTTTTGTACGACAATGTTTTGTATGGTGTTATTGAGACCGAATATATTTTAGGCTGTTGAAGCTTTATTTGGCCGTTTTGTTTTTGTTGGGTAAAGAGTTAAGAAGTCGATTACTTAGAGCATTACTGTATACCATGATTTGACAACTGTCGCAGTAACAATTTCAATAAAAAGAGCAATGATTAGCAATTACATCGCAATGCTTTATCTATTCACGAGAAAAAATCCACATGTTCAAAGGCCAAGTTTGTTTTTATGAAATATTTTCATTGACAACCAATCAAATCGATTATTAAAACAATTCATTGAGTGTGAACTGTTTTCATTGGCTCAAGTTTAGAGGTGGAGTTTCTCATCGAATTATAATTAAATGGTAGAAAACAAGCAATGCGTTTTTGATTGGGATATTTTAGCCGGCAGAATGTCAACGATGTCGCAAACAATATTTGTTGTTTTTGCAAAGTTGGGTTGATAAAAGTCAATATTACCTGAATATACTGGGTAATGATATATTACCTGAATATACTGGGTAATGATATATTACCTGAATATACTGGGTAATGATATATTACCTGAATATACTGGGTAATGATATATTACCTGAATATACTGGGTAATGATATATTACCTGAATATACTGGGTAATGATATATTACCTGAATATACTGGGTAATGATATATTACCTGAATATACTGGGTAATGATATATTACCTGAATATACTGGGTAATGATATATTACCTAAATATACTGGGTAATTATATATTTACCTGAATATACTGGGTAATTATATATTTACCTGAATATACTGGGTAATTATATATTTACCTGAATATACTGGGTAATTATATATTTACCTGAATATACTGGGTAATGATATATTACCTGAATATACTGGGTAATGATATATTTACCTGAATATACTGGGTAATTATATATTTACCTGAATATACTGGGTAATTATATATTTACCTGAATATACTGGGTAATTATATATTTACCTGAATATACTGGGTAATGATATATTTACCTGAATATACTGGGTAATTATATATTTACCTGAATATACTGGGTAATTATATATTTACCTGAATATACTGGGTAATGATATATTACCTGAATATACTGGGTAATTATATATTTACCTGAATATACTGGGTAATTATATATTACCTGAATATACTGGGTAATTATATATTACCTGAATATACTGGGTAATTATATATTTACCTGAATATACTGGGTAATGATATATTTACCTGAATATACTGGGTAATTATATATTTACCTGAATATACTGGATAATGATATATTACCTGAATATACTGGGTAATGATATATTACCTGAATATACTGGGTAATTATATATTTACCTGAATATACTGGGTAATGATATATTACCTGAATATACTGGGTAATTATATATTACCTGAATATACTGGGTAATGATATATTACCTGAATATACTGGGTAATTATATATTTACCTGAATATACTGGGTAATGATATATTACCTGAATATACTGGGTAATTATATATTTACCTGAATATACTGGGTAATGATATATTACCTGAATATACTGGGTAATTATATATTACCTGAATATACTGGGTAATGATATATTACCTGAATATACTGGGTAATTATATATTACCTGAATATACTGGGTAATGATATATTACCTGAATATACTGGGTAATTATATATTTACAAACACCAAGAAGCTTCCCAAGAAAATTTTATATCTGACTGTTATATTGTAAAGTGGTGATTTGTGGTCTTAAATCCGACTGTTATATTGTAAAGTGGTGATTTGTGGTAAAATTGATCAATGCTTTTCCACATTGCAACCGACCCAGAACGATATATATTGGGCGGACTTAAATAATTTGGGGGGAGAATTATGTTTTGTGAATGGAGACTGCATTATCTCACTTTAGTTTAGTCTATAAAAGTTGATATTCATAGCTTTTAATTAAAAATTAGATCGCATAAATGACTACATAATATATAATTAAATGACCCGTACTAGATATTTAAAAAAGTTTGTTTTATGTATACAGTAATGCCCTAAGTAATCGACCCTTTCACCCCAGCAGAATTATGGGTAGTTTTTCAGGTTTTAGTCAGAAATATGGCTTGTTGCCATTCATTGGAAAGCTCTCACTGAGATCTTGTAAGCCAGTGCATCCTCTTATATATGCAAGGCTCCCTGTGGGAGACTCACACAAAAAAGAATGCACTGGCACATGAACTTTAATGCTGAACCAGCACATCTGCCATAAAGAAAGGGTTAAGCTCTAGAGAATTAATTTCCCATTATTATGATGTATTTGAATTCTGAACTCACTCATAATAATTGGTGGAGGTATTTTTACCTAAATCTTTGGGAGTATTATAATGAAGTATATTTTCAGGATTTATCAATACAGTGGTAATCAGTTCTGGATTGGAGTTAGCGGTACATTTGATAACGCCGCACCCTCATTGTCATTGGTTGACTGGAAAGGAACAACGCTACCTTGGGACAACCTGAGGTCAGCTCCTATCCCATCAGAGACATACGGGACGATGAATAAAACTGATGGATTCTGGGATATGATATCTGGAGGAACATTACGAGCAGTTTGTGAATCTCACTGTAGGTTGCTTTATTAATAACTTGGTTACCCAGCTTTGGAATAATAACCCATAGAGAGCCCCACATAGACTGGAGCAGACAACACTGTATAACACATGCTTCCAACTGAATGAGGCTCCCTGTGGGTTAAACATTAAGCTTGATCAAAGTTCATATATTACATGCTATATCATTTGCTTTTATCAAAATAACAATTTGTATTATTATATTATTTTATCATCTTTATCAATTTTTTTTATATTCTTTAACAATTTTTATCAATATTATAATTTTGTATTACATTCTTTAACAATTTTATCATTTTTTTTTCATTTTTTTTCTTACATTCTTTTTTAATTTTAACCATTTTTTCTTACATTCTTTAACAATTTTTTATCATTTTGTTAATGTTTTCTTTCATTTTTTAACAATTATAAAAAATAATATAAAATTTGTTAGGCCAATGCATTTTCTTATATATTCGAGGTGACCTATGGTCGACTCACATATATAAGAGATTGCATTGGCACAGGGTAAAAAAAAAATTCAGGAAGCTCCAGTCATGGGACCAAACTCAAATTACTTAGTTTTCTATATATTATCAATATTAGATCGTTGTTATTACCGGGAATTTATTGAAAATGGCATACAGTACCCCTTTAAAGCCACACATATTAATGAGTACCCATGGATTTGTTTTGTTTTATCTACAAATTATCTCATCCCTACAGACAATGCTGAATGTGACAGTAATCCATGTTTAAATGGTGGCGAGTGTATGGAGGAATTAAATGGATACACATGTCAATGTCACCCGAGATACACCGGAATCCACTGTGGATCTGGTATGTAATCTCTTATTGAAACTTATAATTATACTAGCTGGGGTACCCGGTGTTGCTCAGGTAAAGAAGGAGTAAATTATTACTGCCCCTTCAAGTGATATAAATTAATTATTAGTCACCTGAGGTAAACATCTCCTATTGTATGAGACTCTCCAGACAAAGTAGCCTCTATCTTTTAAGTTGATAATAATCACTCTTTATTGCTAATTAATAGTGCCTCTTTAAATTAGCTGATGTCAATAGCATCTATCCCATGACGCTCTCTATGTCAAATTACCTCTGTGTGCCAATATTTCCATATATCTGCTGAGCTGATAATAAATGCTCTTCATTGATCATCTATGTTAATATAATTTAGTAGTCCCCCTTTAAGTCGTCTGAGGTTAAATGTGCCTACCCCACGATATTCCACTGGTCAGGTGACCCCTGTATACACATATCCCATTATATTCCCCTGGTCAGGTGACCCCTGTATATGCCTATCCCATGATATTCCCCTGGTCAGGTGACCCCTGTATACACCTACCCCACGATAGTCCACTGGTCAGGTGACCCCTGTATACACATATCCCATTATATTCCCCTGGTCAGGTGACCCCTGTATATGCCTATCCCATGATATTCCCCTGGTCAGGTGACCCCTGTATACCAATTTTCCTACATGAGTCCTTATCAATTTTTGCGCATATTCTTGTCCTTGGACCCCAGTGTCACCCAGACAAGATATATGGCGAGCAATGAGTTCTATAAAATACACACAGTAATGTCGTTTAATGGGATATTCACCCCCTACCAGACACATTTATGGTAGGGAGCCTGGCATATGTAAGAGAATGCATTGACACAGGGTTTCACAGAACAATATTTACCTTGACATTGTACGCCAGTGCGGAGACTTGCGTATATTAGAGAATGCACTAGCTTACAAGATCAAGGTAAATATTGTTTCTAAATAAATATATAAAGTAAATATTGCTCCCTATGGGAAACTCACATATATAAGAGAATGCACTGGATTACAAGATCAAGGTAAATATTGTTTCTAAATAAATATATAAAGTAAATATTGCTCCCTATGGGAAACTCTCATATATAAGAGAATGCACTAGCTTACAAGATCAAGGTAAATATTGTTTCTAAATAAATATATAAAGTAAATATTGCTCCCTATGGGAAACTCTCATATATAAGAGAATGCACTGGATTACAAGATCAAGGTAAATATTGTTTCTAAATAAATATATAAAGTAAATATTGCTCCCTATGGGAAACTCTCATATATAAGAGAATGCACTAGCTTACAAGATCAAGGTAAATATTGTTTCTAAATAAATATATAAAGTAAATATTGCTCCCTATGGGAAACTCTCATATATAAGAGAATGCACTGGATTACAAGATCAAGGTAAATATTGTTTCTAAATAAATATATAAAGTAAATATTGCTCCCTATGGGAAACTCTCATATATAAGAGAATGCACTAGCTTACAAGATCAAGGTAAATATTGTTTCTAAATAAATATATAAAGTAAATATTGCTCCCTATGGGAAACTCACATATATAAGAGAATGCACTGGATTACAAGATCAAGGTAAATATGGTTTCTAAATAAATATATAAAGTAAATATTGCTCCCTATGGGAAACTCTCATATATAAGAGAATGCACTAGCTTACAAGATCAAGGTAAATATTGTTTCTAAATAAATATATAAAGTAAATATTGCTCCCTATGGGAAACTCACATATATAAGAGAATGCACTAGCTTACAAGATCAAGGTAAATATTGTTTCTAAATAAATATATAAAGTAAATATTGCTCCCTATGGGAGACTCACATATATAAGAGAATGCACTGGATTACAAGATCAAGGTAAATATTGTTTCTAAATAAATATATAAAGTAAATATTGCTCCCTATGGGAAACTCACATATATAAGAGAATACACTAGCTTACAAGATCAAGGTAAATATTGTTTCTAAATAAATATATAAAGTAAATATTGCTCCCTATGGGAAACTCACATATATAAGAGAATACATCGGCACAGGGTTTTCACAAAATTTCAGGAAGCTCCCGTCATTGAAGGGTTAGATAACAGGTCATAATCCAGATATTGCATTTTATAGCACTAAAATTTTAATTTGTAATTTTAGTACAAGAAAATTGGTGTTTACATCCTGACGGAAAGTATTACAGTGGTTCATATACATGCTTCTGGCTCGTGTATCAGCTGAAACAAGCTGATCCGGCAAACAGCGTGTGTCAGGAATATGGAGGTCAGCTAGCATCATGGTATGGTGGTGACTTCTCAACGTTTCTCATGGACGATGTGTGAGTTCCCAATCTCTACAGTAATGCCCTAAATAATCGACTCCTTAACCACAGCAGAATTATGGGTAATTTTTCAGGATTTAGTTGGAAATATAGATTGTTGCCATTGAATGGCAACAAGCCATATTTCCGATTAAATCCTGAAAAATTACCCATAATTCTGCTGTGGTTAAGGAGTCAATTAATTAGGACATTACTGTACCTATAGTTATAATCCCCTAGGCCCCTGTGTCCATGTTAATGGACAGGTTTAACTTTGAATATCGTGATGTTCCCAGCCCCCTATGATCTCTATATCTTGCAACCAAGGCTCAAAATAAGCGGTCATGGTCAAAGTCCGACTAAATTAGCTTGTGTTCAGGGCACTTCTGTATCTGTTGGACATTTAGTCCAATGCAATTCTTTAAATAATCTGTACCTGTCCAAGGGCCCCTTCTGGCCAAAGTCCGACTAAATTAGCTTGTGTTCAGGGCACTTCTGTATCTGTCAGACATTTAGTCCAATGCAATTCTTTAAATAATCTGTACCTGTCCAAGGGCCCCTTCTGGCCAAAGTCCGACTAAATTAGCTTGTGTTCAGGGCACTTCTGTATCTGTCAGACATTTAGTCCAATGCAATTCTTTAAATAATCTGTACCTGTCCAAGGGCCCCTTCTGGCCAAAGTCCGACTTAAATAGGTTGTGTTCAGGGCACTTCTGTATCTGTCAGACATTTAGTCCAATGCAATTCTTTAAATAATCTGTACCTGTCCAAGGGCCTCTTCTGGCCAAAGTCCGACTAAATTAGCTTGTGTTCAGGGCACTTCTGTATCTGTCAGACATTTAGTCCAATGCAATTCTTTAAATAATCTGTACCACTTCTGGCCAAATACATTTAGGACATTGAAAATAAAAAATAGTTCTTTTTTTAATTTCAGATAAATTCATAGTGAATATAATTATGTTGAATTGCATGTGTATTTATTAACGACGTAAACATGGTTTTTCCTAGGTGGCAATTGGACGCTCACTAAAATGTGCGCATCACTGACGAATAATAAGTCCATTGGAAATTTAAATATATACTGTCTCATACAGTACAGGCACCATTTGACAGGCACCATTTTGAAATGACCAACACCATCCATTTGGTGCCTGTCATTTTGACAGTCAGTAAAATAATAATTATTTTGAGCCTTGCTTGCAACAAATGTAAATTAAAGTAATGCCCTAATTAATCGACTGCTTAACCACAGCAGAATTATGGGTAACTTTTCAGGATTTAGTCGGAAATATGACTTGTTGCCATTCATCGGAAAGTTCTCGGGGAGCTTAACCACAGCAGAATTATGGGTAACTTTTCAGGATTTAGTCGGAAATATGGCTTGTTGCCATTCATCGGAAAGCTCTCGAGCTTTTCGATTACTAAGTCGATTACTTAGGGCATTACTGTATTTTTCAGACTGAATGGTAGCTTATTGAGTAACTTCTACATTGGGGCAAACGAGAATAAGGTTTCTGAATTCCACATGTCGTGGGACGATAACCTTATGGAGCAGTCTTCATTCAGTATACCAAGCTCAGGTCCATGCGTCAAAGTCATCCAATCAGGAGGAAAATTACAATTATCAAAACTTGGCTGTAGTAACTCGCTTTCTTTCCTCTGTGAGTCCAAAGGTGAGTAGAATATATATATAAGTGCACCCACATAATTTTATATAGCATTTTGTTTTTTAGTTTTAAAAAACTAATGTAATTAAATAGGATAATTACATAAATATTTGTTTTCATATTTTCATTTTTTAATGAGAACAAGGAATTGTTCCACACCCGTTGACAACAGAACCCCAGCCATTGAATACAGACTGTTGTATATACCTCAAGTGGAATACAAGCTGGAACTATATACGTGTAGTTGACCCAAAGCATTGTATCTCTGGGCATGTCAATTGGATATCTGTAATATCCAATTTATTACACCCAGAGATCCAACACTTAGGTCAATTACACATTATGGCAACATGCCCATTGAAGTTGCCGTGATTAATGATGGGGCTTGGGGTGGGTGGTGGGGTTTCGCACAAAACACAGCAATATCCATTTGGAAAATATATTAATATCCATTTAGAAATCGCTTACACAGAAAAGTCAAGTATACCGAATCACATTGACAACAAGTAAAACATTATTTATATAGAATGTTAAGTCCAACATTAAGTCCCCTTTCACGTTATGTTTTACTCCACCAATTTCATATTCATTTTCATGTTAAATTCATGCTGCTTCACAAATTCTCACACGATTTAGGACAATGCAAATGCTGTGTTTTCAGGAAGTACTTCAGATTACTGTTTACACCCTCAATAATGTCCTAAATAATCGACCCCTAAACCACAGCAGAATTATGGGAAATTTTTCAGGATTTAGTCGGAAAAATGGCTTGTGGACACTGGCCCAAAATTTACTTTTGCCAAATAAATTGCCAAATGAAAATATTTTTTGTCAAATTATTTTAGCACTTGCCAAATGCTATCCCTGATAGTATAATTTTCTGCAACCTTAATTATTATGTTTCGACGCTCGTGGTTTGAACGACTCTTGATAATGATAGAAAAGCAGTTAGTTAATTACACACGCATCTCTATTGTGGTTTATCATACAACAATAATCTAATCATCGAACAATACAGTGCTACAAGGGTTGCTTCATCATAATGGGCACATCACAGGAGGATTAACTATGCAAACACCACCACCTAATAATCCCTGCAACCATCGGTACTAATGCTGTGAGTTAATAGAGGTGTTAACTTTTCTCAAACTTTATTAAACACAATTATGTTGTAAGAGTTTCCTGAAATGAATGGTATTGATTGACCAATTTTTTCAACTTTCTTAAAGAATTAAAAAGTGACTTGCCAAATGAAAATATTTTTTGCCAAATCTGAATCATTTTTGCCTTGGCAGCGCTAGCCCTGCTTGTTGCCATTCATCGGAAAGCTCTCGTTGAGAGCTTTCTGTTGAATGGCAGCAAGCCATATTTCCAACTAAATCCTGAAAAATTTCCCATAATTCTGCTGTGGTTAAAGGGTCATATACTTCAGGCATTACTGCAGGTCCGAAACAATGATGTTAATGGCAATCAGTTCACATGGATGTAATTATCATATTTATCTCTGATGTTTTTAGGAACTGCGTCAGATTACTGTTTACATCCAGATGCTTACTACTATCATCCGCTCAGAAGGTGTTACTGGCGAACAGTTCCCGGAGTGAAAGCTCACACAGCACAGAATCAATGTCAAAGATTCAACGGACAACTTGGAAACTTATACAACATGGAGACATACTATTATGTCCATAAATATGTGTGAGTATATTGGAATATTTTAATAAGTCATAATTATAACCCTCATATACAGTAATGCTCTAATTAATCGACCTCTTAACCAAAGCAGAATTATGGGTAACTTTTCAGGATTTAGTCGGAAATATGGCTTGTTGCCATTCATCGGAAAGCTCTTGGGGAGAGCTTTCCGATGAATGGCAACAAGCCATATTTCCGACTAAATCCTGAAAAGTTACCCATAATTCTGCTTTGGTTAAGAGGTCGATTAATTAGAGCATTACTTTAGCGGAATCAGCATGTCTGTCTGTAACATGTATGAGTTCAATTTGTATTTCTTCATTTTGCAGAAATTTTTTAATAAACTTATGTCATATATTTAGTGCCATGGAAACCTGTGTTCTTGTGATTATGAGGTCCCTCGGACTATTCAGTGGAGTTATTCCCCTTGTTCAATTTTGAACATTTTGTGCAGCCCTATAACTTTCCAATCTTGTATTATTACTTCTCATATTAGCTGATATTTAGGAGATAAACATACCCTGTTTCGTTGTACATTCTGGGATTCGAACATGAAAACAGTTTGTGAACGAGCCGGCTTGCCGGCGAGTTCACAAACTGTTTTCATGCTCGAATCCCAGAATGTACAACGAAACAGGGTACGCTTATCTCAATTGTAATTCAATCTAGCAAGGAATTTGCAAAAACACTGTATAAAAAGTATCATTTAGTCATTTTCGTGACACGAATCGAGACTTTCATTTTTCCGTTGTCATCGTGCACAAATCGTTGGGTTTGTTCATTGCGTTACTAGGAACACTGCTCCGTAACCATTTCCTGTGGGGCGGGTTGACTCGTTTCGCTACTCCGTGCTGCGCCGATGAAATTGTACCGTGCCACATTCAGATTTGATGCACGCTGAAGCGGCCGATGAACGGTATCTGTAGACAACAACGTGCGGGTGTGCTCGTTTCGCTACTCGTTTTGCGCCGATGAAATTTGACCGTGCTACATTCAGATTTGATGCACGCTGAAGTGGCCGATGTTGGTGAATCGAAAACTAAAGTTAGCCGCTCTTGGCCAATCAGAATGCTTGTTTTTAGTGACAAATACTCAGTTGAATTACAATAGTCAGTGTTTTTTTTAATTACATGTTTGAATCACTCTGTCCCACAGTGTGGATGGGTTTATTGGACAGCCCACTGAATACCTATCAAACGTTAACATTTAAGATGTGGGACGGTTATACAATCGATGGATAAACAGTGCATTATCACTCAATAAAACACAACCAAACTAAATTAATTTTTTAATTACAGGTTTGAATCACTCTGTCCCACAGTATGGATGGGTTTAGTGGACAGCCCACTGAATGCTTATCAAACGTTAACATTTAAGATGTGGGACGGTTATACAATCGATGGATAAACAGTGCATTATCACTCAATAAAACACAACCAAACTAAATTAATTTCTTAATTACAGGTTTGAGTCACTCTGTCCCACAGTATGGATGGGTTTAGTGGACAGCCCACTGAATGCCTATCAAACTTTAACATTTAAGACGTGGGATGGTTATACAATCGGAGGATACACTAGATGGGCGAATGGTGATCCATACATCTTTTTTCTGGATGAATGCACGATTTCTGACAATGAGTGTAAATGGCAGACCAAGAGATGTTATGAGCTGACTGTGGGCAGTGTTTGTGAATCTCAAGGTTCGTATTTCACACCCATATCCAACCTTCAAATAGCGTGTCTGTCATTTGCAGAATGAGGTCCCCAGAGAGTGAATTTAGTGACACTACCCTACATAGCGGGTTAGCATCACTAAATTTACCCTCTGGGGACCTCATTCTGCTAAGGCCCTCAACTGCTATGGCAGACCTAGGATCAGATTGAAGTTCCCCAGTTGAAGTTGGTGATGTTCACCAATTGGGCACCTCAATTATGAATTTTATCTTCTGAAAATTAGGGGATATAGAAACTTTCTAGAAGGGAAATGTAACTAAAAACAATGTTAATTTGATACTATAGATACTTCCCAGAAGATGAGGCCTAAGCAGAATGAGGTCTCCAGATGGTGAATTTGGTGATTCTAGCGCGCTATGCGGGATAGCATCACTAAATTCACCCTCTGGCGACCTCATTCTGCAAATGACAGACACACTATTTGCAGGCTTGCCCATATCAGATTGCTAATAAGGCTGGAATTGGCACTTTACAGATATCGAAGCAGGAGGTTGTTGTTGATATCGAACCGAATCTCGAATCAAATCTCAAATTGAACCGGCTAGCCATCGATGCATGCCAGGTCTTCAAATTATTTTCCTATAGCCTAATTATGCTGCCTAATTATGATGGCGGGGAATTTTATTTCATGAATTAGTCCATACCTGGGATATTCACTTATAGAAATACAGTTCAGACCTACTAGCTTCACCACTTGTTTGTTCCACTTCCGGATCAAAATTTTTAACACAACAACGTGACCCGACAGTGTTTCCCCCAGTTAAATTTGTGGCGATCGTAAGCAGTCGCAATTTATATTTGTTCGTTGTTTATTATGATTGCCATGTATATCGGATATGATATCACCGGTGCAAAGGATTTTTATACAGTTTAGTCACCGTAGAAGATGCAATTAATGTTCTAAGAGACAAGTTCAAGAAATGTCCATTTCACTGAAGAAATTTAGACATAGATATATATCATCAACGGAGAATACTAAATGAGTCGCCCAAAGACCGTTGGACACATCATTAACGTAGGGGACTTTCTGATTTGCCCGTAACATTGGATACATCTGGGCTGTTCCGTAAGATCAGAAAAGACACAGTTTAATAAAAACAGTCCTCATCCTGACTTACATTATCATCTAAGTCTAAGATAAAAAATAACAAACTGTTTCCGGCATTATACATGTATGAAATTGACCAGCAGTTCAATAAATCCCAATCACCCTCTAGGCTGGTCCCTGTCTCCCAAATCACCCTCTAGGCTGGTCCCTGTCTCCCAAATCACCCTCTAGGCTGGTCCCTGTCTCCCAAATCACCCTCTAGGCTGGTCCCTGTCTCCCAACTCACCCTCTAGGCTGGTCCCTGTCTCCCAACTCACCCTCTAGGCTGGTCCCTGTCTCCCAACTCACCCTCCAGGCTGGTCCTATCTCCCAAATCACCCTCTAGGCTGGTCCCTGTCTCCCAAATCACCCTCTTGGCTGGTCCCTGTCTCCCAAATCACCCTCCAGGCTGGTCCTATCTCCCAACTCACCCTCTATGTTGGTTCCTGTCTCCCAAATCACCCTCTAGGCTGGTCCCTGTTTCCCAAATCACCCTCTTGGCTGGTCCCTGTCTCCCAACTCACCCTCCAGGCTGGTCCTATCTCCCAAATCACCCACTAGGCTGGTCCCTGTCTCCCAAATCACCCTCTAGGCTGGTCCCTGTCTCCCAAATCACCCTCTAGGCTGGTCCCTATCTCCCAACTCACCCTCTATGTTGGTTCCTGTCTCCCAAATCACCCTCTAGGCTGGTCCCTGTTTCCCAAATCACCCTCTAGGTTGGTCCCTGTCTCCCAACTCACCATCTAGGCTGATCCATCTATCCCAAATCACCCTCTAGGCTGGTCCCTGTCTCCCAAATCACCCTCTAGGCTGGTCCCTGTCTCCCAAATAAACCTTTGGCTGTTCCCTGTCTTCCACATCACCCTCTAGGCTGGTCCCTGTCTCCCAAATCACCCTCTAGGCTGGTCCCTGTCTCCCAAATCACCCTCCAGGCTGGTCCCTATCTCCCAACTCACCCTCTATGTTGGTTCCTGTCTCCCAAATCACCCTCTAGGCTGGTCCCTGTTTCCCAAATCACCCTCTAGGTTGGTCCCTGTCTCCCAACTCACCATCTAGGCTGGTCCCTATATCCCAAATCACCCTCTAGGCTGGTCCCTGTCTCCCAAATCACCCTCTAGGCTGGTCCCTGTCTCCCAAATCACCCTCTAGGCTGGTCCCTGTCTCCCAAATAATCCTTTGGCTGTTCCCTGTCTTCCACATCACCCTCTAGGCTGGTCCCTGTCTCCCAAATCACCCTTTGGCTGGTCACTGGTACTATTGGCTGCTGGACAAATGAACTAATCACAGACACAAGAACGATTCAATAATTCTTTGTTTATCTGGAAATAATGTGGTTTAATTTATCTCTTTTTCATATTTTCAGTAAAGCATGAGGCTGCAGGTGTGTTTCCACCATTAGCCCAGTTATACCCACTGAATCGATCATACTATTGGCAATATAAAACCATCATTATTATGTTTCAGTAAAGCATGAGGCTGGTGTGTTGCCACCATTAGCCCAGTTCTATCCACCGAATTTCTCATACTACTGGCTACTGGATGGCGTCATGAACCAGTCACAGGCACAGGAACGGTGTTCAGATTACGAAGGCCAGCTGGTGGTCATCACAGATTCACAAGTGGCTCATTTTATTCATACTCATGTGTAAGTTCCATAGACAATAAGTTAACTGTCTTCCATGACTGAAGCTTCCTGAAATATTGTGAAAACCCTGTGCCAATGCATTCTCTTATATTAGCGAGTCTCTCATAGGGAGCATCGCATATATAAGAGAATGCATTGGCCTAATAATATTTAGCTTGACCTTGTAAACCAGTGCAATTTCTAATATAGGTCAGGCTCCTTATGGGATTTTTTTTGGGGGTTTTGTGAAACCCATAATATATGAGCAGAGGGATGCTCGTATACCGGTCCCACAGTAGAGACACCCTGTCTTGGACTCTGTTAGTGTAAACTTCACTAATGGTGTCCAGAGCAGTCTACCTTGCGGCAGTTTACAAATGTAAAGATACGAATAGAATTAATAAATTTAAACAAATCAGTATTTGTCTCTCCTGAAAAATAACCAAAAATTGATTAAGTCCTTTTAACTGAATTTGAGTTAGGGATGGAAAAAAAGGGAAAAGATGTCTTGCCCACCGGAAGCTGACATAAGCTAATGATAGGCAGAGCACCCGGCTGTATAATAGGCAGTATCAGAATCAGGGGGGCGAGCGGGGGCAGGACTTGCCCTTTTTCTGGAGACAGAAAATGCTTTTTGTGTATTTAATCTCGTGTTTTTATAGCAAAATGTGACTTTTTTGGTCCAAATACCACCAATTTCACAAGGAATATTAATTTTTTGTCAATTTTATCACAAAACGGCCATAAAAACCGACAAATACCATTAAAATAGGGATTTTTGCCACAATGAATTTATGGTTATTTTCCCGAGTTTGCGGAGAAAATGCCCTTTTTTGTGGAAAAGTGCACTTTTTGTAGGCTCTGCCCTTGGATGCTTCCGGCGCCCCTGAGAAAGCCCCAGATCCTTTGGTATATTAGGTACCGAGTTTACCATATATATGGTACCTGAATTAAAGGTACACACATTTATAGATAAGTTATACCTTTCCCAATAACTAATGGTTACAAGAAGAGTATGAGGACCATTTTCTTAATTGTAGCATCTACAGTAATGCTCTAAATAATGGACTCCTTAACCACAGCAGAATTATGGGTAACTAACTTTTCAGGGTTTAATCGGAAATATGGCTTGTTGCCATTCATCGGAAAGCTCTCACTGAGATTATAATACAATCAACTCCTTAACCACAGCAGAATCATGGGTAACTTTTCAGGATTTAGTCGGGAAATATGGCTTGTTACCATTCATCGGAAAGCTCTCGGTGAGAAAAAGTTAAAATTTACCCATAATTCTGCTGTGGTTAAGGAGTTGATTAATTAGGGCATTACTGTGCTTCATGTTTCACACATTACACAGATGTTAGAGCTCAATGCACACTAATATCCAACAAATGGACATGTTTGTAAAATCAAAAAATTTCAAATTAATTTTTTAGGAATTTTTTGTCATAACATGAGGCATCACAACGCGGCCCTTTTTATTCAATGTGGCCTGAGAGCCAAAACCCTGATTTTGTTTGGCGTTAATGTTTTTATTTCACTTCAGTTTGAATAATAATGCAAGTATTAACTACTGGACTGGGGCATTCATGAACTATTCTGATTGGACGACTGTGAATGGTGGAAGCTTACAGTGGTCCTATTGGTCTCCTGGTGAACCCAATGTAACAACAGCCGATCTGTGTGGGGGCGCTGTGGGATGGAATGGATGGATGTGGTATTCATACCCGTGCGACGAACAATTCTCCGCTGTATGCCAGTCACATTGTGAGTATAGGCCTAAATGTTTATATAACCTATGTGTGCATGTTACAATAAATCCTGTTTTGTGATTGATGAACTGCCAATTGGGTCATGTGTTTCATTTTCCAATAAAACACACCATAAGATGACCGACATCACATCTTGTTGACCAAGGTGATTAAAGCTGATGGGGTTATTGTAACAAGGCATCGATCGCATTCGCAGCCAGCTTTTTAAATCAATCACAAATATGTAGACAGCTTTTCTATGGCGATCACATTTGTAGCCAGCTTTTCATATTAATGCGAGCCGCAATGAACAAGATTAGCTTCATCGCTCATTTTTCTGAGTTGATGGATAAAAAACAAATTGAATTTGAATTTTATATCAGTTCATTTAATAACCTGAGGTTTCCGATCAATGTCGTTAGAATGCTCGAATTATATTCCAATACAAGTTGATAAATGAAGTCATATCTGGAGCATGACGTCGACATTTTAGTCACGAACGCGACGATGTCATATTTCGCGCCATATAAAGCATGGAATTAGAAAAGCTGGCTTCGAATGTGAACACAAATGAAAAGCTGGCTACATTTGTGATCAAATTAAAAAGCTGGCTACGAATGTGACCGAAACCTTGTGACAATGACCCCATCTGCGTGACTAAAGTCTGTAGACAAAATGAGCTTGATTTGGTATTCATACGCATGCAATGAACAATTCCATGCTATATGCCAGTCACATTATAAATATGTCTTCAATATTTATTCATGTAATTATAAACAGTTCTGATTAAAATCATACTCAGACGCTTCATGTACTGAGTCTGACGAAACCCACTATTTGTTGCATTACCGTTGCAGTAAATAGCATCCATGGACAACACCTGCAGTATGATGTCACTGCCCACATTTTTCTTTAAAAAGAAAAATGTCATATCCATTGGTGGATATATTTTTGCAAATAAAGTGAGATATATTGTAAAATGGCCTATTGAAAGAAATAAATCATACAAACATCATTATTAAAAGCACAATTAAATGTAAATAAGGAAAATCATATCCATCCACATGATATCTATGATAAGTTCTCATTTAGGAGACGATTTATAGAAGTTATTTCTAGGGGGAGAACTCTATCTTGTTTACCATCAATCAAGGCAAATTTAATTCTAACTATTGGAATTCATCGAGAATTATGCTCAGCTGCATCAGAAATAAACTACTTTGTTATGACTTGATTGACAAACTAGCTGAAACAGGCCCCCAAAATGAACCTTTGTTCAGTGTCAGAGGGGTGCTTCATGCAAATTTTTATATTAAACAGAGCTTTTATTCAGCGGCGACTCCCCTTTGTGATTGTTTAAACATTTTGAAATAACAAAACTAACAAAAAATTTAATTAAGAAATTCAAAATTTTGAGAAAAAAACTAATGCCGTTATAACATCTGACAGAGTCACCACATCAAATTTAGTTGAAATTGATCGAGGGGTCTGGGAGAAAAATCTGACCATACAGACAGACAGATCCTACTCTTATATACAGTAATGCACTAATTAATTGACTTCTTAACCACTGCAGAATTATGGGTAACTTTTCATGATTTAGTCGGAAATATGGCTTGTTGCCATTCATCGACGAGAGCTTTCCGATGATGGCAGCAAGCCATATTTCCAACTAAATCCTGAAAAGTTACCCATAATTATGCTGTGGTTAAGAAGTCGATTAATTAGGGCATTACTGTATATAGATCATTAACGTACCAATTTGCAGTTTTATCTGTGTTTAATTACAAAATGCTATTTGCAGTCTTGGTTATTATGAAAATTATGTTGTTGTAATTGTGGCCCAGAAGAGACACAGCGGCCATCATTAACCCTTTACCCAACAGAACGGCCCTGTGCCAATGAATTCTCTTATATATGCGAGTCGACCATAGGTCGCCTCGCATATATAAGAGAATGCATTGGCTTAACACATTAAAAATTATAAAATTGTTAAAGAATGTAAGAAAAAATGGTAAAAAGTGTTAAAAAAAGATTTTTTTTAGGCCAATGCATTCTCTTATATATGCGAGGCGACCTATGGTCGACTCGCATATATAAGAGAATGCATTGGCACAGGGCATAACTGTAACTATCACAATGTGGTCAAGGAGCCGGTTCCAATGATATCCATATTTGTATGGTTCTATTGAGACAGACCGAAGATATTTTAGGCTGTTGAAGCTTGTTTTGGCCGGTTTGTTGGGTAAAGGGTTAACCCTTTCAGTGCCAAGTCAGATTTTTGTATCAACCCATATTTCCTTGATCATTTTTCAAATTTATTGATTATAATAATGTGATACATTGACGGAAAGACGGAAATCCGGCTTGGTACTGAAAGGGTTAAACCTTCCATAACTGGAGCTTCCTGAAATTTGCGAAAACGCTGTGCCAATGCATTCTCTTATATAAGCTAGTCTCCCATAGGGAGCCTCGCATATATAAAAGAATACATTGGACTTATGATATTTACCTTGACCTTGTAAGTCAGTATATTAATACTCTTAAATAAGTGAGGCTCCCTATGCGGTCGAGACTCGCATATATAAGAGAATGTACTGGCACAGGATCTTTAATGCTGCACCGGCGCAGCTCTCTTCATCAAATGGTTAATTAGTTAACATACTATCTATTGTAGTCCAAGTCTTCTCGTACTAAAACCAGCTAAGATATCGGGATGGCGAATTGCTGGTACTTAGTCCGAGTTCGCGTCCATAGGCTTTTTATAACACGAATTACGCCCAGGGTTTGTGGCGGGAATTTGTGGTGTATTTTACTCGATTTACCTAACAAATCAATACATGATGCTATATATATCGGACATCTTATGGTCATAATGGTGTATAATAATCTAACTTTCATGTTAAATTACACATAGAATATTACGGTTGATTGCCACTAACATCGCTCTGTTTATATGTTTGTTTACGTTTTAACTGAAAGCCAAAGTGTACCGAAGAACTTCGGCATAGTCCGGAGTTTGTTTTGGCCGAGACGAATTTCGATACAAACAAGATGGCAACCCCTATATGTATTCTAATGCTCGTTGTGTTTACACTGTTTTAAACTGTGAGAGGGTTGTAATTCCCGTAATTTATTTAATGTATTACATTTATATCTTCAATGTTTAATTAATCTATTTATTTATTTATTGACACACATAATTACGATTACAATGGAGAATGCATTGTCATGTGTGTGGTTAGTCGAAAATCTACCGAATATTTTCACCGGAAAATGCCAAACACAGTTCGCGAGGTCAACTGAGTTCGCATACTTTTGAAAATATGTCAACACTGCAGTAAATGTCTCTTTTCACATTAAATTACCGCTTTCAATTCACAACTAATGTGGGTTTCAGATCAAATATCATGTCTTCTGCGGAAAAAATCCATTTTTTGTCGCAATTGTGATATTTTATTTCATATAATTGTGGTTTTATTTGAGCTGTCACTAACGCCTAACTCGTGTTATAAAAAGCCTATGGTCGCGAATTCTGATTAAATACCAGCATTTCACCATCCCTATATCTTAGCTGGTTTTAGTACGAGAAGACTTGGACTATATCTATTGATGTGTGCAGTAATGCCCTAAATAATCGACTCCTTAACCACAGCAGAATTATGGGTAATTTTTCAGGATTCAGATTACGTCATGGCCAGAAAACCGGCCAGTCGCGTATATATGCAATTACGTTCTGGCCAGAATATCGGCCAGCCGGGTTCAAAGGGTTAAATTATCTTCGAAGATAAAAATAAAAACTGTGTCTGGCATTATACAGTAAGGCACTAAATAATTGACCCCTTAACCACAGCAGAATTATGGGTAACTTATCAGGATTTTGTCGGCAATATGGCTTGTTGCCATTTATCGGAAAGCTCTCAGTGGTTAAGGAGTCGATTACTAAGGGCATTACTGTATTTCTCACCTTTCCACACCTGAATAATCTATTAATGTAATGTTGCTTTCAGTCACAGACGAGTGTTTATCTGATCCTTGCCAAAATGGCGGCACATGTGTTGACAGTATCCATGGATACAAATGTAAATGTCATGCACGATACAAAGGAACCAACTGTGAAAACTGTGAGTTCATAAGATTTTAATTAATGTCATGCACGATACAAAGGAACTAACTGTGAAAACTGTGAGTTCATAAGCTTTTAATTAAAATGGCTCAAGGCATTCGAGGTTCAGAATAAAATACAAATTTGTAAAAAATTAAATGTAAAATGTTATCTTAGTTCTTAACGCTTTCAGTGCCAGGTCCGATTTTGTTATCAACCCATATACCCTGTGCCAATGCATTCTCTTATATATGCGAGTCAACCATAGGTCGCCTCGCATATATAAGAGAATGCATTGACCTAACAATTTTTCATCATTTGTTAATATTTTTTACAATTTTAATATTTTTTTCTTATATTCTTTAACAGACTTATTTTGTAGGTTTAGTGCCAGGGAATCTTACGTTTTTCATGGGCCTCAACATTATTACTATGAATACTTGGTGGTAGTTTCGAGTTATAACATGCCCCTAAGGTTTTATCCAGTTTGTTTTGAAATTCGCTATAGCATGCTTAAGCATGCATACCCAAAACAAATTCAACCCAAAAAAGTCTAAATGTTTTTTTTTTTTTTTTTTTTTTTTTTTTTTTATAGGGACGATTTTACAGACTGTAAAGATGCAAAATCCGAATAAACGCTCACAAATTACTATTTCTTTGGCTTCGGAGGGTAAACATTATTTAATTTAACCTACCCATCAAAGCTCAGAGTGATCAGTTATTGATTTTTGAAATCTATTAATTTTCACCACCAGTACTTTTTAGTGGCCTGGTAAATTGATGAGAAGGCGTTCTAGGACCAAATTGCAGATGAATATGGATAACTCTAAAATTAAATGGCTTTTGTGTATCAGATATTTGACAAACCGGCCAATGTTTTTCTTGAACAAAATGTTGATAAATAACAGATTAATTTAATTATTACATGTACTCAATCCGATTTGATGGTTCCCATATATAGAGGATCTCACATGAGTTTCTATTTTATACGGAATTTATCAACCGAGTTCACTAAATTCGATTTGAGCCGAGGTTTACCGAGGCTCAAATAGAATTTAGAGGACGAGGTTGATAAATTAAGTATAAAATAGGACGAGTGTGAGATACCTTTTATCACATGATCAAATAAACCTGAAGCAACGCGAAATATTCATCGAAAACAACAATCATACACTACAGCGATCGCAAGTTATTTGAAGAACGCTGTGACGTCATCGCACCCGCTGATATTAAACGTGTCTATTACCGATAATTATGAAACTGCTTTTATGGCCAAATTATGTGATAAAATCATATTCTAATAACAACAACATTTTTAGAAATCACGCTTCAGTTATCAGAATTGATTAATTGCCCAAAAATAATGCTAACCACTGTCAAATTTTGTATAAATTTGCCCAAAACATGTTATTTATCAACATGTTGTTTGACGAAATTTGGCCTTATTATCAACAGAAAGCCTCTTGATTTTAGATATATCCATCTAGGCTGTGCGATGACATATTTAAAGGGCATTGATGAACGCAATAACATGTTATATTGCAAATTTATTCACCATTAGCAGACGATGCTGTTGAAATCTAAAGTTAGAATTTTTTTACCAATCAATTTGTTTCAGCGGCAAATATTCACCAATTGAATTACAATACTGTTTAAACCGAAACAATAATTGATAACAAATTGGTTAAAAAAAACTGGTATGCTCATGCAGTTTTATTTCATCCTTAGAAAGAACTGAGTTGATAAATGTTTCTCCGATACTCAGATACCCCAGAGGAAGCCTGCTTTCACCCTGATGCTGTATTCATCAACGACACATTGACGTGTTTGTGGGTCGTGTATGAGGATAAAGATCAAACTAGCAGCTCGGCACAATGCCAACAATATGGAGGTGATCTGCTCACGGATGCAACTCGATCCAGCCAAACTGACTTCATCGACAATATTCTGTGAGTTTACTTGTTTTTTTATAGAGCTGTTTTTTAAAGTCGAGTTTTTTTTTTCTCAAAAACTCAACTTAAGGTTTGATGAGGGATGGTTGGCGGCCAGCCCCAAACCTATATTGATGGATTATGAAATTTTTTGGAATTTGAGTTAATTGTCACATACGACAGCAGCACACAGAAAATCAGGTCTGCCCCAGACTTTCAAACCACTTGTTTCTATTTATATATATTTATCCAACAGGGTTATAATGAAAGACAACAACTGGAATGCGTTAATATAGCTACCTGTTTAGAAAAACATGAATATTTACTGGAAGCCGATACAATAAATGTAGTAGTAACAAATACAAACATGTTGGTGACAATTTTTTGAGGCATAATAATCACATATAGATGTAGGCCAAAAGGGGAAGAAATCAATCGAATGTGTATTCCCAAAACAGACAAAAACGGGGAGGGAGGATGGGTTTTCAATATGTCATGCATTATGGTGAAGTGATCTATGCCAGTGAAAGATCTCGCTACCAAACATGTTTGCGTTTGAACATAATTTTGGTTTAACCCTTTGAGTGCCAGGTCGATTTTTGTATGAACCCATATACCCTGTGCCAATGCATTCTCTTATATATGCGAGTCGACCATAGGTCGCCTCGCATATATAAGAGAATGCATTGGCCTAACATTTTTTTTTTTTTTTTTTTACAATTTTAATAATTTATTCTTATATTCTTTAACAGACTTATTTTGTAGGTTTAGGGCCGATGAGATCGGCCCCTGGCTCTCAAAGGGTTAAATTCATGCATCTAGTTAAACCTTTGGGATAAAATATGTCGCTCTTATACGACTATGTGTTGATGTGTGTTAGCACAATAACTTAACAAACATCAACAAGTTTTATGGGGGCTACTTTTAGAACATAAATATACTCAAGAACTATAACCCTTTACCCAACAGAAGGGCCCTGTGCCAATGCATTCTCTTATATATGCGAGTCGACCATAGGTCGCCTCGCATATATAAGAGAATGCATTGGCTTAACACATTAAAAATTATAAAATTGTTAAAGAATGTAAGAAAAAATGGTAAAAACTGTTTTTTTAGGCCAATGCATTCTCTTATATATGCGAGGCGACCTATGGTCGACTCGCATATATAAGAGAATGCATTGGCACAGGGCATAACTGTAGCTATCACAATGTGGTCAAGGAGCCGGTTCCAATGATATCCATATTTGTATGGTTCTATTGAGACAGACCGAAGATATGTTATGCTGTTGAAGCTTTATTTGGCCGGTTTTGGCCGGTTTGTTGGGTAAAGGGTTAATAGCATAATACCACGAAGAATAATTCTACCTTGGTCATGGCAGCCTCAATCACGGTAAATTGCAAACTTTAGATTTTATCACGATCTTACGATCGAAATAATCCACTTTATTACGCCTTTATAGACAAGTAATATACGAGGCCCCCACCCCCTTTTCATACGGCGCATTCCATGCCTTGTTATGAGGTACGCCATATTCCGGCCCCTCTAGAGGTATTCGGTATTCCAAAAATACCAGTATTCGTACACCGACCTTTCAAAAAATGATCATAATAATAATATAAATGCAATTTTTGTCACAATAAATGATAAATTCACGGTTTGACATACAGATCGTCGATCATCGTCATTTTAGACGTGGACACTGTGGGATGACCGGCATTTGTACGGCAATGGAAAATTTATCCATATGGCTTTTAACTGGTATTCCGTATTCCACCATCTGTGTTAACTGGTATTCTGTATTCCAGGGGGGTGGGGGCCTCATATACCTCATCTCACGGTCGAAATAATCCACTTTATTATGCTTTTATAGACAAATAATATACCCAATCTTCAGGTTTATCTGTATCTTATTCACAAAATGGTTATCTGCATATTCTTGAAATCGGGATTTATAAAAATTATATAGTGCTTTCTCCTATATATATTGTTGATCATATATAAGAGAATGCATTGGCTTAATAGTTTTTATCATGTTTTATCAATTTTTCTTACATTCTTTCACAATTTTTTTTTAATTTTATCATTTTTTTTCTTACATTTTTAAATTTTTTTTTACATTTGTTATCATTTTTTCTTACATTTATTTTAACAATTTTTATAAATTTTTATCATTATTTCTTTCATTCTTTAACAAAAATTATGTAATTTTAATCCAGAAGTGAAGCCCCGTCTCCAACAATTATAATTTTATTCCAGGTTACAGAATCGTTCTTTACCATACAGGATAGAAACTAATAATGCTGGTTCTTTACCATTCATTTGTGAATCTGCACGTAAGTTCAGAACCATCCTCTCATACTGGGTAGAAACTATTAATAGTTGGCTTCTCTGTGAGTTATAATTGTATCATAAATTTGTCTAAAACTGTCTACGGGCTCATTCTGTTTCCCCGTGTCTTCTTATTGATATGTTGACGTTGTGGTACAAACAACCTTATAATTCATTTCACAATTGGGTTAAATCATGCTAAAGTAATGCCCTAAATAATCGACTCCTTAACCACAGCAGAATTATGGGTAACTTTTCAGGATTTAGTCGGAAAAATGGCTTGTTGCCATTCATCAGAAAGCTCTCCATATTTCCGACTAAATCCAGAAAAATTACCCATTATTCTGCTGTAGTTAATGAGTCGATTATTTAGGGCATTACTGTATGGCCTAATATTTCAATTCATTATATATTTTTATTTCAGCGCCCACTGCACCAACGTGTCTAAACCTTTTCTTTCCTATGACTGTGATTAAATTCATTTAACTTCAGCGCCCACTGCACCACCTTGTCTAAACCCGTTGGCTGCCTACGACTTGAGATTAAGGCGGTGTTTCTGGCATGAGAGTGCAAAGACGGCAGACTACATAGCCGATGATAAATGTAGCATCTATGAAGGTCACTTGTCAAATGTCTATGACAAGTTCACGCAGGATTTCATATTCAGCATGTAAGTATTACACAAATTAATATCTTATTAGCTAAATGAAGAAATGTATGTAGCATCTACGAAGGTCACCTCTCAATGTCTATGACAAGCCCATGCAGGATTTCATATTCAGCATTGATACCCCACTTTAGAAGAACATGGGGGGTATACTGGATTGACTGCATCCGTCTGTCCGTCACGCTTTCTCCCTCCGTGTGTCCATCCGTCTGTTGGTCCGTCCGTCCGTCCCACCTCATAACTCGAACAACTATGAACCGATTTTAATAATATTTTGTATGCAATCTCCATAGGACTGCCTCTCCGTATGATGCTAATTGTGGTTCGGTCCGACTTTTTTTTTAAGTTACGCCTCATTTTCGACTTATTTTGACTTAGAAAATTCTGTCCGACTTAATAACTTTAACAAATATGAACCGATTTCAATAATTTTTGGTATACATGCTTCTCACAATACCCACCCTACATGATGTGGCTAGAGATTGGCTCAGACTGTTTTTCGTAATATTACACTTCATTTTCGACTTATTTTGACTTAGAAAATTCTGTCCGACTTAATAACTTTAACAAATATGAACCAATTTGAATAATTTTTTCTGTACAAGCTTCTTGTGACACCATATCGATATTATTAGTCCAAATTTTTCTTAAAGTTAAAAATCTTTTTTGTTGGGTTTACAGATAATGCGGGTTGAATTTTCCATGGTGGGGGTATACTAGCACTCGAGTGCACACCTCTTGTTATTACACCAATTATGTATATGTTGATGAGAAACTACCAATTTTGAAGGTCATCTGTCAAATGTCTACGACAAATTCATGCAATTTATCTCAGAATGTACAGTAATGCCCTAAGTAATCGACTTCTTAGCAATGAATGGAAACAAGCAATATTTCTGACTAAATCCCGAAAAGTTACCCATAATTCTGCTGTGGGTAAGAAGTCAATTACTTAGGGCATTACTGTAAGTATATTTTGGGTGTTAGTACTCAATGTAATTGCTATTGATATTACAGTCAATCCTATTTATTTATAATTTGCTGTAATTTCACTGAAACCTCGTGAAATACATTCATCGTACATGAACGTGTATAGTAGAAATTGATGACAAAGAACTGATTGAACTGACCAGAACAATCAATTTCTGTGAAATAATTTGAGTATGCATGCCAGTGCGCCATGTATTTAAGTTAACCTCAACTTGATGAGTCCCCAAAATCAGGTTGACTTAAGTATTGGTTACAGGTATAGTCATCCCATGTTACCTTCACCATGCAGCGCAGCGTGATTTTTGGTTAAAAGTAGCCATTCCATGTTTCCTTCATCAGCTTAGCATGATTTGAACCCATTCATCTGTGCGCGAATTTATAGTGCGCGAATTCAAAACTGAGCAAAAAATAGTACTGCACGAATTTAAATACGAGTAAGGTATGCTTCAAAAGAACAATTGTTTTTATATTTTTATATTTTAACACGATTTCTGCCGTCTGCAAGTCTGGATTTAGTGTGACTGATATTGCATAATGAGGTTCCAAGAGGGTGAATTTAATGACACTATCCCACACAGCAGGCTATCTACACAAAATTCACCGTCTGGGAACCTCATTTCACTTATGCCTCAACTCCTATGGGAGACCTTGGAACAGATTGAAGTTCCCCAGTTGAAATTGGTGATGTTCACCCATTAGTCACCTCGATTATGCTTGATTTATCAACCTATTTTGATACCAAGAAAAATTCAAACAGGAATATTATTAGGTGTATTTTGGAGAACAAACTGACATGTGTCTTTAAGGCAAAAAAAAAAGTGTTTTGGTTCTCGGGCAATTTTTTTTTCAAATCAACGAGGGAGGGAGGGTTTTATTTTTATTTTTATTTGTTTTTGTGCGCATAGTAAGCATGGACAAATATACCTTCCTCTGTCTAGTAATAACCAGAAATGTAGAGGGCACTGTTATGCATATAAACTCATTTAGTCTTATATAAAAATGACAATCTACTACCAGTGTATGACTGGGATTACCTGACAATATATAATGCCCCTGACATTAACTACTGTTATTGTTGTCTAAAAACTGATACCTCCCCATTCTAATATGTGATCCTGAATTTAATCCTGTGCCTTTCAATTGTATAAAGTTACAATTAGTGTTTAAAGTTAGTTCACAATGACTAATTGTATGAAGAGCATGAGGATCAGCTGATCATTTTCTTAATTGTAGTCATCTACTTCATGTTGTAAGCCTGCAAGTCACTTTTTAACACATTACATGTTAGAGCTCAATGCACACTAATATCCAACACATCTACTGTGGACATGTTTATAAAATAAAAAAAAGTTTTTTTGTCATAAACATCAGGCATTACAATAAAAAGGCCTAATGCGGCCCTTTTTATTCAATGCTGCGGGGCCTGAGAACCAAAACTCTTTTTTTTTGGCCTAAATGGCACTTCATTGTGATTTTTAACTTTCAGAGAATACCCAAACCCAATTTACTGGATAGGTATCGGCGATACACCGAGGAATATAGACGTCAATCAAGGCTGGAGATATACCGAGGGTTACACCCTGGATTGGACAATATGGACTGGTGGATACCCTGCTGGTGTTGGTCCGAAGGAATGTGTCCACTACTCAACTGCTGGGCTGTGGAAGAATGCTATATGTGGTGAACTCAAGCAATCTATGTGTGAAGCACGAGGTAAGCTATATGTGGTGAACTCAAGCAATCTATGTGTGAAGCACGAGGTAAGCTATGTGGTGAACTCAAGCAATCTATGTTAGGTTGAATATATATGATGGGGTTACATGTCAAAATAAATCAGTCTAATGTGTGAAGCCCAAGATACACTAATGCTCTAAATAATCGACTCCTTAACCATAGCAGAATTATGGGTAATTTTTCAGGATTTAGTCGGAAATATGGCTTGTTGCCATTCATAGGAAAGCTCTCACCGAGAGCTTTCCGATGATTGGCAACAAGCCATATTTCCGACTGAATCCTGAAAAATTACCCATAATTCTGCTATGATTAAGGAGTCGATTATTTAGAGCATTACTGTAAGTCCAAATCAATTTATATCTCTGGCCCACTGAACTATATGGTAAATCCCATTCTTAGTAGAAAGCAGGGTCCGTGCTGATCCAAAATTTTCTTTTGCCAAATTATTTGCCATATGAAAATATTTTTTGGCAAATTCTAAACTGATCTTAATGGAGGTGTTAACTTTTCCGAAACCATGTAAAACACCACAAATATATTTTTCAACTTTATTGAGGAATTAATAAGGGACTTGCCAAAACTTTTGCCAAATGAAAATATTTTTTGCCAAATGTGAATTATTTTTGCCATTGGCAAATGTGGCAAGTGGCAGCGCAAACCCTGATAGAAAGGGTTAACAAACCCCTGAGTTGAAAACCGTATGAAAATTCTATGGTACGTTTTATCATGGTTCATGTATAAATCGCTGATTGATGGATCAAATACGCCCATCTTAATCCTCCATGGACCACGTGATCTCAACTTTTGATAAAACCCAGGATGCCAGGTCAATCTGCCTGTAAATCTGTGGCATCACACCATACAGTAATGCCCTAAATAATCGACTCCTTAACCACAGCAGAATTATGGGTAATTTTTCAGGATTTAGACGGAAATATGGCTTGTTGCAATTCATCGGAAAGTTATCAGTGCAATGTGTCATCTGCCAATTTGAGGATACTAAAGAAAAACTAAACTAAAAAAGAAATAGAATCTATGTGAAGAAGTTTCTATAGAAATATGATAATAAAGAATCTGTCCAGAGAAGATGAGGCCTAAGCAGAATAAGGTCCCCAGAGAGTGAATTTAGTGATGCTAGCCCAATATGCACTCTGGGGACCTCATTCTGCAACTGACAGGCACACTAAACTAGGCTTGGTCAGTAATGTAAGACATCCATACCCATAATAGAACTACATCGTACAGTACTGCTCTAAGTAATCGACTCCTTAAACACAGCAGAATTATGGGTAACTTTTCAGGATTTAGTCGGAAATATGGCTTGTTGCCATTCATTGGAAAGCTCTCCATTTAATTTCAAATTGGAGATTGTCATGATATCAATTAGATATGAGGACAATTGCCTGATTTTCAATCAAATGTATAGCTTTCTTAAGTGTTATAATAACTAGGAAACATGAATGGTAATATCACGTGACTGATGGCTCAGAAACAGACTGAAATGACGTAAATGTTTGCATCACTATGCATGACGCACATTCCTTATAGCATCGTGTTTGTGTCTCTCAGTGAGGATACACATTAGAAGTAAACAGTGGATTAGTTGTTTTTATGTGTAAGCAATATTTGCTAAGTGGGTGTCTGACCAGGTAACACGTTGTCCGAGACGTAGTGAACACCAAACCTGGCACACCAGAATGACAAAAACAAGTCAAAGTGAGATGCCGGCAGGTAGACCAGAGGCCTTTTGGAAAAGTCAAATGAGGATAAGAGCAAAAAACGGCTTAAAACATATTTGTCAAAAGAATCGTTCACGCAATACTGCTGGACACAAAACACACAGGCTATGTTGCAATGTCTCCTCTACACACACTATGCTTGGCAATATTTTAAGTTCCCGTCCCGATGACTCAGTAAGTAAGGCACATGGTACTAAATGGAGGGGACCTCGATGACCCAGTCAGCAAGGCGCACGAACTCCCACGCGGAAACCCCGATGTCCCAGTCATCAACGTGTATGACCCTCTTACGGGTTGGATCCCGGTGCCTCAACCGGTAAGGTGCATGGTATTCTCATGGAAGGACCCGGGTGATATAATTAGTAAGTCGTATACAATCTTATGGAGGGGACCTCGGTATCCAATATTACTACGGAGGCGGCCCCGGTGATTCAACCAGCAAGGCGCATGGCCATAAACCTTAAATTCTTATCTGGTACCCAACATAAATCAGTTTGTGGTGTATCTATGACACAAAGTTTTGTCAGCCACCAAGTAATGTAATTATATATATATTTATAATATCAATTAACATATATGTAGTGGGGTTGTATATAGTCCAAAGCAACCCCGAAACTCAACACTAGGATGTGTATCATGTGATACTAACATAAGATAATAAATTGTTTGTATATTATATTAATAAATGTGTTAAAGTCTATATATATTAATAATGCCATATAGGCAGTGTGCTTGTTAAAAATAATAACAGGTAGTAAAGTTCCTCAAAGTAGTAACAGGTAGTAAAGTTCCTCAAAGTAGTAACAGGTAGACTAGTTTATAGAATTTATAGTTAATAAGTGATGGAAAAGTCTAGTTTATAACTATGCCCTTGTTGTTATCGGGTGGTATCTGAATCCAACGAGATCGCATCGCGCGTATAATTTCCCCATAAAATGAAGGTGGTTCACAAATGCATGGATGTCAAAAGAAAGGGGAGGTTGTCTGCTGTATGCATATTAAAGAAGATTCTAGGCTATATGTGATGATGACCAAGGTCCCAATTTCCCGCAGACAATTTGCTCCTCGTTCTGATGACATGAATTTTGAGGTGGAAGCTGGACCCTGGAGCGGTTTATTAGAATTTTGAAAAAAGTTTTTGAACGTACCCCATCGAAATAAGATTCATTTAATGCCAAAGGTAGAATTTCTAGGTTTTTGAAAAATTCTCCCAATGAGTTAAAAAGATGCCAGAATGTTTTGATAAGACCGTCATCAGTTGCAGTTTGCTGACTATATGCCACGCTAAGCGCATGTCATATCATGTTTCGACCCTTTAACTGCAAGACATGTGTACTAAGCCAGCTCGAGTCCGGGCGTCGCCCGCGATCTTATCTAAATACCGACAGAACATAGCTTCCAGGGGGATGATGTGATTGGACCCGTACCGTGTTATAATAACTAGGAAACATGAATGGTAATATGAAGTGAGTGATGGCTCAGAAACAGACTGAAATGACGTAACTGTATGCATCACTATGCATGACGCACATTCCTTATAGCATCGTGTTTGTGTCTCTCAGTGAGGATACACATTAGAAGTATAACAACGGAGTAGTTGATTTCGTTGTATAAATCAAAAATAATAATTATGGCATAAATAAAATACACCCAAAGTAGCCGAGTGTTCTGAATTCTATGTCTCCCATAGGATAGGATAGGATAGGATAGGATAATTTATTTACAATATACATGAATTATACAATGGCAGAAATACATAATAAGGTAAACGCAGTATATTGTCGGGGGTAGCTTAGTCCTATCGGGCTGTCTTCCTGCTACCCCCTAAAACATATATCAGTATAAATAATAGAATAGATGCTTGTATTCATGTCCAAGCACACATACAGACTATAATCATATATAAAACTTATATAGAATCTGCTACTTTGGGAATTTTCAAAAACAAGTATTTGGTGTGGTTCTGAGCCAATCTAGGCGAGTTATAAGATCTAAAATGTATTATTTCTCAATATGAATGTTTTGAACTGTTCAGATTTTCTATGACAGTTTCGGTTCCAGTTCCAGTTCCATGGGTTTATTAGGAACAAAACAGTTACTTTTTTGTTGCTACAACGGATTCAAGCGAGAGATACCACCATTATTAGTTCGGTAAACTAAATGTATCTATATAGCTCGCCGGAAAGTCTCGTTGTTGAGTGAGGTTTTGGGATAATTCAAATTAACAATATTACATATATGTAATGTTTATATGAATGTCTAGCGGTATAGGGTCATAGTCCCGTTAGAGAAATCATAATAAAATACGGTAGCATTTTTGATGTGTGGAAGTGTATGGGAATGCTAGGAACACGAATGTGATGTGCGTCCACGTGCAGGTGTGAAGAAAATAGCAGATGATGCCATAAAGAATGAGGCCATAAAGAATGAGGTCCTCAGAGGGTGAATTTGGTGATGCTAGCCCACTGTGCAGGATAGTATCACTAAATTCATCCTCTGGGGACCTCATTCATGACAGGCACATCCAAGCGTTACCTACGGAAACTCTTTGAAATTTGCTTTCATGGAATTCTCCCCTCTTGCTATGCTCCCAACATTTCATGATATTTCTGCTCTAAAAATAGCCCATTTGCTTGTACCTCTAGGATGTAGGTATATAATGAGAAAAATTATAAATAAATTTTATCTTAATTGATCTTATCTTTGCCAGACAAGCTTACTTGATTCATATACCAGTATGTTATTTTATGCCCCGGAAACTACAGTAATGTCCTAATTAATCGACTTCTTAACCACAGCAGAATTAAGGGTAACTTTTCAGGATTTAGTCGGAATTATGGCTTGTTGCCATTCATCGCCAAGAGCTTTACGATGAATGGCAACAAGCCATATTTCCGACTAAATCCTGAAAAGTTACCCATAATTCTGCTGTGGTTAAGGGGTCGATTACTTAGGGCATTACTGTATATGAAACTTGTTTGAAGGAGATACACTAACTTGAACCCTTTCTGTACTAAATGGATTCTCCCACTCTGTTATAAAAGTATACATTGGAATGGTCTATTATTCATTTGAAGGGATGTTAATGATATTTGAGCAGACGACAGCCAGACGAAATGATGATACAGTTACTGAAGAATTCATATTCTTCGATGGGAAATGTTCATATAATAAGTTCCACTATGGTCGTTTGTTGAATTTATTATCTGAATATTTCCTAAGGTAACTACTCGTCGATGAGTATTTAGTATAGAAAGTGTTCATTTTGCTGTTTTTTTTGTTTGACAGTTGCTCTGGATTCGCCTGTTTTACCATTTGACGCTGTTTGGTACCCGCCGTCCCTGTCACATTTCTGGTATGTGTCAGAAGAAATGTCCGTAGAGCAAGCAATAGTGGAGTGCCAAAAATATGACGGCGTTCTCGCCAAAATATATGATCAGCCATCCATGGATTTCCTAGCAGGGAATTTGTAAGTATGCTCGTCATTTTCTGATTGTTTAATTATTTGCGAAGTCAGTCACAAAATCTATTCTACTTGAATTTCAACAAAAAATTAAAGAGAAATGTGATCTGATACTGAAAATTTCACCAGAAATTGTGATTTTTGGAATATATGACGAATACAACACTCAAGACAACTTGAGGAATATTTGCCTCCTACTATTCAAACGATATATTTTCTCCAGCATGATAAAAAAGAAAGACCCAACTTTTATTGGATTTCAAGAATGGCTTAAGTATTATAAGACAGTAGAACAAGCATCGCCAAAAAATTTTGCATCGAAAAAAGACATCCTTTTTCATGATAGATGGAATATGATAGAAAATATCTTTAAACAATAACGTTATAAAAATCTTTTTAGTCCTCTCCTTCACATATTTTTTCTGGCAAATGTCAGCATAGTTCCACGGCAATTCATACTCATAAATATAAATAAAAAGTACTGTATACAAGCCCACATGCATGTATGTCACAGGAGTTCATCTCCTCCAACAACCTTGCAACTTGTCAAATTTCATTCTCGGACTAGCCTTTGGCAAATCATAGAGAGAGACTTCTGGCAGGTTGCACTGAGTTGTTGGCGGGGGGGGGGGGGGGGGGGGGGGGGGGGTGGACTTTTGGAACATTGTGTTTGTCTTACATGGTTCTTTTTGCTTACTGTTTTTTTTTTTTTTCTTCTCAACTCATCAAACAAATTAAAAGAGACATCAGAAGATAACCATCATCCAACATGATAACTTTTCACTCTGATAACTTAATAACAAAACAAAAACAAGAAAACAAATGGGTTTAATACCTCCAATCATTTATTTCAAGTAAACACTCATCACAGAACCATGTAAGGAAGAACTATATTATAGGACAGTATTTTGCTTCCTACGTATATGTAATTTTCTTTACCTTAAATATACAAAAATTCATATACATTTATGTCATTACAGTTTTGTGTAAATCAATATTTTTTTTATTCCAATAAAAATTATTAAAAAAAAAAATATGACGGCGTTCTCGCCAAAATATATGATCAGCCATCCATGGATTTCCTAGCAGGGAATTTGTAAGTATGCTCGTCATTTTCTGATTGTTTAATTATTTGCGAAGCCAACATTTAAGTTGAATTTATTGCAGTTCGGATTATCCCAATATTATTTTGAAATATATAATTCGCGTAAATCTTTCAGCTCTTGGCATATGATAAAAAAATGAGCTATCGCTGCACAAAACACAGTTTTGTCCATCTTAACCCTTTACCCAACAAAACGCCCAAAAACGCCCAAATAAAGCTTCAACAGCCTAAAATATCTTCGGTCTGTCTCAATAACACCATACACATATGGATATCATTGGAACCGGTTCATTGACCACATTGTGATGGTTACAGTTATGCCCTGTGCCAATGCATTGTCTTCTATATGCGAGTCGACCATAGGTCGCCTCGCATATATAAGAGAATGCATTGGCCTAAAACACTTTTTACCATTTTTTCTTACATTCTTTAACAATTTTATAATTTTTTCTTACATTTTTTATCAATTTTTATTTTTCTACATTCTTTGACAATTTTATCATTTTTAATATGTGTTAAGCCAATGCATTCTCTTATATATACCCAAGCCTTGAAATAGTTTGCCTGTCATTTGCAGAATGAGGTCCCCAGATGATGAATTTAGTGATGCTACCCCGCATAGCGGGCTAGCATCACCAAATTCACCCTCTGGGGACCTCATTCTGCTTACACCTCATCAGAATGAGGTTCCCAGAGGGTTAATTTGGTGATGCTAGCCCGCTATTTCAAGGCTTGCTTATACCTTAGGCAGGTGAATGACGTCATATATTTTTTTCTATATCCATCAGTGATTTTTTAGATCGCGGGTATGGATTTTGGAGAAATTATCATGTGACTTCCGGTTAGCAACAATGTGGAGATTGCAAAAAACGCGGAATTTGGAATGAAGCATCGCGATGAAAATGAAAGTAACTAATTCACAACTTACGAGGAATTCACATGTGATCTAGGTCTATTAATTGCAATTAGACCAATTTCTTTGGTTAGCTTAATGAAAACGAAAAATGAAGACGTCATGACACGGTTTCTGACGTCATTTTGGATTTGTGGGCCAGAATCCAGACAATATTGCACAATCCACAACACGTCTTGTCAAGTTGGCATGTCATCTCCGTCGTGATCACTGCGTGATGTTACATAAATTATTCTTAGCGCACAGCATGTGAGCATGTGTGGTTGCTCCACTACTTGTCACGTATAATTCATATTACTTTATCGATTCAGGTTTGAGAAGCTCGACAATATGACCGGTGTGGACATATGGACAGGGATGGGCTACAATGGAACTGATTGGCTGGCGTGGTACTATAGTGTCATCACATGGTTTGACTGGGACGTCACAGAGCCTGCCAACATGACAGATACAGACTGTGTTCTTATAAACACAACAGGAAAATGGATCTCAAGAAACTGCTCCGAGAACCATACATTTATCTGTGAATGTAAGGACACTTATGGTCATTAGTTCCTATACGACCAATTTAAAAAATGGTCTCTCCATCAATTCGCTGTTTATTTTTTTTATATTGGATAATAAATTTAGTTTTACTGAACTTAATGGATGATATTTAGCCTGAGTTTAGTGTGCCTGTCATTTGCAAAATGAGGTTCCCAGAGGGTGAATTTAGTAACATTGGTTAGAATCACCAACTTCACCCTCTTGAGACTTCATCAGCTATGGGGGACATAGACTCAGAAGAAGCTCCGTAATGGTGAATATTGTGATGTACGCCCATTTGGAGTTTTCTTTGGAAATTATCTCAGAGTTATTCGGTCATTTTACCGAATGACCGAAATATAGATTTCAAGGCTCAATTTATTCGTGTAATAATCAGTAATTTCGTATAAGTTAAACGCTCTTCGTTCGTATGAGTAATTACCAACGGGAAGTTGTACTATTTTTGAAAGCAATCACGATGGCATATTGTGATGTACGCCCATTTGGAGTTTTCTTTGGAAATTATCTCAGAGTTATTCGGTCATTTTACTTTTACATTCTACTTATGATGGCCCGGGTCTCCTGCGTAATCACAGACAAAATTATAAGAAATAACTTTTGTTTCGAATCGAAACTTTCGATAAAGGTTATGAGTTATCGTAACTGAAAAGTTTGAAGATAAATTTTCAGATCTAACTGCATAACCTTAGTCAAAACAAGAGTTATTTCTAAACCCTTTAACCCTTTAACCAACAAACCGGCCAAATAAAGCTTCAACAGCCTAAAATATCTTCGGTCTGTCTCAATATAACCATACACATATGGATATCATTGGAACCGGCTCCTTGACCACATTGTGATAGTTACAGTTATGCCCTGTGCCAATGCATTCTCTTATATATGCGAGTCGACCATAGGTCGCCTCGCATATATAAGAGAATGCATTGGCCTAAAAAAAATCTTTTTTTAACACTTTTTACCATTTTTTCTTACATTCTTTAACAATTTTATAATTTTTAATGTGTTAAGCCAATGCATTCTCTTATATATGCGAGGCGACCTATGGTCGACTCGCATATATAAGAGAATGCATTGGCACAGGGCCATTCTGTTGGGTAAAGGGTTAATGATGGAGTTGCGCTGGTGCAGTATTAAAGATCCTTTGCCATTCTGTTATACATGCGAACCTCCCATAGGGAACCTCTCATATATAAGAGAATGCACTGGCTTTGAAGGTCAAGGTAAATAAATATTGTCAGGCCAATTTATTCTCTTAACCCTTTACCCAACAGAAAGGCCCTGTGCCAATGCATTCTCTTATATATGCGAGTCGACCATAGGTCGCCTCGCATATATAAGAGAATGCATTGGCTTAACACATTAAAAATTATAAAATTGTTAAAGAATGTAAGAAAAAATGGTAAAAAGTATTAAAAAAAGATTTTTTTTAGGCCAATGCATTCTCTTATATATGGGAGTCGACCTATGGTCGACTCCCATATATAAGAGAATGCATTGGCACAGGGCATAACTGTAACTATCACAATGTGGTCAAGGAGCCGGTTCCAATGATATCCATATTTGTATGGTTCTATTGAGACAGACCGAAAATATTTTAGGCTGTTGAAGCTTTATTTGGCCGGTTTTGGCCGGTTTGTTGGGTAAAGGGTTAAGGCCCTCACACACGGCGTTTGGGGCGTGTATCAAGTGATATGCTGACTTAGAACACACTGTATGCAATGGGTGCTTGCACACGGCGGGCGGCATCACAGGAAACACAGACATCGTTGCCACAGGGTTACATTGATATCCTAATCAGGGGTGTTGTGCCTCACGTATCGCGCGTTATTGTCGTGGCAGATCAGTAAATTCCTCCGTTTGCAGTGATGGTATAGAATGAAGACACTGGATGCACAGTGGCTTTCTGTCTAGGTCAGGTTTGGACTGTGATTTTGCATCGCTTCACCATACAGTCATTTTAAACAAAAAGACGCAAATAACAATGAAACCATGATATTAACAAAAACAAACAAGTAACCCCAGAAAATTCTATTGCCTCAGAAAATGTGATACATGCAGCAATAGTCTGGTCGAATAAAGGTTTGACCTAGAATAAATTTGGACTAAATTGGTTTGTATACCATTTTGAAGAGAAATATATCCTCTATAACATATCCAAAATCCGCTAAAATCCACTTTGAGCAATTTTTGTAATTCAAGATGGCGTCCAAGATGGCTGCCATTTCCGTTAAATCAGTTCTACGCAATTATAGTGAGAAAATCTTGTCATATGTATACACTGGTATACATTTCTGTGAAGCTAAGACATAACCCCACCGTTGTAATCCAAAATTGGCACTCCCCGTCATAAATGGCCGCCAAAATGGCGGCCGGAAGTGGAAATTTTTACGTTTTTTACTAATATCTTTAAGATAAGTTTCTACTGTTTGGAACTGGTTGAGAATTTTGACTTTATTTTGTATTTAACATCTTAACTGACCACTGGAGCAAAGAAATATGCTATTCATGGGTTCCCAACCCCTTCCGATCGCTAAACAATTTGATTTTACAGAACGCGGTATAACATAGCACAAAATATCACCATTGGGATTCTAGTCATATTTCATCAAGAAATCGGAAGAGCTGTGCAATGTAAGTAATGCTTTCTACTTTTTATGGATATTCCAACTCACTTTGGATCAAAATGGCTTCCAAAATGGCAGCCAAAATATGGAAAAATCTCAATATTGTCCCAGTGTGCCATGCAACTGCTTATAAGTTGATGTTGATACACACAGTTCACTATTCTGTCTTATATACATTGAACACCAACATTTCTGATGCACCTTGGTTAATTGATTCCATTGAAACCACTAAAATCACCAGAATTATTCATTTTTTTCTGTCACAAACTTTGCATCAAAATCGCCAAAAAATCACTGTTCAGGTTTGAAACATTTTTTAAAGTAAAATGGAAATTTCTTTGGTATCAGCGATGTTTATTATTTTGAAATGTGCTAACTGTGTCACACTGATGTGTTTTAGACAATATTGCTCAAGATTGCTTGCAAAATGGCAACCAAATTTGGTAAAATGTTGATTTGTCACATATATTCCAAACATTATTCACTGCTGTTCCGAAAAGGTAGCAGATTGTGACTCACTTGGTTATTGAAAATGCTACTTAGTCAACTAAATGTGATATTCTGGTTGTCCCAGAACCTTAATAGGCATGGAAGTTCATTTAAGGGTGCAGTATGGATTTTGCCGAAAATTTCTTTTGGGATTCTGTCCATGTTGTTTTTTTTAACTGGAATGGGCAGAAAGTTGAAACGGAACTGAGAGGGATCATAGTATGTGGCTACTCTGGCCCATTGTAATCAACATTGATCAACTTAATAGATTGTGTATGTCTGTTGAATGTATGGCTATAGGTGAGGTGAGTGTGTATACGGGGAGTTATTGTATTCATGAATGATATGAATAGTTGTACAATGTAAGACTATTATGGTCATGTATGGGGTGCCACGTTGAGTTGTATATGTATATAAGGAGTAGATTATGGTCATGACCGTCATGTGTGAGGTGAACATGTATGCAGGGAGTTGTTGTCTGGCAATTGAAGTGTGTATGCGTATAGCGAGATTAGCTACATTGTCTATCTTTCTGTTGTGTATGTTTATATGGAGTGACTGTGTGGTCACGGGTGGGATGCACATGTATACATTGGGTGGCTGTATTGTCATGGGTGGGTGTATATGTATACACGCGTTTGCTGTATGATAATGGATGGGTGTATGGATAAATATGAAGTGGTTGTATGGTTATGGGCAATGTGTATATGTGTACATGGAATGACTGCAGGGTCAATGTTGTTGAAGTGTATATGCATACCTGGAGTACAGTTTGATGGTCACTGGCGGGCTTGTGTATATAGATAGTGACATCATGGTCATGGATGGGACGTACATGTTTATCTGTTGTGGCTGTATTGTCACTGCTGTGTAGCGGTATACAGTGAATAGCTGAATGCTCATGGATGTGGTGTGTAAGAATACAGCGAGTGGCTGAATTGTCATGGTTGAGCTATAGTTTTGCAAGTCTGAAGTGTACGAATGGCCGTGTGTGTGGGGTATAGGCATATCTAGAAGGACTGTATGGTAATTGATAAGGTATATATACACCTGGAGTGACTATGGTCATAGGTTAACCAATACAGACAACCAACCAATACAGGTAAATATAGGCTAACAAATATATGTAAGTGGGTATCTGACAAGGTGACACATTTGTCCGCGTCAACGAAAATCACACCTAGCCCTCCAGAAGGACAATAACAAGTCAGAATAGAGCATTGGCTGACGGACCATAAGGCCTTTCCGTTTGTCAGTATAAGCATAGTGAAATAAATAATGGCTTATATCCTATCCCATTCCCCACACAATGATAGTGGTACATAAATGTATGGATGTCAAAAGAAAGGGGAGGATGCCTGCATACTACAGAATATTCGAGGCTACATATATGATTACCAAGGTCCCTTATTTCTCGCAGACAAATTGATCCCGGTTCTAATGACATGAATGTTGAGTTGGAACCTGGGCCCTGGAGCAGTTTAATGGAATTTTGAAAATAGTTTTGGAACGTACCCCACAAAAACAAGATTTTATTTTATGCCAAACGTAGAGTTTAGACATTTTTGCAATTTACTCCCAATGAGTTTAAAAGATGCCAAAATATTTGGATAAGATCAACATCAAATGCAGATCGCTGACTATGTGCCATACTAAGCAAATGTCACTTTACGTTTCGACTCACTACCTGAAAGACGCGAGCCCTTGTATATCTTGCATGGCTAAATTGCCATGATGTGGCCAATATGTATATATTGAGTGCCAGTGTGGCAAAATTAATGGTGGGTGAATTGGTATACAGGGAGTGACTGTATGATCACGAGTGTGGTTTATGAGTATACAGCGAGAGACTGAATTGTCATGGTGAGGTCTATATGCACGTTTGGAGTGTATGAATGGCCGTGTGTGCGGTGCGGGACATTGGTATATCTAGAAGGACTGTAACGCCATTGATGAGGTTTATATGTATACTATATATACATGTAATGACTACGGTTTTGGGTTGGGTGTATATGTATATTTTGAGTGGATATATGACCATGGGTGTCGCAAATATATATGTAGGGAGTGACTTTATGACCCCTGGGTGAGGCAAATATGTATACAAGAAGTAATGTACAAAATGTATGCTCATGAATGTGGCGATAATATATATCGAGAGAGACTATATTGTCATCGTTTGGATGTATATCTTGAGTGCCTATATGGTCATGCATGTGGCAAATATATACATGTACACGGAGTGACTGTATTACCAATGGTGATGCGAATATGTATACAGGATGTTACTGTATGTTCATGAATGTAGTGAATAGGTATACATGTCGTGACTATATGGTCATGGGTGAGGTGTAGTAGTATACCTGGTGTGCCTGCATGTTTACTCATGGCTATATGGCCATGTGTTGGGTGTATGGGCATATCCATGTGTGGCTGTGTAATAGTAGGTGAGGTGTATGTGTATAAAGCGAGTGACATATGTTCATTTATGTGGTGTCCATGTATATATGGAGTGACTACATGGTCATGTGTAAGTTGCACTTGTGTACCTTTGGGTGACTATCGATTTCCAATCGCTATTACTCAAGGATATGTTAACCGATATAGAGATCATATCAGAGTGTTTCTTAATGGCGTTTGGTATGCAATACGAATGAAACTGTTTTCATGAAAATAGTATATAAGTTAATAAATTTTGATACTAATGGGCCAGAATAGCCACACAATATGATCCCTCTCAGTTCCGTTTCAACGTTCTGCCCATTTCCGTTCAAAGACAGACAGAATCCCAAAAGAAGTTTTCGGCAAACATTCATACTGCATCCCTTAAACTGATTTGTCATGCCTCATAATGTACTGGGACAACCAGAATATGACATTTAGTTATCAGTTGATTAAGTAGAATCTTTAATAACCAAGTGAGTCACAATTTGCAACCTTTTCGGAACAGCTTGTAATAATGTTCGGAATAAATATGACAAATCAACTTTTTACCATATTTGGTTGCCATTTTGCAAGCCATCTTGAGTAATTTTGTCTAAAACACCTCAGTGTCACACATTTAAGACAGATCAAAAATAAAAATCACACTTAATACCAAAGATAGTTCCATTTTACTTGAAAAAATGGTGCAACCCTGAACAGTTATTATTTTCCCGATTTTGATGCCAAGTTTGTGATAACAAAAAATCCCATAATTCTGGTAATTTCAGTGGTTAAAATAGTAAATATTAATAAAGGTGCATCATAAATGTTAGTATTCAATATATATAAGACAAAATAGTCAATTTTATTCATCAACCACAACTTATAAGCAGTTGCCCGGCACGCTGGTGCAATATTTACCATTTTTCATATTGTGGCCGCCATTTTGGCAGTCATTGTAAGCCAAAGTGACAATTTTGATACCATTGAGTCGGAATATTCATAAGAAATAGAATGCATCACTTACATTACATATTCCTGTTCATATTTGATTAAATATGACTAGAATCCCAAATTGTGATTGTTTTGTGAAATGTTATACAGCGTTCTGTAAACTCGATTTTTTGAATGATCTCAAAAGGTGGGGACCCAACTTATGGCTTAATTTATTTCCCCAATGGTCTGTTAACATGGAAAATACAAAATAAAGTCACAATTCTCAACCAGTTCCAAACTGCAGAAACTTATCTTAAAGATATCAGTAAAAAAAACGTAACATTTTCCACTTCCGGTCGCCATTTTGGCTGCCATCTTGGGCGGTGAGTTCCATACTTATGTATACATATGACACAATATTATCACTATAATTGCATAAAATTGCAACAAACTGACTTAACGGTAAATGGCAGCCATATTGGACGCCATCTTAAAATGCTCAAAGCGGATTTTAGCGGATTTTGGATATGTTATAGAGGAGATCTTCCTCTTCAAAACAATATATAAACCAATTTAGTCCGAATTTATTCTAGGTTGACCCTACAATGTCGTGTGGAAGGGCATTCTCTTATATATGCGAGGCGACCTATGGTCGACTCGCATATATAAGAGAATGCATTGGCACAGGGCATAACTGTAACTATCACAATGTGGTCAAGGAGCCGGTTCCAATGATATCCATATGTGTATGGTTCTATTGAGACAGACCGAAGATATTTTAGGCTGTTGAAGCTTTATTTGGCCGGTTTTGGCCGGTTTGTTGGGTAAAGGGTTAAACTACCATTATGTCCCCAGTCCCCTCTCAGAGACGACACTTAGCTATACAGACTGCCACCTGTATGGGGCTCCGTAAGACTCGTATATTATGTCCCCTCTCAGAGACGATACTCAGCAATACAGACTGCCACCTGTATGGGGCTCCGTAAGACTCATATATTATGTCCCCTCTCAGAGACGATACTCAGCAATACAGACTGCCACCTGTATGGGGCTCCGTAAGACTCGTATATTATGTCCCCTCTCAGAGACGATACTCAGCAATACAGACTGCCACCTGTATGGGGCTCCGTAAGACTCGTATATTATGTCCCCTCTCAGAGACGATACTCAGCAATACAGACTGCCACCTGTATGGGGCTCCGTACGACTCGTATATTATGTCCCCTCTCAGAGACGATACTCAGCTATACAGACTGCCACCTGTATGGGGCTCCGTAAGACTCGTATATTATGTCCCTCTCAGAGACGATACTCAGCTATACAGACTGCCACCTGTATGGGGCTCCGTAAGACTCGTATATTATGTCCCTCTCAGAGACGATACTCAGCTATACAGACTGCCACCTGTATGAGGCTCCGTAAGACTCGTATATTATGTCCCCTCTCAGAGACGATACTCAGCTATACAGACTGCCACCTGTATGGGGCTCCGTAAGACTCGTATATTATGTCCCCTCTCAGAGACGATACTCAGCTATACAGACTGCCACCTGTATGGGGCTCCGTAAGACTCGTATATTATGTCCCCTCTCAGAGACGATACTCAGCTATACAGACTGCCACCTGTATGGGGCTCCGTAAGACTCGTATATTATGTCCCCTCTCAGAGACGATACTCAGCAATACAGACTGCCACCTGTATGGGGCTCCGTAAGACTCGTATATTATGTCCCCTCTCAGAGACGATACTCAGCTATACAGACTGCCACCTGTATGGGGCTCCGTAAGACTCGTATATTATGTCCCCTCTCAGAGACGATACTCAGCTATACAGACTGCCACCTGTATGGGGCTCCGTAAGACTCGTATATTATGTCCCCTCTCAGAGACGATACTCAGCTATACAGACTGCCACCTGTATGGGGCTCCGTAAGACTCGTATATTATGTCCCCTCTCAGAGACGATACTCAGCTATACAGACTGCCACCTGTATGGGGCTCCGTAAGACTCGTATATTATGTCCCCTCTCAGAGACGATACTCAGCTATACAGACTGCCACCTGTATGGGGCTCCGTAAGACTCGTATATTATGTCCTCTCTCAGAGACGATACTCAGCTATACAGACTGCCACCTGTATAGGGCTCCGTAAGACTCGTATATTATGTCCCATCTCAGAGACGATACTCAGCTATACAGACTGCCACCTGTATGGGGCTCCGTAAGACTCGTATATTATGTCCCCTCTCAGAGACGATACTCAGCAATACAGACTGCCACCTGTATGGGGCTCCGTAAGACTCGTATATTATGTCCCTCTCAGAGACGATACTCAGCTATACAGACTGCCACCTGTATGGGGCTCCGTAAGACTCGTATATTATGTCCCCTCTCAGAGACGATACTCAGCAATACAGACTGCCACCTGTATGGGGCTCCGTAAGACTCGTATATTATGTCCCTCTCAGAGACGATACTCAGCTATACAGACTGCCACCTGTATGGGGCTCCGTAAGACTCGTATATTATGTCCCCTCTCAGAGACGATACTCAGCTATACAGACTGCCACCTGTATGGGGCTCCGTAAGACTCGTATATTATGTCCCTCTCAGAGACGATACTCAGCTATACAGACTGCCACCTGTATGGGGCTCCGTAAGACTCGTATATTATGTCCCTCTCAGAGACGATACTCAGCAATACAGACTGCCACCTGTATGGGGCTCCGTAAGACTCGTATATTATGTCCCCTCTCAGAGACGATACTCAGCTATACAGACTGCCACCTGTATGGGGCTCCGTAAGACTCGTATATTATGTCCCCTCTCAGAGACGATACTCAGCTATACAGACTGCCACCTGTATGGGGCTCCGTAAGACTCGTATATTATGTCCCCTCTCAGAGACGATACTCAGCAATACAGACTGCCACCTGTATGGGGCTCCGTAAGACTCGTATATTATGTCCCCTCTCAGAGACGATACTCAGCTATACAGACTGCCACCTGTATGGGGCTCCGTAAGACTCGTATATTATGTCCCCTCTCAGAGACGATACTCAGCTATACAGACTGCCACCTGTATGGGGCTCCGTAAGACTCGTATATTAAGTCCCCTCTCAGAGACGATACTCAGCTATACAGACTGCCACCTGTATGGGGCTCCGTAAGACTCGTATATTATGTCCCCTCTCAGAGACGATACCCAGCATTACAGACTGCCACCTGTATGGGGCTCCGTAAGACTCGTATATTATGTACCCTCTCAGAGACGATACTCAGCAATACAGACTGCCACCTGTATGAGGCTCCGTAAGACTCGTATATTATGTCCCCTCTCAGAGACGATACTCAGCTATACAGACTGCCACCTGTATGGGGCTCCGTAAGACTCGTATATTATGTCCCCTCTCAGAGACGATACTCAGCAATACAGACTGCCACCTGTATGGGGCTCCGTAAGACTCGTATATTATGTCCCCTCTCAGACGATACTCAGCAATACAGACTGCCACCTGTATGGGGCTCCGTAAGACTCGTATATTATGTCCCCTCTCAGAGACGATACTCAGCTATACAGACTGCCACCTGTATGGGGCTCCGTAAGACTCGTATATTATGTCCCCTCTCAGACGATACTCAGCTATACAGACTGCCACCTGTATGGGGCTCCGTAAGACTCGTATATTATGTCCCCTCTCAGAGACGATACTCAGCTATACAGACTGCCACCTGTATGGGGCTCCGTAAGACTCGTATATTATGTCCCTCTCAGAGACGATACTCAGCTATACAGACTGCCACCTGTATGGGGCTCCGTAAGACTCGTATATTATGTCCCCTCTCAGAGACGATACTCAGCAATACAGACTGCCACCTGTATGGGGCTCCGTAAGACTCGTATATTATGTCCCCTCTCAGAGACGATACTCAGCAATACAGACTGCCACCTGTATGGGGCTCCGTAAGACTCGTATATTATGTCCCCTCTCAGAGACGATACTCAGCAATACAGACTGCCACCTGTATGGGACTCCGTAAGACTCGTATATTATGTCCTCTCTCAGAGACGATACTCAGCTATACAGACTGCCACCTGTATGGGGCTCCGTAAGACTCGTATATTATGTCCCCTCTCAGAGACGATACTCAGCTATACAGACTGCCACCTGTATGGGGCTCCGTAAGACTCGTATATTATGTCCCCTCTCAGAGACGATACTCAGCTATACAGACTGCCACCTGTATGGGGCTCCGTAAGACTTGTATATTATGTCCCCTCTCAGAGACGATACTCAGCTATACAGACTGCCACCTGTATGGGGCTCCGTAAGACTCGTATATTATGTCCCTCTCAGAGACGATACTCAGCAATACAGACTGCCACCTGTATGGGGCTCCGTAAGACTCGTATATCATGTCCCTCTCAGAGACGATACTCAGCTATACAGACTGCCACCTGTATGGGGCTCCGTAAGACGTGTATATTATGTCCCCTCTCAGAGACGATACTCAGCTATACAGACTGCCACCTGTATGGGGCTCCGTAAGACTCGTATATTATGTCCCTCTCAGAGACGATACTCAGCTATACAGACTGCCACCTGTATGGGGCTCCGTAAGACTCGTATATTATGTCCCTCTCAGAGACGATACTCAGCAATACAGACTGCCACCTGTATGGGGCTCCGTAAGACTCGTATATTATGTCCCTCTCAGAGACGATACTCAGCTATACAGACTGCCACCTGTATGGGGCTCCGTAAGACTCGTATATTATGTCCCCTCTCAGAGACGATACTCAGCTATACAGACTGCCACCTGTATGGGGCTCCGTAATACTCGTATATTATGTCCCCTCTCAGAGACGATACTCAGCTATACAGACTGCCACCTGTATGGGGCTCCGTAAGACTCGTATATTATGTCCCCTCTCAGAGACGATACTCAGCTATACAGACTGCCACCTGTATGGGGCTCCGTAAGACTCGTATATTATGTCCCCTCTCAGAGACGATACTCAGCAATACAGACTGCCACCTGTATGGGGCTCCGTAAGACTCGTATATTATGTCCCCTCTCAGAGACGATACTCAGCTATACAGACTGCCACCTGTATGGGGCTCCGTAAGACTCGTATATTATGTCCCCTCTCAGAGACGATACTCAGCAATACAGACTGCCACCTGTATGGGGCTCCGTAAGACTCGTATATTATGTCCCCTCTCAGAGACGATACTCAGCAATACAGACTGCCACCTGTATGGGGCTCCGTAAGACTCGTATATTATGTCCCCTCTCAGAGACGATACTCAGCTATACAGACTGCCACCTGTATGGGGCTCCGTAAGACTCGTATATTATGTCCCCTCTCAGAGACGATACTCAGCTATACAGACTGCCACCTGTATGGGGCTCCGTAAGACTCGTATATTATGTCCCCTCTCAGAGACGATACTCAGCAATACAGACTGCCACCTGTATGGGGCTCCGTAAGACTCGTATATTATGTCCCTCTCAGAGACGATACTCAGCTATACAGACTGCCACCTGTATGGGGCTCCGTAAGACTCGTATATTATGTCCCCTCTCAGAGACGATACTCAGCAATACAGACTGCCACCTGTATGGGGCTCCGTAAGACTCGTATATTAAGTCCCCTCTCAGAGACGATACTCAGCTATACAGACTGCCACCTGTATAGGGCTCCGTAAGACTCGTATATTATGTCCCTCTCAGAGACGATACTCAGCAATACAGACTGCCACCTGTATGGGGCTCCGTAAGACTCGTATATTATGTCCCTCTCAGAGACGATACTCAGCAATACAGACTGCCACCTGTATGGGGCTCCGTAAGACTCGTATATTATGTCCCTCTCAGAGACGATACTCAGCTATACAGACTGCCACCTGTATAGGGCTCCGTAAGACTCATATATTATGTCCCTCTCAGAGACGATACTCAGCAATACAGACTGCCACCTGTATGGGGCTCCGTAAGACTCGTATATTATGTCCCTCTCAGAGACGATACTCAGCAATACAGACTGCCACCTGTATGGGGCTCCGTAAGACTCGTATATTATGTCCCTCTCAGAGACGATACTCAGCTATACAGACTGCCACCTGTATGGGGCTCCGTAAGACTCGTATATTATGTCCCTCTCAGAGACGATACTCAGCAATACAGACTGCCACCTGTATGGGGCTCCGTAAGACTCGTATATTATGTCCCCTCTCAGAGACGATACTCAGCTATACAGACTGCCACCTGTATGGGGCTCCGTAAGACTCGTATATTATGTCCCTCTCAGAGACGATACTCAGCTATACAGACTGCCACCTGTATGGGGCTCCGTAAGACTCGTATATTATGTCCCCTCTCAGAGACGATACTCAGCAATACAGACTGCCACCTGTATGGGGCCCCGTAAGACTCGTATATTATGTCCCCTCTCAGAGACGATACTCAGCAATACAGACTGCCACCTGTATGGGGCTCCGTAAGACTCGTATATTATGTCCCCTCTCAGAGACGATACTCAGCTATACAGACTGCCACCTGTATGGGGCTCCGTAAGACTTGTATATTATGTCCCCTCTCAGAGACGATACTCAGCTATACAGACTGCCACCTGTATGGGGCTCCGTAAGACTCGTATATTATGTCCCCTCTCAGAGACGATACTCAGCAATACAGACTGCCACCTGTATGGGGCTCCGTAAGACTCGTATATTATGTCCCTCTCAGAGACGATACTCAGCTATACAGACTGCCACCTGTATGGGGCTCCGTAAGACTCGTATATTATGTCCCCTCTCAGAGACGATACTCAGCTATACAGACTGCCACCTGTATGGGGCTCCGTAAGACTCGTATATTATGTCCCCTCTCAGAGACGATACTCAGCTATACAGACTGCCACCTGTATGGGGCTCCGTAAGACTCGTATATTAAGTCCCCTCTCAGAGACGATACTCAGCTATACAGACTGCCACCTGTATGGGGCTCCGTAAGACTCGTATATTATGTCCCCTCTCAGAGACGATACTCAGCTATACAGACTGCCACCTGTATGGGGCTCCGTAAGACTCGTATATTATGTCCCCTCTCAGAGACGATACTCAGCTATACAGACTGCCACCTGTATGGGGCTCCGTAAGACTCGTATATTATGTCCCCTCTCAGAGACGATACCCAGCATTACAGACTGCCACCTGTATGGGGCTCCGTAAGACTCGTATATTATGTACCCTCTCAGAGACGATACTCAGCAATACAGACTGCCACCTGTATGGGGCTCCGTAAGACTCGTATATTATGTCCCCTCTCAGAGACGATACTCAGCTATACAGACTGCCACCTGTATGGGGCTCCGTAAGACTCGTATATTATGTCCCCTCTCAGAGACGATACTCAGCAATACAGACTGCCACCTGTATGGGGCTCCGTAAGACTCGTATATTATGTCCCCTCTCAGACGATACTCAGCAATACAGACTGCCACCTGTATGGGGCTCCGTAAGACTCGTATATTATGTCCCCTCTCAGAGACGATACTCAGCTATACAGACTGCCACCTGTATGGGGCTCCGTAAGACTCGTATATTATGTCCCCTCTCAGACGATACTCAGCTATACAGACTGCCACCTGTATGGGGCTCCGTAAGACTCGTATATTATGTCCCCTCTCAGAGACGATACTCAGCTATACAGACTGCCACCTGTATGGGGCTCCGTAAGACTCGTATATTATGTCCCTCTCAGAGACGATACTCAGCTATACAGACTGCCACCTGTATGGGGCTCCGTAAGACTCGTATATTATGTCCCCTCTCAGAGACGATACTCAGCAATACAGACTGCCACCTGTATGGGGCTCCGTAAGACTCGTATATTATGTCCCCTCTCAGAGACGATACTCAGCAATACAGACTGCCACCTGTATGGGGCTCCGTAAGACTCGTATATTATGTCCCCTCTCAGAGACGATACTCAGCAATACAGACTGCCACCTGTATGGGACTCCGTAAGACTCGTATATTATGTCCTCTCTCAGAGACGATACTCAGCTATACAGACTGCCACCTGTATGGGGCTCCGTAAGACTCGTATATTATGTCCCCTCTCAGAGACGATACTCAGCAATACAGACTGCCACCTGTATGGGGCTCCGTAAGACTCGTATATTAAGTCCCCTCTCAGAGACGATACTCAGCTATACAGACTGCCACCTGTATAGGGCTCCGTAAGACTCGTATATTATGTCCCTCTCAGAGACGATACTCAGCAATACAGACTGCCACCTGTATGGGGCTCCGTAAGACTCGTATATTATGTCCCTCTCAGAGACGATACTCAGCAATACAGACTGCCACCTGTATGGGGCTCCGTAAGACTCGTATATTATGTCCCTCTCAGAGACGATACTCAGCTATACAGACTGCCACCTGTATAGGGCTCCGTAAGACTCATATATTATGTCCCTCTCAGAGACGATACTCAGCAATACAGACTGCCACCTGTATGGGGCTCCGTAAGACTCGTATATTATGTCCCTCTCAGAGACGATACTCAGCAATACAGACTGCCACCTGTATGGGGCTCCGTAAGACTCGTATATTATGTCCCTCTCAGAGACGATACTCAGCTATACAGACTGCCACCTGTATGGGGCTCCGTAAGACTCGTATATTATGTCCCTCTCAGAGACGATACTCAGCAATACAGACTGCCACCTGTATGGGGCTCCGTAAGACTCGTATATTATGTCCCCTCTCAGAGACGATACTCAGCTATACAGACTGCCACCTGTATGGGGCTCCGTAAGACTCGTATATTATGTCCCTCTCAGAGACGATACTCAGCTATACAGACTGCCACCTGTATGGGGCTCCGTAAGACTCGTATATTATGTCCCCTCTCAGAGACGATACTCAGCAATACAGACTGCCACCTGTATGGGGCCCCGTAAGACTCGTATATTATGTCCCCTCTCAGAGACGATACTCAGCAATACAGACTGCCACCTGTATGGGGCTCCGTAAGACTCGTATATTATGTCCCCTCTCAGAGACGATACTCAGCTATACAGACTGCCACCTGTATGGGGCTCCGTAAGACTTGTATATTATGTCCCCTCTCAGAGACGATACTCAGCTATACAGACTGCCACCTGTATGGGGCTCCGTAAGACTCGTATATTATGTCCCCTCTCAGAGACGATACTCAGCAATACAGACTGCCACCTGTATGGGGCTCCGTAAGACTCGTATATTATGTCCCTCTCAGAGACGATACTCAGCTATACAGACTGCCACCTGTATGGGGCTCCGTAAGACTCGTATATTATGTCCCCTCTCAGAGACGATACTCAGCTATACAGACTGCCACCTGTATGGGGCTCCGTAAGACTCGTATATTATGTCCCCTCTCAGAGACGATACTCAGCTATACAGACTGCCACCTGTATGGGGCTCCGTAAGACTCGTATATTAAGTCCCCTCTCAGAGACGATACTCAGCTATACAGACTGCCACCTGTATGGGGCTCCGTAAGACTCGTATATTATGTCCCCTCTCAGAGACGATACCCAGCATTACAGACTGCCACCTGTATGGGGCTCCGTAAGACTCGTATATTATGTACCCTCTCAGAGACGATACTCAGCAATACAGACTGCCACCTGTATGGGGCTCCGTAAGACTCGTATATTATGTCCCCTCTCAGAGACGATACTCAGCTATACAGACTGCCACCTGTATGGGGCTCCGTAAGACTCGTATATTATGTCCCCTCTCAGAGACGATACTCAGCAATACAGACTGCCACCTGTATGGGGCTCCGTAAGACTCGTATATTATGTCCCCTCTCAGACGATACTCAGCAATACAGACTGCCACCTGTATGGGGCTCCGTAAGACTCGTATATTATGTCCCCTCTCAGAGACGATACTCAGCTATACAGACTGCCACCTGTATGGGGCTCCGTAAGACTCGTATATTATGTCCCCTCTCAGACGATACTCAGCTATACAGACTGCCACCTGTATGGGGCTCCGTAAGACTCGTATATTATGTCCCCTCTCAGAGACGATACTCAGCTATACAGACTGCCACCTGTATGGGGCTCCGTAAGACTCGTATATTATGTCCCTCTCAGAGACGATACTCAGCTATACAGACTGCCACCTGTATGGGGCTCCGTAAGACTCGTATATTATGTCCCCTCTCAGAGACGATACTCAGCAATACAGACTGCCACCTGTATGGGGCTCCGTAAGACTCGTATATTATGTCCCCTCTCAGAGACGATACTCAGCAATACAGACTGCCACCTGTATGGGGCTCCGTAAGACTCGTATATTATGTCCCCTCTCAGAGACGATACTCAGCAATACAGACTGCCACCTGTATGGGACTCCGTAAGACTCGTATATTATGTCCTCTCTCAGAGACGATACTCAGCTATACAGACTGCCACCTGTATGGGGCTCCGTAAGACTCGTATATTATGTCCCCTCTCAGAGACGATACTCAGCTATACAGACTGCCACCTGTATGGGGCTCCGTAAGACTCGTATATTATGTCCCCTCTCAGAGACGATACTCAGCTATACAGACTGCCACCTGTATGGGGCTCCGTAAGACTTGTATATTATGTCCCCTCTCAGAGACGATACTCAGCTATACAGACTGCCACCTGTATGGGGCTCCGTAAGACTCGTATATTATGTCCCCTCTCAGAGACGATACTCAGCAATACAGACTGCCACCTGTATGGGGCTCCGTAAGACTCGTATATTATGTCCCCTCTCAGAGACGATACTCAGCTATACAGACTGCCACCTGTATGGGGCTCCGTAAGACTCGTATATTATGTCCCCTCTCAGAGACGATACTCAGCTATACATACTGCCACCTGTATGGGGCTCCGTAAGACCCGTATATTATGTCCCCTCTCAGAGACGATACTCAGCTATACAGACTGCCACCTGTATGGGGCTCCGTAAGACCCGTATATTATGTCCCCTCTCAGAGACGATACTCAGCTATACAGACTGCCACCTGTATGGGGCTCCGTAAGACTCGTATATTATGTCCCCCTCTCAGAGACGATACTCAGCTATACATACTGCCACCTGTATGGGGCTCCGTAAGACTCGTATATTATGTCCCCTCTCAGAGACGATACTCAGCTATACAGACTGCCACCTGTATGGGGCTCCGTAAGACCCGTATATTATGTCCCCTCTCAGAGACGATACTCAGCTATACAGACTGCCACCTGTATGGGGCTCCGTAAGACTCGTATATTATGTCCCCCTCTCAGAGACGATACTCAGCTATACAGACTGCCACCTGTATGAGGCTCCGTAAGACCCGTATATTATGTCCCCTCTCAGAGACGATACTCAGCTATACATACTGCCACCTGTATGGGGCTCCGTAAGACTCGTATATTATGTCCCCTCTCAGAGACGATACTCAGCTATACAGACTGCCACCTGTATGGGGCTCCGTAAGACCCGTATATTATGTCCCCTCTCAGAGACGATACTCAGCTATACAGACTGCCACCTGTATGGGGCTCCGTAAGACTCGTATATTATGTCCCCCTCTCAGAGACGATACTCAGCTATACAGACTGCCACCTGTATGAGGCTCCGTAAGACCCGTATATTATGTCCCCTCTCAGAGACGATACTCAGCTATACAGACTGCCACCTGTATGGGGCTCCGTAAGACCCGTATATTATGTCCCCTCTCAGAGACGATACTCAGCTATACAGACTGCCACCTGTATGGGGCTCCGTAAGACTCGTATATTATGTCCCCTCTCAGAGACGATACTCAGCTATACAGACTGCCACCTGTATGGGGCTCCGTAAGACTCGTATATTATGTCCCCTCTCAGAGACGATACTCAGCTATACAGACTGCCACCTGTATGGGGCTCCGTAAGACTCGTATATTATGTCCCCTCTCAGAGACGATACTCAGCAATACAGACTGCCACATGTATGGGGCTCCGTAAGACTCGTATATTATGTCCTCTCTCAGAGACGATACTCAGCTATACAGACTGCCACCTTTATGGGGCTCCGTAAGACTCGTATATTATGTCCCCTCTCAGAGACGATACTCAGCTATACAGACTGCCACATGTATGGGGCTCCGTAAGACTCGTATATTATGTCCCTCTCAGAGACGATACTCAGCAATACAGACTGCCACCTGTATGGGGCTCCGTAAGACTTGTATATTATGTCCCCTCTCAGAGACGATACTCAGCTATACAGACTGCCACCTGTATGGGGCTCCGTAAGACTCGTATATTATGTCCTCTCTCAGAGACGATACTCAGCTATACAGACTGCCACATGTATGGGGCTCCGTAAGACTCGTATATTATGTCCTCTCTCAGAGACGATACTCAGCTATACAGACTGCCACCTGTATGAGGCTCCGTAAGACTCGTATATTATGTCCCCTCTCAGAGACGATACTCAGCTATACAGACTGCCACCTGTATGGGGCTCCGTAAGACTTGTATATTATGTCCCTCTCAGAGACGATACTCAGCTATACAGACTGCCACCTGTATGGGGCTCCGTAAGACTCGTATATTATGTCCCTCTCAGAGACGATACTCAGCTATACAGACTGCCACCTGTATGGGGCTCCGTAAGACTCGTATATTATGTCCCTCTCAGAGACGATACTCAGCTATACAGACTGCCACCTGTATGGGGCTCCGTAAGACTCGTATATTATGTCCCCTCTCAGAGACGATACTCAGCTATACAGACTGCCACCTGTATGGGGCTCCGTAAGACTCGTATATTATGTCCCCTCTCAGAGACGATACTCAGCAATACAGACTGCCCCCTGTATGGGGCTCCGTAAGACTCGTATATTATGTCCCCTCTCAGAGACGATACTCAGCTATACAGACTGCCACCTGTATGGGGCTCCGTAAGACTCGTATATTATGTCCCCTCTCAGAGACGATACTCAGCTATACAGACTGCCACCTGTATGGGGCTCCGTAAGACTCGTATATTATGTCCCCTCTCAGAGACGATACTCAGCTATACAGACTGCCACCTGTATGGGGCTCCGTAAGACTCGTATATTATGTCCCTCTCAGAGACGATACTCAGCTATACAGACTGCCACCTGTATGGGGCTCCGTAAGACTCGTATATTATGTCCCCTCTCAGAGACGATACTCAGCTATACAGACTGCCACCTGTATGGGGCTCCGTAAGACTCGTATATTATGTCCCCTCTCAGAGACGATACTCAGCAATACAGACTGCCACCTGTATGGGGCTCCGTAAGACTCGTATATTATGTCCCTCTCAGAGACGATACTCAGCTATACAGACTGCCACCTGTATGGGGCTCCGTAAGACTCGTATATTATGTCCCCTCTCAGAGACGATACTCAGCTATACAGACTGCCACCTGTATGGGGCTCCGTAAGACTCGTATATTATGTCCCTTCTCAGAGACGATACTCAGCAATACAGACTGCCACCTGTATGGGGCTCCGTAAGACTCGTATATTATGTCCCCTCTCAGAGACGATACTCAGCAATACAGACTGCCACCTGTATGGGGCTCCGTAAGACATGTATATTATGTCCCCTCTCGGAGACGATACTCAGCTATACAGACTGCCACCTGTATGGGGCTCCGTAAGACTCGTATATTATGTCCCCTCTCAGAGACGATACTCAGCAATACAGACTGCCACCTGTATGGGGCTCCGTAAGACTCGTATATTATGTCCCCTCTCAGAGACGATACTCAGCTATACAGACTGCCACCTGTATGGGGCTCCGTAAGACTCGTATATTATGTCCCCTCTCAGAGACGATACTCAGCTACACAGACTGCCACCTGTATGGGGCTCCGTAAGACTCGTATATTATGTCCCCTCTCAGAGACGATACTCAGCTATACAGACTGCCACCTGTATGGGGCTCCGTAAGACTCGTATATTATGTCCCCTCTCAGAGACGATACTCAGCAATACAGACTGCCACCTGTATGGGGCTCCGTAAGACTCGTATATTATGTCCCCTCTCAGAGACGATACTCAGCTATACAGACTGCCACCTGTATGAGGCTCCGTAAGACTCGTATATTATGTCCCCTCTCAGAGACGATACTCAGCAATACAGACTGCCACCTGTATGGGGCTCCGTAAGACTCGTATATTATGTCCCCTCTCAGAGACGATACTCAGCTATACAGACTGCCACCTGTATGGGGCTCCGTAAGACTTGTATATTATGTCCCCTCTCAGAGACGATACTCAGCAATACAGACTGCCACCTGTATGGGGCTCCGTAAGACTCGTATATTATGTCCCCTCTCAGAGACGATACTCAGCTATACAGACTGCCACCTGTATGGGGCTCCGTAAGACTCGTATATTATGTCCCCTCTCAGAGACGATACTCAGCAATACAGACTGCCACCTGTATGGGGCTCCGTAAGACTCGTATATTATGTCCCCTCTCAGAGACGATACTCAGCTATACAGACTGCCACCTGTATGGGGCTCCGTAAGACTCGTATATTATGTCCCCTCTCAGGGACGATACTCGGCTATACAGACTGCCACCTGTATGGGGCTCCGTAAGACTCGTATATTATGTCCTCTCTCAGAGACGATACTCAGCAATACAGACTGCCACCTGTATGGGGCTCCGTAAGACTCGTATATTATGTCCCCTCTCAGAGACGATACTCAGCTATACAGACTGCCACCTGTATGGGGCTCCGTAAGACTCGTATATTATGTCCCCTCTCAGAGACGATACTCAGCTATACAGACTGCCACCTGTATGGGGCTCCGTAAGACTCGTATATTATGTCCCTCTCAGAGACGATACTCAGCAATACAGACTGCCACCTGTATGGGGCTCCGTAAGACTTGTATATTATGTCCCTCTCAGAGACGATACTCAGCTATACAGACTGCCACCTGTATGGGGCTCCGTAAGACTCGTATATTATGTCCCCTCTCAGAGACGATACTCAGCAATACAGACTGCCACCTGTATGGGGCTCCGTAAGACTCGTATATTATGTCCCCTCTCAGAGACGATACTCAGCTATACAGACTGCCACCTGTATGGGGCTCCGTAAGACTCGTATATTATGTCCCCTCTCAGAGACGATACTCAGCTATACAGACTGCCACCTGTATGGGGCTCCGTAAGACTCGTATATTATGTCCCCTCTCAGAGACGATACTCAGCAATACAGACTGCCACCTGTATGGGGCTCCGTAAGACTCGTGTATTATGTCCCCTCTCAGAGACGATACTCAGCTATACAGACTGCCACCTGTATGGGGCTCCGTAAGACTCGTATATTATGTCCCCTCTCAGAGACGATACTCAGCAATACAGACTGCCACCTGTATGGGGCTCCGTAAGACTCGTATATTATGTCCCCTCTCAGAGACGATACTCAGCTATACAGACTGCCACCTGTATGGGGCTCCGTAAGACCTGTATATTATGTCCCCTCTCAGAGACGATACTCAGCAATACAGACTGCCACCTGTATGGGGCTCCGTAAGACTCGTATATTATGTCCCCTCTCAGAGACGATACTCAGCTATACAGACTGCCACCTGTATGGGGCTCCGTAAGACTCGTATATTATGTCCCCTCTCAGAGACGATACTCAGCAATACAGACTGCCACCTGTATGGGGCTCCGTAAGACTCGTATATTATGTCCCCTCTCAGAGACGATAATCAGCTATACAGACTGCCACCTGTATGGGGCTCCGTAAGACTCGTATATTATGTCCCCTCTCAGAGACGATACTCAGCAATACAGACTGCCCCCTGTATGGGGCTCCGTAAGACTCGTATATTATGTCCCCTCTCAGAGACGATACTCAGCTATACAGACTGCCACCTGTATGGGGCTCCGTAAGACCTGTATATTATGTCCCCTCTCAGAGACGATACTCAGCAATACAGACTGCCACCTGTATGGGGCTCCGTAAGACTTGTATATTATGTCCCCTCTCAGAGACGATACTCAGCAATACAGACTGCCACCTGTATGGGGCTCCGTAAGACTCGTATATTATGTCCCCTCTCAGAGACGATACTCAGCAATACAGACTGCCACCTGTATGGGGCTCCGTAAGACTCGTATATTATGTCCCCTCTCAGAGACGATACTCAGCTATACAGACTGCCACCTGTATGGGGCTCCGTAAGACTCGTATATTATGTCCCCTCTCAGAGACGATACTCAGCAATACAGACTGCCACCTGTATGGGGCTCCGTAAGACTCGTATATTATGTCCCCTCTCAGAGACGATACTCAGCTACACAGACTGCCACCTGTATGGGGCTCTGTAAGACTCGTATATTATGTCCCCTCTCGGAGACGATACTCAGCTATACAGACTGCCACCTGTATGGGGCTCCGTAAGACTCGTATATTATGTCCCCTCTCAGAGACGATACTCAGCAATACAGACTGCCACCTGTATGGGGCTCCGTAAGACTCGTATATTATGTCCCCTCTCAGAGACGATACTCAGCAATACAGACTGCCACCTGTATGGGGCTCCGTAAGACTCGTATATTATGTCCCCTCTCAGAGACGATACTCAGCTATACAGACTGCCACCTGTATGGGGCTCCGTAAGACTCGTATATTATGTCCCCTCTCAGAGACGATACTCAGCTATACAGACTGCCACCTGTATGGGGCTCCGTAAGACTCGTATATTATGTCCCCTCTCAGAGACGATACTCAGCTATACAGACTGCCACCTGTATGGGGCTCCGTAAGACTCGTATATTATGTCCTCTCTCAGAGACGATACTCAGCTATACAGACTGCCACCTGTATGGGGCTCCGTAAGACTCGTATATTATGTCCCCTCTCAGAGACGATACTCAGCTATACAGACTGCCACCTGTATGGGGCTCCGTAAGACTCGTATATTATGTCCCCTCTCAGAGACGATACTCAGCTATACAGACTGCCACCTGTATGGGGCTCCGTAAGACTCGTATATTATGTCCTCTCTCAGAGACGATACTCAGCTATACAGACTGCCACCTGTATGGGGCTCCGTAAGACTCGTATATTATGTCCTCTCTCAGAGACGATACTCAGCTATACAGACTGCCACCTGTATGGGGCTCCGTAAGACTCGTATATTATGTCCCCTCTCAGAGACGATACTCAGCAATACAGACTGCCACCTGTATGGGGCTCCGTAAGACTCGTATATTATGTCCCCTCTCAGAGACGATACTCAGCTATACAGACTGCCACCTGTATGGGGCTCCGTAAGACTCGTATATTATGTCCCTCTCAGAGACGATACTCAGCAATACAGACTGCCACCTGTATGGGGCTCCGTAAGACTCGTATATTATGTCCCCTCTCAGAGACGATACTCAGCTATACAGACTGCCACCTGTATGGGGCTCCGTAAGACTTGTATATTATGTCCCCTCTCAGAGACGATACTCAGCAATACAGACTGCCACCTGTATGGGGCTCCGTAAGACTCGTATATTATGTCCCCTCTCAGAGACGATACTCAGCTATACAGACTGCCACCTGTATGGGGCTCCGTAAGACTCGTATATTATGTCCCCTCTCAGAGACGATACTCAGCTATACAGACTGCCACCTGTATGGGGCTCCGTAAGACTCGTATATTATGTCCCCTCTCAGAGACGATACTCAGCTATACAGACTGCCACCTGTATGGGGCTCCGTAAGACTTGTATATTATGTCCCCTCTCAGAGACGATACTCAGCAATACAGACTGCCACCTGTATGGGGCTCCGTAAGACTCGTATATTATGTCCCCTCTCAGAGACGATACTCAGCTATACAGACTGCCACCTGTATGGGGCTCCGTAAGACTCGTATATTATGTCCCCTCTCAGAGACGATACTCAGCAATACAGACTGCCACCTGTATAGAGCTCCGTAAGACTCGTATATTATGTCCCCTCTCAGAGACGATACTCAGCTACACAGACTGCCACCTGTATGGGGCTCTGTAAGACTCGTATATTATGTCCCCTCTCAGAGACGATACTCAGCTATACAGACTGCCACCTGTATGGGGCTCCGTAAGACTCGTATATTATGTCCCCTCTCAGAGACGATACTCAGCAATACAGACTGCCACCTGTATGGGGCTCCGTAAGACTCGTATATTATGTCCCCTCTCAGAGACGATACTCAGCAATACAGACTGCCACCTGTATGGGGCTCCGTAAGACTCGTATATTATGTCCCTCTCAGAGACGATACTCAGCTATACAGACTGCCACCTGTATGGGGCTCTGTAAGACTCGTATATTATGTCCCCTCTCAGAGACGATACTCAGCTATACAGACTGCCACCTGTATGGGGCTCCGTAAGACTCGTATATTATGTCCCCTCTCAGAGACGATACTCAGCTATACAGACTGCCACCTGTATGGGGCTCCGTAAGACTCGTATATTATGTCCCCTCTCAGAGACGATACTCAGCTATACAGACTGCCACCTGTATGGGGCTCCGTAAGACTTGTATATTATGTCCCCTCTCAGAGACGATACTCAGCTATACAGACTGCCACCTGTATGGGGCTCCGTAAGACTCGTATATTATGTCCCCTCTCAGAGACGATACTCAGCAATACAGACTGCCACCTGTATCCAGTCCCCTCTCAGAGACGATACTCAGCTATACAGACTGCCACCTGTATGGGGCTCCGTAAGACTCGTATATTATGTCCCCTCTCAGAGACGATACTCAGCTATACAGACTGCCACCTGTATGGGGCTCTGTAAGACTCGTATATTATGTCCCCTCTCGGAGACGATACTCAGCTATACAGACTGCCCCCTGTGTGGGGCTCCGTAAGACTCGTATATTATGTCCCCTCTCAGAGACGATACTCAGCAATACAGACTGCCACCTGTATGGGGCTCCGTAAGACTCGTATATTATGTCCCCTCTCAGAGACGATACTCAGCTATACAGACTGCCACCTGTATGGGGCTCCGTAAGACTCGTATATTATGTCCCCTCTCAGAGACGATACTCAGCAATACAGACTGCCACCTGTATGGGGCTCCGTAAGACTCGTATATTATGTCCCCTCTCAGAGACGATACTCAGCTATACAGACTGCCACCTGTATGGGGCTCCGTAAGACTCGTATATTATGTCCCCTCTCAGAGACGATACTCAGCAATACAGACTGCCACCTGTATGGGGCTCCGTAAGACTTGTATATTATGTCCCCTCTCAGAGACGATACTCAGCAATACAGACTGCCACCTGTATGGGGCTCCGTAAGACTCGTATATTATGTCCCCTCTCAGAGACGATACTCAGCTATACAGACTGCCACCTGTATGGGGCTCCGTAAGACTCGTATATTATGTCCCCTCTCAGAGACGATACTCAGCAATACAGACTGCCACCTGTATGGGGCTCCGTAAGACTCGTATATTATGTCCCCTCTCAGAGACGATACTCAGCTATACAGACTGCCACCTGTATGGGGCTCCGTAAGACTCGTATATTATGTCCCCTCTCAGAGACGATACTCAGCTATACAGACTGCCACCTGTATGGGGCTCCGTAAGACTCGTATTTTTCCGCCAAGGAGAAGCCCTCAACTGAACTATATGGATTACGTCTCCGGCCTTGTGTCAATCAGGAGGGTTAAAATTTTATTGCTGTGCCGACCCCACTCACATCCGTGTCCAGATTAGTCTCGCATGAATACACCCGCATTCTATCTATTGTCTAGTCAGTTTTTATTCCTCCTCGCCAGGACAGGATCGTTTCTATTTTCTCAAGGTTGTATCTTTCTGTGTTGCGAGTTTATCGACTCAATATTTATTGTTGATATTACAAACTTGCAATTTATTGTACCCGATAGTTAATTAATATTTCTCACATCCGAAACGGGAACTTTTTTCGTTTCACTGTATCCGTAATTTGTTTCCGTGTTTTCTGTTTTCCTCAAGACGGCATTTATCTTCCAACAATTGGAATTAAGATGGCCATCTTGACAATGACTAAAGAAGCACATAGCTTACTTGTGGCAAAACCACATAGTGCATATTGTGCCACACATACGGCGTGATGACTATCATGACTTACAATTGAGGACGCAATGTAGTACGGTATGCGATGTCTCCTAATTTCGTGCTACACGTGTTTCACTTTACATAAGTTTCCGTCGACTCGCTTCGGTTATTTCGTAAGTTCCGTTGCTTTGTATCCTAATGTATACTGCCAAATCATACATGGCACTGCTCTGTTAATTCGCAGAAAGTTGCACAGGACAGCCATATCCTCCTTTGTAATAATTTACATGAATAAATACGAAAGATAGTACTTGTTATCACTATCAGATGACAATTCACATTTCTTTCGACTGAGCGATCTGTAATATTGTTTTCACGATCAATACCTGCGAATCTACGCCCGCCAGTATGTATGAGCGCGTGGTCTTGTTAGACACATGACAAATGTAATAACACATTACATCGACTTCAAGGTATTTCGAAAATTCTACCTTGTCTATCACGATTAAATATCATATAACTCATTGTATCATCAGTACAATAGTTACTAACACTCCGTAACAGGGGGATGGTATTCGTTATCACATATATAACCACACTTCGAATTGATGTGTTGTCTGACGTTCTAAATATTGTGTTGCATTCTTTACATCCATGTATGTACAGTTTGGGTTCCTACGAACTATTGTTCACCGACTGCAATGAAGTGAAAACTTTGTGGCCTGACACTAAGCCATCTTACCGTAGGCTCTAATATGCCTCGGCGTGGGCGAGCTTGCAATGATGTATTGCACGCCGTAATAGTTCCATACATTGTACATGACAATCATATCGTATCAGGGCCTCATGTATGCTGTCAGAACTGACTACTAGTATGCTTACATATGGTGAACAGTTTTCATCCCAATACTGACATACTTTGCAGTTTCATCAGTGAATGATAACGGCAAACAGCGAAATAGAAAGAATACATATTGTCACGTGCTCCAGATTCACTGCCAATAGTCTTTCCAGTAGAGACCATCACTTGGCTCACTAACTTCTATTTCCACATATATCAAAACGATATTCTGCCACATAGCTTTCACTCGTGTATGATGCGCAGTTACATGCAACACATTTATATTGCGCAGAAAGGACTGCATTTGTATTGTTACATGTCTAAAGCGAGCTTACATGCGCAGCGTTTATATTGCGCACATCTACTGCCAATATATTTCCGAAACCGGCCATGACATGGCTCTTCGTCTATGGCGGCTGTTCTGGGTGGGGAAGACTCGTTGTCACGTGACGCTCTTGCTCTCATAGACATAGCGCACCAGCCAAATGGCCTTCTGACTCTTCCCCATGGTGCAGTGGCCCACATCATTACAAGATGGGGTCCAGTCGATCCCCTGGAATAGTAATACCTTCGGGATACATCCGGGCCTGCTCCTCCGCAGTCATGTGATCATAGTGGTATATCATCGACATATCCACTGATTATGTGACAAAACGATTCGATACAATCATGACGAAAATACAGGCATTCGTATCTTCACGTCCGCTGTAAGCGCACTTTCCTAACGGAAACCGCCTAGTTCTTGCCTATGTGCATTCGGAACTCATCGTCCTCATATACGAGAAAAGACAGTATCTTACCTGTCATAGCAGGTAAGATCACGTGGCCAGGGGTATAACGTGATTTTATATTAACCTTACTTTATATTCAATAACCTAGGTTGTATTGTGTTATGTATATTAACCTTGCTTTGTTATAACTAACAGCATGTCTTGCAGTCGAACATGATTCGAATTTGATGGCCACACACCGTGCAGGTTGCTCATTCACGGGTGTATTACTTGTTATCGTTGGGTAAGGGCATATTAGTCAATGATTACCTACTTTGAGCAACCGTACCAGTCTTTACCTCGGGCAGGACCAGTTCTGGCCCCCCAGGTCCTGCTACGGCAGTTGAACCAATGGTAGGCGGGTGCTGCATGCGGTTGATTCGGGAAACCAATCTTCACGGGCGATTGCTCCGGCACCTTTCTCTCAGGTGCCTAATGGTAGTGGCAATACGATTATTAAATTTCGAAAAAATTCACATCGATATACTATTATTCCACATAGAGTGAAATTTCCATCAGTATTTTGATTTCGGCCTGGATTCCTGCCACGAAGATCTGTTTATTGGGCACCTGGGAGTAGCCTTTGGCGGCTGTTCTGGGTGGGGAAGACTCGTTGTCACGTGACGCATATGCTCTCATAGACATAGCGCACCAGCCAAATGGCCTTCTGACTCTTCCCCATGGTGCAGTGGCCCACATCATTACAAGATGGGGTCCAGTCGATCCCCTGGAATCGTAATACCTTCGGGATACATCCGGGCCTGCTCCTCCGCCGTCATGCGATCATAGTGGTATGTCATCGACATTTATTCCAGTTTGGTCAGGACCACCTGCATTTGGGGGATTCCATGGAAGGGGCTTCCTCTGATCAAATGGCTCATCAGAACTTATTCCCTCTGGCCTTGGGGGCGCAGCTTGATGATGCCCCAGAATTTGAGGGGGTGACCTTGGACAGGCCATAGCTACTTATCCCAAATGCAAGAGCATTTGTCTTGCGTCGAACCATTTCAGAGTAGGCCTCTTCCACAGTCTGGTATCCCAACCTGATGCAGCCAATTCTGTTGGCGTCGATCTTGACATGCTTCTCTGCATCGCATGGCGTCGGCAGGTTTGACGACGATGAGCAAGAATCGCGGGTCGACAGTGGGTCGTCAGGCACACTGTCGGACGAGGATTCTTTTATAAAAGAAAAAAGAAGAAAAGAAAAAGAAAGAAGAAATAAAAAGAAGAAAGAGAAAAAATAGCCTTTGGAGGATGTTCTGGGTGGGGTAGACTCGTTGTCACGTGACGCTCTTGCTCTCATAGTCTAGACATAGCGCACCAGCCAAATGGCCTTCTGACTCTTCCCCATGGTGCAGTGGCCCACATCATTACAAGATGGGGTCCAGTCGATCCCCTGGAATCGTAATACCTTCGGGATACATCCAGGCCACTCCTTCACCGGTAGGAAAGAAAGGCTGAATGATCTGGGTGGGGAAGACTTGTTGTTGCGTGCCTCCAAGTGCTGCACCAACCAACCTTCTAACTCTTCCCCATGGTGCAGGGGCCCACATCTCCACAAGATGGGGTCCAATCCCCTGGAATCGTAATACCTTAGGGATACCTCCAGGCCACTCCTTCACCGGTAGGAAAGAAAGGCTGAATGATCTGGGTGGGGAAGTCTTGTTGCGTGCCTCCAAGAGCTGCACCAACCAGCCTTCTATCTCTTCCCCACGGTGCAGTGGCCCACATCTCCACACGATGGGGTCCAATCTCCTGGAATCGTAATACCTTCGGGATACCTCCAGGCCACTCCTTCACCGGTCATTTTGCAATTTTGATCATTCTGCTACATTTGATCATTTCGAAATGTACCCGACACTCGTTATGTGCGCCATCATAGATCACTGATGCTTCTATGCTTGTTCATCAAGTCCGCTGTGGTGTTCTCTAATCCCATATATACTGGTATGCAATGATACCTTGGATCATGATGGCGTTCCCTGCTCTCTACATTATACGAGGCTGGAGTACAGATGTGTGGCATGATATAATGAAACCTCATACCTCGCTATGATATCTGCAGCATATCATTTTTATATCTGGTTTGTGTATCACAGGGAGCAATTTACTTTCGATATCTGATTAGCAAATGATCTCACATTGACATGGTTGGATAGCATTTTTATAACATCATACATGTATAAAGAAATTCCTCGCTATTACCGGTATCCACATTTCAGTGGCAAATCGCGATGCGATTCCAGTTAATTTGCTCCCTGGTGTATCATAAGCATTCTGATATCTTATGGCCTACACAATGGCTGCATGTGACATCAGTTCATAATGTGAACTGTCGAGAGAGCGAAGAAGATGACAAAGAGAATAGGATGCAGCAAAGTTGTACTTGCTCGGTTGTCTCGCTAGCATGAATTATATGGCACTACCTGGGATGTTTATTCCAAAAACAAGGGGGGCGGGCGGTACACATTTGAGCAATGTCGTAATCTGAATTGGGAGCTCTTTCACGTAACATAATCATATCTGATTCATGACTAAATCACATTTACATGAATCATGTTTCGGAAGAGTACATTCCCATCGAATTTGGATATTAATTAACTTTATTGCTCGTGCCTCCTCCTGGGCTTGCATTCTAATCCATATAGTTCAGTTGAGGGCTTCTCCTTGGCGGAAAAATATAATATTTATAAATAATATTACTTTTTCCTTAAGGGAAGCCCGAAACTGAACTATCATAGATCCCTCCCATGGTGGTGCCATTCCCAACCCCGCGACTCGCAAATCTCATGATTAAGTCGGAAATAAAAAACTGACTAGACAATAGATAGAATGCGGGTGTATTCATGCGAGACTAATCTGGACACGGATGTGAGTGGGGTCGGCACAGCAATAAAATTTTAACCCTCCTGATTGACACAAGGCCGGAGACGTAATCCATATAGTTCAGTTTCGGGCTTCCCTTAAGGAAAAAGTAATATTATTTATAAATATTATATATTATGTCCCCTCTCAGAGACGATACTCAGCTATACAGACTGCCACCTGTATGGGGCTCCGTAAGACTCGTATATTATGTCCCCTCTCAGAGACGATACTCAGCTATACAGACTGCCACCTGTATGGGGCTCCGTAAGACTTGTATATTATGTCCCCTCTCAGAGACGATACTCAGCTATACAGACTGCCACCTGTATGGGGCTCCGTAAGACTCGTATATTATGTCCCCTCTCAGAGACGATACTCAGCAATACAGACTGCCACCTGCATGGGGCTCCGTAAGACTCGTATATTATGTCCCCTCTCAGAGACGATACTCAGCTATACAGACTGCCACCTGTATGGGGCTCCGTAAGACTCGTATATTATGTCCCCTCTCAGAGACGATACTCAGCTATACAGACTGCCACCTGTATGGGGCTCCGTAAGACTCGTATATTATGTCCCCTCTCAGAGACGATACTCAGCTATACAGACTGCCACCTGTATGGGGCTCCGTAAGACTCGTATATTATGTCCCCTCTCAGAGACGATACTCAGCTATACAGACTGCCACCTGTATGGGGCTCCGTAAGACTCGTATATTATGTCCCCTCTCAGAGACGATACTCAGCAATACAGACTGCCACCTGTATGGGGCTCCGTAAGACTCGTATATTATGTCCCCTCTCAGAGACGATACTCAGCTATACAGACTGCCACCTGTATGGGGCTCCGTAAGACTCGTATATTATGTCCCCTCTCAGAGACGATACTCAGCTATACAGACTGCCACCTGTATGGGGCTCCCTACAGGAATTCTAATATGTTTTTCTTTGTATTTTTACAGACAGTCCACTTATCGAGATATGCCAATCTAATCCATGCCTCAATGGTGCGACCTCTATGGGGCTCCCTACATGAATCTCTTTGATTCTCATTTGTTTTTCTTTGTATTTTTACAGACAGTCCACATATCGAGATATGCCAATCTAATCCATGCCTCAATGGTGCGACATGCGTAGATAACTACGGCAACTATAGCTGCTTATGTCCGCCAGCTTATTCTGGCATCAACTGTGAAGGTATGTTTACCCTTTCTTTATTAATTGGATTCTTCCATTCAGTTACAAAAGTATATATTGGAATGGTCTATTATTTATCTGTAGGGATGTTCAGAAAATATGAGTAGAAGGCAGACATACGGACAGATAATATACAGTAAATACCCTAAATAATCGACTCCTTAATCACAGCAGAATTGCAGGTAACTTTTCAGGATTTAGCCTGAAATATGGCTTGTTGCCATTCATCGGAAAGCTCCCATTGAGAGCTTTCCGATGAATGGCAACAAGACATATTTCCGACTAAATCCTGAAAAGTTACCCATAATTTTTGCTGTGGTTAAGGAGTCGATTATTTAGGGCATTACTGCATGTCATATGCATTTACACAACAAACAGAGGTAATGACATACCTTTAGGCAGTTTTTTTTCGTTTATATATCAGAGAAAGTTGCTTGGGTCTCCCTGTTCAGGATGGTTAAAAAATTTATCAAATCTGTGAACATTTTGTATTAACCCTTTACCCAACAGAACGGCCCTGTGGCAATGCATTCTCTTATATATGCGAGTCGACCATAGGTCGCCTCGCATATATAAGAGAATGCATTGGCTTAACACATATTAAAAATGATAAAATTATCAAAGAATGTAGAAAAATATTATAAAAAATGTTAAAAAATGTAAGAAAAAATTATAAAATTGTTAAAGAATGTAAGAAAAAATGGTAAAAAGTGAGAATTTTTTTTTTTTTTAGGCCAGTGCATTCTCTTATATATGCGAGGCGACCTATGATCGACTCGCATATATAAGAGAATGCATTGGCACAAGGCATAACTGTAACCATCACAATGTGGTCAATGAACCGGTTTCAATGATATCCATATTTGTATGGTGTTATTGAGACAGACCGAAGATATTATAGGCTGTTGAAGCTTTTTTTGGCCGCTTTGTTGGGTAAAGGGTTAAATAAAACCTTTTTCGTGATTTTATAAACTGCTGTTTGGATTAATTGATAAGTTGGTATATGTGTGTTTCCCAGCTAAAAATACAGGCCAAGTTCAAATATGTGTTTTTTACATGAGTTAATTATGGCCCTTTTTCGACTCAGAATTTTTCCGATTTCATCGCATTTCTGTTTCTGGTCGATAACCCTAGTTTGGATTATTTGATCACAACTGAAGTTGGTTTATGTGTTCAAGTTCCTCAGCCGAAAGTACATGTACGTAGAGTAATATGGGTTTCTTCCAATTATTTTTCCATGAGTTACGGTCCTTTTTCGACTTAATTCAACTGATTTTTAAACATTTTACAAGTAAACTAACGAGCGTATTTAACCATGTCCCACAATTATCTTGTTACTTTATCATTAATGCCACCATTTTTTCATTCTATTTTTAGTCTATGATTATTGCTATGTCACTCCATGCCAGAACAATGGGACCTGCATCCTTCTAGATGGGAACTACACATGTAACTGCACAGAGGGCATCATAGGCTACGATTGTGAGATAGGTAAGGGAACTATACATGTAACTGCACAGAGGGCATCATAGGCTACGATTGTGAGATAGGTAAGGGAACTATACATGTAACTGCACAGAGGGCATCATAGGCTACGATTGTGAGATAGGTAAGGGAACTATACATGTAACTGCACAGAGGGCATCATAGGCTACGATTGTGAGATAGGTAAGGGAACTATACATGTAACTGCACAGAGGGCATCATAGGCTACGATTGTGAGATAGGTAAGGGAACTATACATGTAACTGCACAGAGGGCATCATAGGCTACGATTGTGAGATAGGTAAGGGAACTATACATGTAACTGCACAGAGGGCATCATAGGCTACGATTGTGAGATAGGTAAGGTAACTACACATGTAACTGCACAGAGGGCGTCATAGGCTACGATTGTGAGATAGGTAACTACTACCTTTACCAAACCTGAACACTTTTTAAAAATATTTGGTGGGCTACAGAAATGAGCGGTGTCCTTCTGTCTACCCTTCAGTCAGAAACATTTGTTGTCCGGATAATTACTTGATTAATATTCTACAGCATTTGATGAAACTTTGTACGTGGCCTTCATATGAAAAAGTTGTAATCAAGTTCAAATTTGGATCCGATTCAATGATTTCTGGCGGAGTTATGCCCCTTTTTTACTTAGAATTTGCTGATTATTTTGTTGTCTGGATGATAACTCAAGTTATGATTATCCAATAACTTTCAAATTTAGTATGTGAATTAATCACATGAAAATACAGGTCAAGTTCAAATTTGAGTTCTGTCTGTCCATTTCTGACAGGATTATGCCTCTTTGTCGACTAAGTATTTACCGATTATTATTAGCTCAACTTACTTTGTAAGGTTGAGCTATTGCCATGGTTTGGCGTCCGTTTGTGTGTGTGTGCGTGTGTCCGTCAACAATTTCCTTTGGCGCGGGCTACATGTCATACCTTTGGTCTGATCTTTTTAATTTGTCATGAATGTCGACAATGACATGTAGATGGGAACAAGTCATTTTGATGTCATTCGGCCAAAAAACATGGCCGCTGGAAGCCATCTTGGATTTCAAAATTCAATCCATTGGCGCGGGCTACAGGTCGTACTGTTCGTCTGATCATCATGAAATTTGTCATGGTTGTTAATATTGACATGTAGATGGATGACCGTCAGCAGCCATCTTGGATTTTACTCTTTACATGACTAAATCCTTTTGCACAGGTTAGACATTTCAATTCGCACCTTTCCTTTCCTATATACTGTCAACCATTAAATTATTCCTCTACCTAAGTTGAGCTACAGTGTCATTGACACTTTCATTCTGGTATCTAATCAAATATGTTAACAAAAGAAACAGTTGGAAGCAAAGTTTATTCTTTAATTGGGGGGACGTGTGGCTAGGACTTACTTCAATGTTCTAGCAGGAATCTCCCTTATTCTCACTTATTAACCAGAGGATGATTCCATTCATTCTGCTTGGCAGGTATGATCACCAGGCAAGCCTGTTTGATATATACCATCTTAATAATTCATTCTTTAACATTCCAGTTATCCAGCCGTGTGACAGCAGTCCGTGTCTGAATAACGGAACGTGTACAGATATCTGTCCTGGTAACGGGGCGGAGTGCCCTCCCCTAACGGGGAACTACACGTGTAACTGTTCAGAAGGATTCACGGGACCAGAGTGTCAGACAGGTATAATTTATATGCTATCCAAAGTCATGACACATCATCTTGAGCAATACATCGTCACTGAATTATATCATGCTTCAGGCCTTCTGTTTTTATAATTGTTCAATGTGCCAATCTTGTGGCGCGGTACTAAATCGTTCCAACCAGAGTTCATATTGTGACCTATCCAGGGACATTTCTGCCCGTCTATATGGGGCTCTCTATGGCAATGTGAGGGTGTTATGTTTAACCCACAGGGAGCCTCACACAGATGGAAGCATGCTCTATGGTGTGTCTTCTGCTTCATCTATGCGGTTAAACCTATTCAGGGACATTTCCAAAACTTTTCCATGATTTTTTTTAATTATACCCCCCGCAATGAAGTTAGAGGGGGGTATACTAGAGTCAGCTCGTACGTCCATTGTCCGTCCGTGGACACAAATTTGCTGGAGTTTTTCTCAGTCGTTTTTTTATCAATTTCCGTGAAACTTGGCACAGACTTTAACCACCATGGAAACCTGCGATTACGATGTCAATTTTTTTAAACATGGCACAGATATTTAGTACCATGGGAATTTGTGCACCTGTGATTATGATGTCTGTCCGACATTTTTTGGTGGAGTTATCCCACTTTTTCGACTTAGAATTGTTTTTGCAACATGCATAATTTTGTCCGAGCTTTTATTCCTACATTTTTCAGTCAATGTTTTTAAAACTTGGCACTGATATTTAGTACCATGGGATCCTGTGCACCTGCGATTATGATGTCTGTCCTACTTTTTTTGTGGAGTTATTCCCTTTTTTCGACTTGGAACATTTTCGCAACATGCATAATTTTGTTCAAGCTTTTATTCCTACATTTTTCAGTCAATAGTTTTAAGATTAGGGTTATGGTTGTACACCTGCAATGGGAACTGTTATTTTATTATTTTAACTAGATGTTTACTGACATGTGAAACATCTTAGTAATTTAAAAACAGGGGGGTATCCTTAGTCCCATTGGGACAGTCACACCTCTAGTTTTCCGTGACTTTGAGGCAATGGAATTCCATGATTTTTCCAGACTTAGCAAGGTGGGACTTAAAGAGTAATGTGAGATGAATTTTGAATAGTTAATATCTCATCACAACTTGGCCCCCATATTAGTTAACCCTTTCAGTGCCAAGTCAGATTTTTGTATCAACCCATATTTCCTTGATCATTTTTCAAATTTATTGATTATAATAATGTGATACATTGATGGAAAGAGCTCTTAGAGTTCTTTCCATCAATGTATCACATTATTATAATCAATAAATTTGAAAAATGATCAAGGAAATATGGGTTGATACAAAAATCCGACTTTGCACTGAAAGGGTTAAATTAGGATACATTTTCTGCATTGTTGACATCCAAACATGATGTTAATTCTCATCACATTACGTCATGCTTTGGGCTTTGTGTTATATTTCTATAATTGTTTAAATGTGCTGATCATATATATAGGGCTATATTAAATCTCTCATTCCAGTCATCCAGCCTTGTGACCGCAGTCCATGTCTGAATAACGGAACGTGTTCAGATATTTGTCCTGGTAACGGGACGGAGTGCCCTCCCCTGATGGGGAACTACACATGTAACTGCACGGAAGGATTCACGGGACTAGAGTGTCAGTCAGGTAAAGTTTAATTTCCAACATCGGGGTTTGTGCTAAAGAGACAGGGTTTTTTTTTTACGTCCCCAATAGTGGGTATGAAGATTACGCTCATCATTTAGGAGTGGGTATTAAACTTTATATTGAAGGTGGTTTCTATAGGGTACTTTTTGACAAGGAATTTGATGGTGCACACTTGTTTGTTTTTTTTAAAGTGTCCAAATTGTGGTTTTAGTTTGGTTCTGCTATAATAATGGTTATTTCACAGGTTAAATATTATACCTGCACGAAGTAGGTTTATTATAAGTTTAAAGATTATTTCAGAAATATTGGTTACCATAATCACAGTTAACTTTCCATCAATTTAAAAAAACCCTGAACCCAAAAGTGGTCAGCCCGCTATAGATTGCTGGTCAGCCCTGTATGGATTGCCAAATTTGATTTATTAACTAATCTGATCTGTCATTCTTGTGTCGTATTCCAGTCATCCAGCCGTGTGATCGCAGTCCGTGTCTGAATAACGGAACATGTACAGATATCTGCCCTGGTAACGGGACAGAGTGCCCTCCCCTGACGGGGAACTACACGTGTAACTGTTCCGAAGGATTCATTGGACCAGAGTGTCAGACGGGTATATTAATCATTTCTTTACTAAATACTGATTGACAAGTAGTTCCCGCAGCAAATGTTCAGTTCAACAAAAAACCATAAAAAATTAAGAATATTTAACTCTTTCTTTACTAAATATTCATTGACGAGTAGTTTCTTTATCAAATGTTCAGTTAATAAGTTCAGATTTGTTGAACTTATTATGTAATCATAATGAAAATGTTAAGTGCTTGTAGATGTTGTTGCGCACAATGTATTTCTTGTAATTGTCGCTGAATTACGTCATACCTCGGATCTCGTGTTTTTTTTATATACATTATATTTTAACACTTTCAGTGCCAAGTTCAATTTTTGTATCAACCCATATTTCCTTGATCATTTTTCAAATTTATTGATTATAATAATGTGATACATTGATGGAAAGAGCTCTTAGAGTTCTTTCCATCAATGTATCACATTATTATAATCAATAAATTTGAAAAATGATCAAGGAAATATGGGTTGATACAAAAATCCGACTTGGCACTTAGAGCTCTTTCCGTCAATGTATCACATTATTATAATCAATAAATTTGAAAAATGATCAAGGAAATATGGGTTGATACAAAAATCCGACTTGGCACTTAGAGCTCTTTCCATCAATGTATCACATTATTATAATCAATAAATTTGAAAAATGATCAAGGAAATATGGGTTGATACAAAAATCTGACTTAGCACTGAAAGGGTTAAATTAGGATACATTTTCTGCATTGTTGACATCCAAACATGATGTTAATTCTCATCACATTACGTCATGCTTTGGGCTTCGTGTTATATTTCTATAATTGTTTAAATGTGCTGATCATATATATAGGGCTATATTAAATCTCTCATTCCAGTCATCCAGCCTTGTGACCGCAGTCCATGTCTGAATAACGGAACGTGTTCAGATATTTGTCCTGGTAACGGGACGGAGTGCCCTCCCCTGACGGGGAACTACACATGTAACTGCACGGAAGGATTCACGGGACTAGAGTGTCAGACAGGTAAAGTTTAATTTCCAACATCGGGGTTTGTGCTAAAGAGACAGGGTTTTTTTTTTTACATCCCCAATAGTGGGTATGAAGATTACGCTCATCATTTAGGAGTGGGTATTAAACTTTATATTGAAGGTGGTTTCTATAGGGTACTTTTTGACAAGGAATTTGATGGTGCACACTTGTTTGTTTTTTTAAAGTGCCCAAATTGTGGTTTTAGTTTGGTTCTGCTATAATAATGGTTATTTCACAGGTTAAATATTATACCTGCACGAAGTAGGTTTATTATAAGTTTAAAGATTATTTCAGAAATATTGGTTACCATAATCACAGTTAACTTTCCATCAATTTAAAAAACCCCTGAACCCAAAAGTGGTCAGCCCGCTATAGATTGCTGGTCAGCCCTGTATGGATTGCCAAATTTGATTTATTAACTAATCTGATCTGTCATTCTTGTGTCGTATTCCAGTCATCCAGCCGTGTGATCGAAGTCCGTGTCTGAATAACGGAACATGTACAGATATCTGCCCTGGTAACGGGACAGAGTGCCCTCCCCTGACAGGGAACTACACATGTAACTGTTCCGAAGGATTCATTGGACCAGAGTGTCAGACGGGTATGCTGTTTGAGCGCTTTTCTTTCATTTATGAGTAGTTACCTTATTAATCATTTCTTTACTAAATACTGATTGACAAGTAGTTCCCGCAGCAAATGTTCAGTTCAACAAAAAACCATAAAAAATTAAGAATATTTAACTCTTTCTTTACTAAATATTCATTGACGAGTAGTTTCTTTATCAAATGTTCAGTTAATAAGTTCAGATTTGTTGAACTTATTATGTAAACATAATGAAAATGTTAAGTGCTTGTAGATGTTGTTGCGCACAATGTATTTCTTGTAATTGTCGCTGAATTACGTCATACCTCGGATCTCGTGTTTTTTTTATATACATTATATTTTAACACTTTCAGTGCCAAGTTCAATTTTTGTATCAACCCATATTTCCTTGATCATTTTTCAAATTTATTGATTATAATGTGAAACATTGATGGAAAGAGCTCTAAGAACTCTTTCCATCAATTTATCACATTATTGTAATCATTAAATTTGAAAAATGATCAAGGAAATATGGGTTGATACAAAAATCTGACTTGGCACTGAAAGGGTTAAATGTGTCAACCATGTGGGGCGATACTCAATCTTTCCAATCATAATTGAAATTGATACAACCACATCAACTTTTACTCAGACAGCCATAAATTTGTTGTACATTTATATCCACAAACACAGTACAAGATACGTGCTCAGTGAGAGCTTTCTGATGAATGGCAACAAGCCATATTTACGACTAAATCCTGAAAAGTTACCCGTAATTCTGCTGTGGTTAAGGAGTCAATTAATTAGAGCATTGCTGTAGATAAAAGTGTTAACAGTAAACTTTTAATTTCATTTTGACACTCCTTATAGTAAATTGGTGGATACATGTTCATATATATTTTCTCGCAAATGTAGTCACCCATAATTATGCTGTGGTGAAGCAGTTGATTAATTAGGGCATTACTGTATAACCTCTTGTTTTGATTGCAGTGATCCAGCCATGTGATATAGACCGATGTTTACATAACGGCACATGTACAGATATTTGTCCTGGAAACAGCACATGTCCACCATTGATGGGAAATTTTAGCTGTGCATGTACAGCTGACTATACTGGAGTGAATTGTGAAACAGGTAACTCAATCTGTTTATTACATAACCCAAACCAAGATGGAGAACTCTATTTTTTAGCACTGGCAAATTCTATTTCTGTTCTGAAAATAGACCTAAAACTGTCCCACGGATAAGAAATTCTGAATAAAATTTATATTTAATGATAGAAACTCGATTTCAATATATATATGACATCACCAATCACGGATGGCGATGTTAGAAGCAGGGAATCGGCAGTACATGCATGTGTATTGAATAATTATAACAGCATGTCAAGAATTGAGACAAAGTCATTTAGGTGATGTAATTTGGGCTGGGTTCAGGTTTATATAATAGTAATGTATACATAACCATTCGCTGGGGTTAAACGATTCCTGCAGTTTTGGATCTAACTGATTTTGACTCCAACTCTTTTTTAACTGATCAGGCTTCGACTCTATTCAGATTTTTTAAAAGTTTGTATTACTTTTTAGCAGAAAAAAGAGAACTTTTTTGACAGAACGGTTGGTATAATGGGTGCGTGATTAGTTCATTGTTTCTCGCATATCAAAAAATTGCTGATTTTGGTTACTGGGCCAGAAACTCCGTAGTTAACCCTTTGAGTGCCAGGGGCCGATTTTATCGGCCCTAAACCTACAAAATAAGTCTGTTAAAGAATATAAGAATAAATTATTAAAATTGTAAAAAAAAAAAATTGTTAGGCCAATACTTCTCTTATATATGCGAGGCGACCTATGGTCGACTCGAATATATAAGAGAATGCATTGGCACAGGGTATATGGGTTGATACAAAAATTTACCTGGCACACAAAGGGTTAATTGACGATTTAATTTTCCTCTCCTGCTATTTTTAGAAATCTATCCATGTGACAGTAATCCTTGCCAAGACGGTGGAACATGTATGAATGGGACGTTACCAGAAACCTATGAATGCCTGTGTACCACATCGAGGATGGGGACCAATTGTGAATTAGGTAAGAGTTTGTGATATCATTGTTCTAGATGTTAGTTCCATTATAATACTACATTATATCTTGTATTTTATTATGTCAGCTCTTGCAATTAGCCAATCAGCGTCGATAAATAGTGACGGTATATGAACCCATATTAGGTCAGTGACCCCATATGAAATTAATATTAGGTGCTTATCCACCATCTTGCTCTTCAGAAACTCTGTTGCCTCGGAGATATTTTTGGTGTATTTTGATGCCAAGAAAGGGGGATATATGTCAGAAATCATTTTCTGCGAATTTAAAGACATATTACCATGTACCAAAACATGCATGCGATATCTGAGGAATTCTAAAGACTCATAAATTAAACTCAACAAGTCTTCCTACTTATAGTGATTAGCCATTGACTCAATGCATTGATGTTCAACGCACATGGCGCGTCACTGTGATGTTACATAAATTAATGGCCATAGACGACACATTTTGCTTACCAAATTAATATAAATTATATGTAAAGATTAATTAAAGGGATATGCTGGAGTTTGTCCACTGACATAATAAATACGTCACAGGACACTTATATTGGTCGGATATGGTGTCATGTGAGGCTCAGCGAGATCAATATTAGACGAGGCCATATAAATACAGGAATCACGAAGAGATGATGTTAGATGTAACTAACAACATAGTTATGCTCCCTGCCATCGTCAAAAGATTGCCGTAAATTGTAAAATCGGAGACTGGTTTCCAAAATTTGCGGTAAATAAAAATAGTGTGAGAATGGCACCAATGTTCGATATAATATAATAAATAATGAATGTCTTGTCATTGACTATGTGGACTATTCCTCCTCTCGGACCACTATTGTGGCATAGTCAACCCCAAGCCATTCATTATGTATATAATAGTACCCCAGTAGGATTCCAACCTGCCTACTATTCTTTTTCTATTTATAGTAATAGACTCATTTCACGAAATCGGGTTGCCACCTGAAGATACGGCCAATCTGAAACTATACCTTGTACGACATCATATGAACTCTATTGTGACATCATCTTGACATTATACAGTTGTTGCCCTTCTTCTCGGGAGACATTGAAATTTGTCAACCGCTCGAGAACAGAAGACAGGGAGACAGTCCGTTCTCGACCGGGTGACAAATATCAATGTCTCCCGAGAAGAAGGGCAACAACTGTTTTGTTATCCGATTACTACAGAAAAAACTCCTATCCATCCACACGCACAACGTTGCACTGAGTATAGAGTCCTTTCTTTCCCGAGTATGTATTTTTCAGTAACTTTGTATCATCCTATATGATTTCTATCCTATATTCGATAGTCAAGCTGTTATGCATTTGATATTCACCGTTTATTTATGATCATTTTAGTGTGCGCTCCGAGGGAGACATTCCGTTCTCGAGCGGGTGACAAATCTCGATGTCTCCCGAGAAGAAGGGCAACAACTGTTTTGTTATCCGATTATACCACAGAAAAAAAATCCTTGCCATCCACATGCACGATGTTGCACTGAGTCACGAGTGCTTAACTTTTTTCCCGATTATGTATATTTTCAGTAACTACTTATCGTCCTATAGGATATCTGTTCCATAAAGATAGTCAAAAGCGTTTGATAATCAGCGTTTATTTACTATCATTTTGGTGGTTAAATCGTCAATATCGGTCCATGCAATGTAAACCAATAAGCCATATAGGTATGTTATCGCCTTCTGAAATGTGGCATATTCAATGTCGTCTTGTGCGCGGAATTTACTCGCGATGTTCATTTCATAACGGTCTTCCCCGAAAGCTATTGGGAAGTTGTCAATTTCATTAATTTACATTCATATGTGTCAGTGCTCCCAAGTACATGGCAATCCTCACACAAAATACTTCTATGATCACATTGCAGACATCGCGGAGCGGTCTGATATCATGGATAAGCTTACAGTACCATTCATTCGCGACAAACGTATGCATTACGTTTTCTACCAGCAAACATTTATAACCAACCAACCTCAAGGGATCCACTCTTTCAATCTTGCACCATAATGTTGACATGAACATATTGAATCACCGAGATGATTCGATATAAAAAGTACATAATAACGCTTGTCCGATAAAAGTATCAACTTAAAAGTTCACTAAATATATGCAAATTAGCAAACACCAGAACTGGTGTGTTTTGCGAATCCGTGGGGTATATAAGAACTATGATTTTAGTACGTCTTAGTGATGTGAAATAGATGAGTTACTGCAGAGTGTGTTTGGAGATATTCTTGCAATAAACATTAAGCGGGCGATAAAGGTGGAAAATAGGGAGGAGGGTAACAATGTGATTTGTCACCCGGCACGTGACAGGACATGTCCTGTCATGTGCCGGGCGACAAATCATAATGCCCAATCAGATAGGTGTAAAATAAGAAGGAGGGTAACAACACATGTTGCCGTGACAACTTCCTACACTCAAGGGAAGAAACAAACCACATTGGAATTATTGTATTTTCAGCACGCCGCCGAATCTACCCGAAGCCGCTTGTGAAGTGCCCCAGAGACTACATGTATCAAGCTAATTCATCACACTTGGACATGAAGAAACTTATCGATGAGATGAAACTCTTGCAGAAAACGACGAACAAATACTACAGATCGTTAACATCAATTTACGAAGAGAGGCTGGCTCCGATAGCTATGGGAAGCATCGCTACTGTTGTTATATTTGCGCCAGTCGTGTATTTCCTTATTAACGACTTTCTCGGTATTTTCATGGTACAAAAACCACTAATGGCTCCGACAGGGAGTAAGTAAAAAAATTGTTTTATGGGTTAACCCTTTACCCAACAGAACGGCCCTGTGCCAATGCATTCTCTTATATATGCGAGTCGACCATAGGTCGCCTCGCATATATAAGAGAATGCATTGGCTTAACACATTAAAAATTATAAAAATAAAAATAAAAATTATAAAAATGGTAAAAAGTGTTTTTTTTTAGGCCAATGCATTCTCTTATATATGCGAGGCGACCTATGGTCGACTCGCATATATAAGAGAATGCATTGGCACAGGGCATAACTGTAACCATCACAATGTGGTCAATGAGCCGGTTCCAATGATATCCATATTTGTATGGTTTTATTGAGACAGATCCAAGATAATTTAGGCTGTTGAAGCTTTATTTGGCCGGTTTTGGCCGGTTTGTTGGGTAAAGGGTTAACCAATATAGGTACAATATGTAAGTGGGTGCCTGACAAGGTGACACATCATTGAAAATCACACCTAGCCCTCCGAAATGACAATAACAAGTAAGAATGGAGCACTGGCTGATGGACTTTAAGGCCTTTCCGTTTGTCAACATAAGTATAGTGAAAGAAATAATGGCTTACAACCTATCCGTCATATAATTTCCCCACATAATAAAGGTGGTGCATAAATGTATGGATGTCAATAGAAAGGGGAGGTTGTCTGCTAGGCATATTAAAGAAGATTCGAGGCTAAATATGATGATGACCAAGGCAGACCAAGGTCCCAATTTCTCGCAGATAAATTGCTCCTCATTCATTTAATGCTAAAGGTAGAATTTATAATTTTTTAGAAAATTAAAAAGCCGTCAGCCAGCATTTCATTTTGACCGGGATGCTAGGTGTGTTACCTGGTCATGCAGGCACCCACTTATAAAACAAAAACCACAAATGACTACGATAGGGAGTAAGTAACAAGACTGCTGTCAATCGATCTCTCTGCAGCTACAATAACGCCATAATTAATCGATTTTTTAACCACAGCAGAATTATGGGTAACTTTTCAGGATATAGTCGGAAATATGGCTTGTTGCCATGAATCGGAAAGCTATTGCTGAGAGCTTTCCGATGAATGGCAACAAACCATATTTACGACTAAATCCTGAAAAGGTTACCCATAATTCTGGTTAAAGAGTCGATTAATTAGGGCATTACTGTACATGTAACTGTCAATCAAATAATTATTAGCAGATATATTCTATCAATCAGCGACTCAGGTGGTCGTTTGATACATTATAACTGTTTGTTCACACTAATTTGTCGTCATGCATGCATTCTCTGTTAAGTTCGCTGTTTTCAAACGGACACAAGTCTGAGTTTAGTTTGCTTGTCATTTGCAGAATGAGGTCCCCAGAGGATGCATTTAGTGATGCTAGCAATTCACCCTCTGGGGACCTCATTCTGCAAATGACAGGCACTAAACTCAGACTTGAACGGACCCCAACATTTTGGTTAAGAGGTCGATTAGTTAGGGCATTACTGTATCTCGAAACATCCCTATATCAGTAGATTTCCAAACTAATTCGTCGATATAAATTCTGACATATTTTTCGATAAATTGCAGATCATTTCCTTTGTTCTGGTTTTGAAATTTTTAATCAGTGTAAAAATAGCACATGTAGACAGCTGTATGAAACATGTATGGTACACTAACGCCCTTAATCACAGCAGAATTATGGGTAAATTTTTAATCAGCATTCGTGTAAAAATAGCACATGTAGACAGCTGTCTTCACTCTATGGTACACTAATTTGACGCCCTAAATAATCGACTCCTTAATCACAGCAGAATTATGGGTAAATTTTTAATCAGCATTCATGTAAAAATAGCACATGTAGACAGCTATCTTCACTCTATGGTACACTAACGCCCTAAATAATCCACTCCTTAATCACAGCAGAATTATGGGTAACTTTTTAGGATTTAGTCAGAAATATGGCTTGTTGCCATTCATCGGAAAGCTCTCGCCGCACAGATGAATGGGTTCAATTCATGCTAAGCTGATGAAGGAAACATGGAATGGCTACTTTTAACCAAAAATCACGCTGCGCTGGTGAAGGTAACATGGAATGGCTATACCTGTTTCAGTGAAATTACAGCAAATTATGAATAAATAAGATTGACTGTAATATCAATAGCAATTACATTGAGTACTAGCACCCAAAATATACTTACACTAACGCCCTAAATAATCGACTCCTTAACCACAGCAGAATTATGGGTAACTTTTTAAGATTTAGTCAGAAATATGGCTTGTTGGCATTCATCGGAAAGCTCTCAGTACCCGATCGTCCAATCAAAATGTTCCGTTGCTCTGTGGAAGGCGAAGATAAAATTATTGGCACCATCAACAATGGCATTCAAATCACACCAAATTTTATTTTAATCGACCCATTCTACCCGTTGTCTGTTCAAAATCCAGCTAATTAACATTACTTCGTGATTGGGAAATGATCAGACAGAAAGCGTGTACATAATATAATTGTTCTTGCAAAGAGATGAATATATTTCAATCCAGTTAGTATTTTCTCCTAACCTATATATGGTAATACATACCAAATAAGAAAGTTACTATGATAGTATTGCAAGTTGTAGAGGCATCAAATTAGGGGTTTTACAACTGACGTATAATACACACAAATCTAAATAAAGAAATGATGCAATATCATGACTCTGCTTATAAACAATTCACTGTCCTTTTTGTGAGAAACTAAGCAACACTCTACCTACATTTTCTCGGACACAAAGCGTGTTGTGTATAATATCACATTCATATCATCAGTATATTCTTGAGGAAATTATCAAAATTTGATAAAAATGTTATTTCTAAATTATAACCCACAATCAAAGCTGCATGTCCCTTTAAGATATTATGCAATATACCTTTCCAGACGTGTTATTCTGTTTCCGATACAAGAATTGGGGACCCAAACTTTATGCTTGAAGTTGTATTTTTTATGACTTCAATGTGTCTTTCTGGGACATATAATGTTCATAAACAGTTCAGGTATTTATCAACCTAGCTACATGTATTTCGATACCGGAAACAAATTTAAGCGACTAAGAATAATTTTTTAAGGTTTATTTTGGATTGTAAACCGCCATGTGGCTTTGAGATTTTTTATCCCCCGCCAAATTTAAAATTTGCGGGGGATATAGTAATGGGTTCCGTCCGTCGTGCTGTCTGTCCGTCTGTCCCGAATTTGTAAGCGTCATAACTTGAACAAATGTAAATGGTTTTCAAAGATTTGTGGTATATGAGTTCACCTGACCATTACCTAGAATGAGTTCGCAAGCCAGGTCTGGCCAGATATTTTTACCAGAGTTATTGGACTTTGTTTATTATTTTTGTCGAATTTACCAAATAGCAAATAGACGACGTCACAGGGCTAATTTCCACAAATCTCAACAGATTTAAAAGATATTTGGTATATGAGTTCACCTGACCATTACCTAGAATGAGTTCGCAAGCCAGGTCTGGCCGGATATTTTTACCGGAGTTATTGGACTTTGTTTATTATTATTGTTGAATTTACCAAATAGCAAATAGACGATGTCACAGGGCTCATTTCCACAAATGTCAAAGATTTTTGGTATATGAGTTCACATGACCAGTATCTAGAACGAGTTCGCAAACCAGGTCCGGCCGGATATTTTCAGCAGAGTTATTGGACTTTATTTATTTTTTTGTGTGCAAATTGACGACGTCACAGGGCTCATTTCCACAAATGTCAACGGATTTCAAAGATTTTTGGTATATGAGTTCACATGACTAGTATCTAGAACGAGTTCGCAAACCAGGATATTTTCAGCAGAGTTATTGGCAAGCCTGGATATATTTTTTTTTGAGTGTCTGACAAAATGACAGGCACCAAAGATTTGGCGTCTGACATTTGAAAAGTGTGTCTGTCATTTACCTGGTATCAATAAATAGCAGCAATTAGTTGTTTTTTAGCCCATTCCAATGCACAAATTAGATTCATTGATGTACCATGTTATGAATTATGGTGTTTTACATCACTTTTAGCTAAAGCTCATATTATCATGTCATAATGTGACAGGGGTGCCCATTGCTAATTTCAAATTGGCCGGATCAGATTAATCGGAAGTTGTCCGATATAGTAGCGCAAAATAGTCCGCAGAAAAAATCCTACACCGTGCTTCCCCCAAGTAAACACGAGCACATGTTTCAAAACGCGGCGATTTAAAAACTACCCGGTATGAATTTTTTCGGAATTTCTTCCGCTAAATCTCCAACTAACACCCTTAACTTGTGGAATATATTACACTTGTGCTGATTTAACTTGTGACATCTCCGTGTATCTTACGTCAAACGAGAAAAACACGACGAAGTGTATTTCTTGGTTGGAGTTTCCCCCCAGTGGCAGCCATTTTTTCTGGGTTTTTCACGTTCTAAAAATAGAAAGTCGTAAATAGTGCGGACGTGAAGGCAGCGATAATTCGCAGTTTGCGATCAATCATCAATCGCGGACAATTTAGGTTAGAGGTTGCATTAAAATTACATTTATAGGTCCTGTATACGGAACGGATCATTAACATGTTTTCGGTAAAACGCGTTGTATTGGTGGGGGGATTTGATATTTAGTGCACAGTAGTAGTAATTGAATGTCATTGCCGCGGATAATACATCTACTTGTTGTTTTCCCCTTAATTATATATTTTTTGTGAAGATAATGGGCGCCGGACAAACTGACGGACGATAATAAGGCGGCGCCGGTCATCGGTGTATTTGGCTCGGTCAATGACCGTGTCCGATCTCTTATATCCAGGCTTGGTTATTGGACTTTGTTTATTATTATTAGTGCAAATGGACGACGTCATATGGCTAATTTCCACAAATGTCAGTTCTAAAAATGAGTTCGCAAGCCAGGTTTTTTGACAAAACCCAACCTCTTGTTGAGAATGCACTTCCCCAACTGCACATTTCGGCAGAGAACGCAAACATTATTGACAATGCACTTCCCCAACTGCACATTTTGGCGGGGGATACCACCGTCTGCGACTGCTTGTAAATCATTCACACTATTTATTTCAACTTCAACTGAATCCATGGAGTACCAAATTTCTCAAACCGTCCACTCTTCATACAAGTTAGACCAAACAGGTTCTCAAACCGTCCACTCTTCATACCAAATCCGTCCACTCTTCATGCAAGTTAGACCAAACAGGTTCTCAAACCGTCCACTATTCATACAAGTTAGACCAAACAGGTTCTCAAACCGTCCACTATTCATACAAGTTAGACCAAACAGGTTCTCAAACCATCCACACTTCATACAAGTTAGACCAAACAGGTTCTCAAACCGTCCACTCTTCATACCAAATCCGTCCACTCTTCATGCAAGTTAGACCAAACAGGTTCTCAAACCGTCCACTATTCATACAAGTTAGACCAAACAGGTTCTCAAACCATCCACTATTCATACAAGTTAGACCAAACAGGTTCTCAAACCGTCCACTATTCATACAAGTTAGACCAAACAGGTTCTCAAACCGTCCACTATTCATACAAGTTAGACCAAACAGGTTCTCAAACCGTCCACTCTTCATACAAGTTAGACCAAACAGGTTCTCAAACCGTCCACTCTTCATACAAGTTAGACCAAACAGGTTCTCAAACCGTCCACTATTCATACAAGTTAGACCAAACAGGTTCTCAAACCGTCCACTATTCATACAAGTTAGACCAAACAGGTTCTCAAACCGTCCACTATTCATACAAGTTAGACCAAACAGGTTCTCAAACCGTCCACTCTTCATACAAGTTAGACCAAACAGGTTCTTTCTTGCACAATGCCAACTCAAAAAGTTATGAATAATCATGATGTCTACGGGTCGGTTATGTCTGATCATATCTGATGATTCTTTTGGTATTGATTTCAACATATTTTTATACCCCAATACGAGTAAGGTATGCATGTTTGGCATCGGGAGGGCTTTCAAAAGAGGGTTCATTGATGTTCACATTTTTCGTTCAAGAGTTATCCCCTCTTTGTTTATCTGAAAACGTTGCATTTCCGTCTGTTAATTGTTTATAAGAATTGTCAAGTAATTTGTTTGTTCATCACATTATTTTTCACAATTTGGTTTCCGACCTGCCCATCTTTCAATTTTCACCATGGGGGTATCCCAGAACCTGTGGTGCAACCACTTGTTTTCTACAATATTTTTTCTTGTATTTCTTATATTAACAGTGAGATAATATTTCATGTATTATATTATAATATCTCATGTATTATATTATAATTTCTCATGTATTATAATTTCTCATGTATTATATTATAATTTCTCATGTATTTTATTATAAATTAGCTCAACTAAATTCTTTCTTTACTGTATGTATATGCTGGTATTTAGCAGAGACTTAACCCTTCCATGAATGGAAATTTTGCAAAAACCTTGTGCCCTGCATTCTCTTACATATGCGAGGCTCCCAATGTCAGCAGCTGCTCCTGTCATGAAAGGGCTAATAACCAAGGTGATATATATTATAGTTTACTGTTTAACAGGGAACCTCACACAGATGGAAGCCTGCACTACCAGGTGTCTTCTGATCCAGTCTATGTAGGACTCTATATTGGTTAAACATGAAAGGAAACAGACTTATTTCTTATAATTTAATCCCTCATTTCACAAGAGTACCCCCATAAGTAAAAGGTAGAAGTAAAATGAGCGTAAAACTTGGAGCTTATTTCCATCGAAAAAGACATAAATTTAAAACTGATATACACAGTTATCGAAAAATAACTTTAATGACAACCAATGGTTTTATTGTATTCTGTGGATTGACCGCTTATGATTAAATTAATCATTTGTAATATCAATAATTAATTTCATATACTTGTTGAATTATAATATAAATGTTTCAGTTCATATACTTATTGATTTGCAATAGCAGTAATTAATATCATAGATTATTGATTTGTAGTATCAACTATTAATTTCATATACTTATTGATTTTTAATATCAATTACTAATTTCATATACTTATTGATTTGTAGTATCAATTATTCATTTCATCATACATTGATTGACTAATTGTGATAAAAACGCTGTGATATTTCCACTGTAGATATTCATGCCACATGTTTGTTTTGATGATTTTCTTGCTGTGATGTCATTTTTGCACAATATTTGAAACATAAATTATTCTGCTAACAATTGTTAATTTCTTCACCCCCACAAAAACTTTATCAATATAAAGATTTGTGATTGAGGTCACGGTTATACCATGGAATTCAATATTTTCTAGTCAATCTCCACGCGTCCTATATTCAGGTCAATCATTCAAATTTGACCCACTTTTTTGGACTCCACCCAAAATATTTTCGGCCCAAATGCCAACATGGCCGTTTATGACCACAAACAATGTTTTGGACAATTTCCATTTATTTTTGGACTTTGTCTGTTTTCGAGGCATTTTTCAACTTTTGACCCTGATTGTTTTTCACCCAAAATTTCATCTCTCCTTACTAAAGGCGTTGCCATGGTCATTTCCCACATTTTCCCAAATTTTTTCGAATAAGGAATATGTAACGGAATTTACGCTGCTATTTTTAACTTTTATAACTATATTTTATACTGATTAGACCCTTTGCAAGATGCTCCATCATTGCTATCATGTATGACATACACTATACCTAATTGTGTGCAACATTTCTAATTCAGTACTCCGGCACTAAGCTATATACCGATTCTCTTCTTGGTGAATTTAGTGACACTTACCCATGGGCTAGCATCACCAAATTCATCCTCTGAAGACATCATTCTGCTTAGGCCTCATCTGCTGTGGGAGACATAGACTCAGACTGAAGTTTCCAAATGGTGAATATTGTGATGTACAGCCATTGGGAACCTCGGTTATACAATGTGTCGTCTGCAAATTTGGGGATATGGAGAAACTAAAAAAGAACAAGAATCTGTATATTATGTGACGTCACAATTACGCACACATTCCTGTTACATATACACGACGTGAGCTTGAAGCTTGCAAGCTTCAAGCTCAGGTTGTGTATATGTAACAGGCATGGGTATGTATTTGTGAGGTCACATAATATACAGTATACTGTGAAGGTGAAATTTTTAGCGACAACTTTTACGTGAAAAAATCAATTGACTTCTGGCAGTTGTTTCACAAAATTGCAGAATGAGCAATTAAATAAAGTTACTACTTCCCAACTTATGATATGTGCCAATGGATACCTGAAGTACTTATTTATATATAAACAGTAAGTTGTTATCTAATATGAACCTATGCAGGACATATTCATCAGTTTGATTTGTTAGCTAAATGTAGGCCATTATGACATCAAAACGTCATTTGTCTCTGCGGGCCAGAATCCAGACAAGACTGAATGTGTCATGTTGTGTTCATGGACAACTGCTTTCACCTCGCTATAGACTAGACATTTATTGATTGAGGGTTTAACGTCGTTTTACCCGCTAGCCTATATATCACCACCATACTGGACATATAAACGCACTTCAATTACTAGTTATGTTATACAGTTTGATTTACTTCTGTGTATAAAATTTTAGCTACCTTTATACTAGTATTTAAATTCGAGCATTACTATTTTTCACACACCCATTGGTGCCCAAATTTAAAATTGAGTGAACAATAATAGGACTTCAAAGTTACCGCATATCCACTGAGAAAATAAGATATGGTAATTGCTAGTTTAATTTAATTGTTATCTTCAATAAAATTATAAAATATAGATTCTTGTCAAATATGAATGTACTAGCTGCCAGCAATGGCATATAGTAAGTGAAGTTGCAATGTTTCATGTCAAATCCCCCACATCAGCACCCTAGCCTTAGGTACCCCTGGTCCTGTTAATACCATATGTACCGGTATTTCTCAAATCGCACGTTCTGCAAAACAATATATATATATTAACCCTTCCATGACTGGAGCTTACTGAAATTTTGTGCAATTTAAACTCCTGCTGTGCCAAATGCATTCTTTGATATAGGCAAGTCTCTCATAGAGAGCCTTACATATAAAAAAGAATACATTATCCTATAACAATAATATATACTGGCACAGGATCGTTAATAATATATAGTGGCACAGGATCGTTAATAATATATAGTGGCACAGGATCGTTAATAATATATAGTCGCACAGGATCGTTAATAATATATAGTCGCACAGGATCGTTAATAATATATAGTGGCACAGGATCGTTAATAATATATAGTGGCACATGATCGTTAATAATATATAGTGGGACATAATCGTTAATAATATATAGTGGCACAGGATCGTTAATAATATATAGTGGCACATAATCGTTAATAATATATAGTGGCGCAGGATCGTTAATAATATATAGTGGCACAGGATCGTTAATATATAGTGGCACAGGATCGTTAATAATATATAGTGGCACATGATTGTTAATAATATATAGTGGCACAGGATCGTTAATAATATATAGTGGCACATGATTGTTAATAATATATAGTGGCACAGGATCGTTAATAATATATAGTGGCACATGATTGTTAATAATATATGGTGGCACAGGATCGTTAATAATATATAGTGGCACAGGATCGTTAATAATATATAGTGGCACATAATCGTTAATAATATATAGTGGCACAGGATCGTTAATAATATATAGTGGCACAGGATCGTTAATAATATATAGTGGCACATGATCGTTAATAATATATAGTGGCACAGGATCGTTAATATATAGTGGCACATGATCGTTAATAATATATAGTGGCACAGGATCGTTAATAATATATAGTGGCACATAATCGTTAATAATATATAGTGGCACATAATCGTTAATAATATATAGTGGCACATAATCGTTAATAATATATAGTGGCACAGGATCGTTAATAATATATAGTGGCACAGGATCGTTAATAATATATAGTGGCACAGGATCGTTAATAATATATAGTGGCACAGGATCGTTAATAATATATAGTGGCACAGGATCGTTAATATATAGTGGCACATGATCGTTAATAATATATAGTGGCACAGGATCGTTAATAACATATAGTGGCACAGGATCGTTAATAATATATAGTGGCACATGATTGTTAATAATATATAGTGGCACAGGATCGTTAATAATATATAGTGGCACATAATCGTTAATAATATATAGTGGCACATAATCGTTAATAATATATAGTGGCACAGGATCGTTAATATATAGTGGCACAGGATCGTTAATAATATATAGTGGCACAGGATCGTTAATATATAGTGGCACAGGATCGTTAATAATATATAGTGGCACATAATCGTTAATAATATATAGTGGCACAGGATCGTTAATAATATATAGTGGCACAGGATCGTTAATAATATATAGTGGCACAGGATCGTTAATATATAGTGGCACAGGATCGTTAATATATATAGTGGCACAGGATCGTTAATAATATATAGTGGCACATGATTGTTAATAATATATAGTGGCACATAATCGTTAATAATATATAGTGGCACATAATCGTTAATAATATATAGTGGCACAGGATCGTTAATAATATATAGTGGCACAGGATCGTTAATATATAGTGGCACAGGATCGTTAATAATATATAGTGGCACATGATTGTTAATAATATATAGTGGCACAGGATCGTTAATTATATATAGTGGCACATGATTGTTAATAATATATAGTGGCACAGGATCGTTAATAATATATAGTGGCACAGGATCGTTAATAATATATAGTGGCACATAATCGTTAATAATATATAGTGGCACAGGATCGTTAATAATATATAGTGGCACATAATCGTTAATAATATATAGTGGCACAGGATCGTTAATAATATATAGTGGCACAGGATCGTTAATATATAGTGGCACAGGATCGTTAATAATATATAGTGGCACATGATTGTTAATAATATATAGTGGCACAGGATCGTTAATAATATATAGTGGCACATGATTGTTAATAATATATAGTGGCACAGGATCGTTAATAATATATAGTGGCACAGGATCGTTAATAATATATAGTGGCACATAATCGTTAATAATATATAGTGGCACAGGATCGTTAATAATATATAGTGGCACAGGATCGTTAATATATAGTGGCACATAATCGTTAATAATATATAGTGGCACATAATCGTTAATAATATATAGTGGCACAGGATCGTTAATAATATATAGTGGCACAGGATCGTTAATATATAGTGGCACAGGATCGTTAATAATATATAGTGGCACATGATTGTTAATAATATATAGTGGCACAGGATCGTTAATAATATATAGTGGCACAGGATCGTTAATAATATATAGTGGCACAGGATCGTTAATAATATATAGTGGCACAGGATCGTTAATATATAGTGGCACATGATCGTTAATAATATATAGTGGCACAGGATCGTTAATAATATATAGTGGCACAGGATCGTTAATAATATATAGTGGCACAGGATCGTTAATATATAGTGGCACATGATCGTTAATAATATATAGTGGCACAGGATCGTTAATAATATATAGTGGCACAGGATCGTTAATATATAGTGGCACATGATCGTTAATAATATATAGTGGCACAGGATCGTTAATAATATATAGTGGCACAGGATCGTTAATAATATATAGTGGCACAGGATCGTTAATAATATATAGTGGCACAGGATCGTTAATATATAGTGGCACATGATCGTTAATAATATATAGTGGCACAGGATCGTTAATAATATATAGTGGCACAGGATCGTTAATAATATATAGTGGCACAGGATCGTCAATATATAGTGGCACATGATCGTTAATAATATATAGTGGCACAGGATCGTTAATAATATATAGTGGCACAGGATCGTTAATAATATATAGTGGCACAGGATCGTTAATAATATATAGTGGCACAGGATCGTTAATATATAGTGGCACATGATCGTTAATAATATATAGTGGCACAGGATCGTTAATATATATAGTGGCACAGGATCGTTAATAATATATAGTGGCACATAATCGTTAATAATATATAGTGACACATAATCGTTAATAATATATAGTGGCACAGGATCGTTAATAATATATAGTGGCACATAATCGTTAATAATATATAGTGACACATAATCGTTAATAATATATAGTGGCACAGGATCGTTAATAATATATAGTGGCACAGGATCGTTAATATATATAGTGGCACAGGATCGTTAATAATATATAGTGGCACAGGATCGTTAATAATATATAGTGGCACAGGATCGTTAATAATATATAGTGGCACAGGATCGTTAATATATAGTGGCACAGGATCGTTAATAATATATAGTGGCACAGGATCGTTAATAATATATAGTGGCACAGGATCGTTAATATATAGTGGCACATGATCGTTAATAATATATAGTGGCACATGATTGTTAATAATATATAGTGGCACATGATCGTTAATAATATATAGTGGCACATAATCGTTAATAATATATAGTGGCACAGGATCGTTAATAATATATAGTGGCACAGGATCGTTAATAATATATAGTGGCACAGGATCGTTAATAATATATAGTGGCACATAATCGTTAATAATATATAGTGGCACAGGATCGTTAATAATATATAGTGGCACAGGATCGTTAATAATATATAGTGGCACAGGATCGTTAATAATATATAGTGGCACATAATCGTTAATAATATATAGTGGCACAGGATCGTTAATATATATAGTGGCACAGGATCGTTAATAATATATAGTGGCACAGGATCGTTAATAATATATAGTGGCACAGGATCGTTAATATATAGTGGCACAGGATCGTTAATAATATATAGTGGCACAGGATCGTTAATAATATATAGTGGCACAGGATCGTTAATATATAGTGGCACAGGATCGTTAATAATATATAGTGGCACATGATTGTTAATAATATATAGTGGCACAGGATCGTTAATAATATATAGTGGCACATAATCGTTAATAATATATAGTGGCACATAATCGTTAATAATATATAGTGGCACAGGATCGTTAATAATATATAGTGGCACAGGATCGTTAATAATATATAGTGGCACATGATCGTTAATAATATATAGTGGCACATAATCGTTAATAATATATAGTGGCACATAATCGTTAATAATATATAGTGGCACATGATCGTTAATATATAGTGGCACATAATCGTTAATAATATATAGTGGCACAGGATCGTTAATATATAGTGGCACAGGATCGTTAATAATATATAGTGGCACAGGATCGTTAATATATAGTGGCACAGGATCGTTAATAATATATAGTGGCACAGGATCGTTAATAATATATAGTGGCACAGGATCGTTAATATATAGTGGCACAGGATCGTTAATATATAGTGGCACAGGATCGTTAATATATAGTGGCACAGGATCGTTAATAATATATAGTGGCACAGGATCGTTAATATATAGTGGCACAGGATCGTTAATAATATATAGTGGCACAGGATCGTTAATAATATATAGTGGCACAGGATCGTTAATAATATATAGTGGCACATAATCGTTAATAATATATAGTGGCACATAATCGTTAATAATATATAGTGGCACATGATCGTTAATAATATATAGTGGCACATAATCGTTAATAATATATAGTGGCACATAATCGTTAATAATATATAGTGGCACATGATCGTTAATAATATATAGTGGCACATGATCGTTAATAATATATAGTGGCACAGGATCGTTAATAATATATAGTGGCACAGGATCGTTAATAATATATAGTGGCACATGATCGTTAATAATATATAGTGGCACAGGATCGTTAATAATATAGTGGCACAGGATCGTTAATAATATATAGTGGCACATAATCGTTAATAATATATAGTGGCACATAATCGTTAATAATATATAGTGGCACATAATCGTTAATAATATATAGTGGCACATAATCGTTAATAATATATAGTGGCACATAATCGTTAATAATATATAGTGGCACAGGATCGTTAATATATAGTGGCACAGGATCGTTAATAATATATAGTGGCACAGGATCGTTAATATATATAGTGGCACGGGATCGTTAATAATATATAGTGGCACAGGATCGTTAATATATAGTGGCACATAATCGTTAATAATATATAGTGGCACATAATCGTTAATAATATATAGTGGCACAGGATCGTTAATATATAGTGGCACAGGATCGTTAATAATATATAGTGGCACAGGATCGTTAATATATATAGTGGCACGGGATCGTTAATAATATATAGTGGCACATAATCGTTAATAATATATAGTGGCACATAATCGTTAATAATATATAGTGGCACATAATCGTTAATAATATATAGTGGCACAGGATCGTTAATATATAGTGGCACAGGATCGTTAATAATATATAGTGGCACAGGATCGTTAATATATATAGTGGCACGGGATCGTTAATAATATATAGTGGCACAGGATCGTTAATAATATATAGTGGCACAGGATCGTTAATAATATATAGTGGCACAGGATCGTTAATAATATATAGTGGCACAGGATCGTTAATAATATATAGTGGCACGGGATCGTTAATAATATATAGTGGCACAGGATCGTTAATAATATATAGTGGCACGGGATCGTTAATAATATATAGTGGCACGGGATCGTTAATAATATATAGTGGCACAGGATCGTTAATATATAGTGGCACATGATCGTTAATAATATATAGTGGCACAGGATCGTTAATAATATATAGTGGCACGGGATCGTTAATAATATATAGTGGCACAGGATCGTTAATATATAGTGGCACATGATCGTTAATAATATATAGTGGCACAGGATCGTTAATAATATATGGTGGCACAGGATCGTTAATAATATATAGTGGCACAGGATCGTTAATAATATATGGTGGCACAGGATCGTTAATATATAGTGGCACAGGATCGTTAATATATAGTGGCACAGGATCGTTAATAATATATAGTGGCACATAATCGTTAATAATATATAGTGGCACATAATCGTTAATAATATATAGTGGCACAGGATCGTTAATATATATAGTGGCACAGGATCGTTAATAATATATAGTGGCACAGGATCGTTAATAATATATAGTGGCACAGGATCGTTAATATATAGTGGCACAGGATCGTTAATAATATATAGTGGCACAGGATCGTTAATAATATATAGTGGCACAGGATCGTTAATATATAGTGGCACAGGATCGTTAATAATATATAGTGGCACATGATTGTTAATAATATATAGTGGCACATGATCGTTAATAATATATAGTGGCACATAATCGTTAATAATATATAGTGGCACATAATCGTTAATAATATATAGTGGCACATAATCGTTAATAATATATAGTGGCACAGGATCGTTAATATATAGTGGCACAGGATCGTTAATAATATATAGTGGCACAGGATCGTTAATAATATATAGTGGCACATAATCGTTAATAATATATAGTGGCACATAATCGTTAATAATATATAGTGGCACAGGATCGTTAATAATATATAGTGGCACAGGATCGTTAATATATAGTGGCACAGGATCGTTAATAATATATAGTGGCACATGATTGTTAATAATATATAGTGGCACAGGATCGTTAATAATATATAGTGGCACAGGATCGTTAATAATATATAGTGGCACAGGATCGTTAATATATAGTGGCACATGATCGTTAATAATATATAGTGGCACAGGATCGTTAATAATATATGGTGGCACTGGATCGTTAATAATATATAGTGGCACAGGATCGTTAATAATATATGGTGGCACAGGATCGTTAATATATAGTGGCACAGGATCGTTAATATATAGTGGCACAGGATCGTTAATAATATATAGTGGCACATAATCGTTAATAATATATAGTGGCACATAATCGTTAATAATATATAGTGGCACAGGATCGTTAATATATAGTGGCACAGGATCGTTAATAATATATAGTGGCACAGGATCGTTAATAATATATAGTGGCACAGGATCGTTAATAATATATAGTGGCACAGGATCGTTAATAATATATAGTGGCACAGGATCGTTAATAATATATAGTGGCACAGGATCGTTAATATATAGTGGCACAGGATCGTTAATAATATATAGTGGCACAAGATTGTTAATAATATATAGTGGCACAGGATCGTTAATAATATATAGTGGCACAGGATCGTTAATAATATATAGTGGCACAGGATCGTTAATAATATATAGTGGCACAGGATCGTTAATAATATATAGTGGCACAGGATCGTTAGTAATATATAGTGGCACAGGATCGTTAGTAATATATAGTGGCACAGGATCGTTAATAATATTGGTTGTAATATACAGTTTTTGTAGACTATACATTGTATATACACATAAATCTAACAAAATATATTAAATTTAACCTTAGATATGTATAGTTCTGGCAGAAATACTATAATAGGCCACAAATTGCCCCTGAAATACCATTCAATGTGCCCAAATTTGACCGACAATATCTCCGATTTGCCTGAATTTTGAGGTTTGAAAACGTTTGTGACGGGGAGATGCAGCCCTCCCATCCAAAGCACCGCAATCCATGACCCCCCTCCCCCCCCCCCCTCCAAAAAATGGACACAGCAATAAACAATTATATATGGTATTTATACGTGTATAATGGTATAGGTTGTTGTTGCTGCTGCTGCTAGACTCTCCCAACTTGTTCAAATTTATATGAATCGAAAGTATCAATCTGGTTGCGCTTAAATATACTGCGATCATCCTTAAGGTGAAAATGCAGTGGCTAAGTTCATGAGGCGTTTTCGACTGCAGTTGTCACATATACTCAGAATTATTGTTGTTATTGTATATCCCCACCATAATAGTCATCATATGCTATTAAAATTTGTGTGTCTGTCATCATTATTAAATTATTGCAAATTTATTCTTGGAATAATAAATCCAATATTATATAATTCCACTCGAGTAGACCTTAACGCGACAATGAAACTTATTCATATGATCGGATATAAATATATCATATCGTCTGGCTTGTTCAAGACTTATCAGATACTTAAGTGTGATGGCCATGCATATATAATAACAATGCCTTCTCATATGAACCTGGGCCTGCATGTCCACATAAACCCTCACCAGAAAACATACAACAAATTACCGAAAGATCGTACATGCCTGTCCAAAAGATATTTTCAAACAGAAACAGTCAAAATGCGAAATATATAATATGTTTTGGTGACATCTCAAATAATGGCAAGTTGCACAGAGTTGCACATTTAATTTAGGGAGAATATTTCTGACAGGTCGCCCTCAAATGCATGGGAATCATAACACAGATCATAAAAGCGATGTTCCAGTAATTAATTGACTCGTTCATGCAAAAAAAAAAAACATTTTCACGCAATATAATATACATTCAATGTCCTTTCATATGCATGTACGGACAATGATTTAATAACAACATGAAGATGCGAGAGAATTCATGAATGAAAGTGTCAATGACACTGTAGCTCAACTTGAAAAGGGAATAATTTCATGTGTTACAGTCAATGGAGCAATTAGGAATGTGGAAAGTTGAAAGGTCTAAGTAATACTAGATTATCAACATGAAGAGATATATATATAAAGTAAAATCCAAAAGGGCTTGCTGATGGCTATGTTTTCCAATGAAATTCAAAAACATTTGATAGCTTCCATCTAGTAGATCAATATAAAGATTAATATGAAGTTTGGTAATGATCGGATGAGGGAAGTGGACTGTAGGGTAATGGATTGAATTTTGAAATCCAAGATGGCCACTGGCAGCCTTGTTTTTTTTTGCTGAAGAACCCCAAAATGACTCGTTCCCTTTTACATGTCAATGTTAACATTCATGACAAATTTCATGATGATCCGACCAAAGATACGACCTGTAGTCGGTGTCAAAGGATTTGTCGTACAAAGAGTAAAATCCAAGATGGATACCGGCAGCCATGTTTTATGATAAAATGACCCCAAAGTGACTCATTCCCATCTACATGTCAATATTAACTTCCACAACAAATTTCATGATGACGAGACGAACACTCCGACCCGTAGTCTGTGCTAATGGATTGAATTTTGAAATCCAAGATGGCCGCTGGCGGTCATTTTTTTTGCTGAATGACCCAAAATTGACTCGTTTCCATCTACATGACATTTTCAACATCCGTGACAAATTTTCATGATGATCCGACTAAAGGAACGACCTGTAGCCTGTGCTAAAGGATTTAGTCATGCAAAGAGTAAAATCCAAGATTGCTGCTGGCAGCCATGTTTTTTTACCAAATGACCCCAAAATGACTCGTTCCCATCTGCATGTCAATTTTAACATCCATGACAAATTTCATAATGATCCGACCAAAGGTACGACCCGCAGACTGTACTGTTGACGCCTCACACACAATTTACAAAGTAAAGTTGAGCTAAAAATGAACGTCACTCTTTATGCTTACATATGACGAGACGCAACACGAAGTGTGGTGTTTTAGTTCGTGAAACTAGAACGTATGTGTGCAATTGTAATTTTGGGGACATCGATATTGAAAAAAGAGGATATTGCTATTTGGCATCCCCCCTTTATATATAACTAGCAGGTTAGCCCGCCACTGGCGGCATTCGTCCCATGGCTGTGGTCGATCCATTAATTTTAGTTTTTCAATGTAACCCCGTACAGGACCGGGCTACTCAAAAACCAAATTTCAAGTCGATAGCTCCACCCGTTTCCGAGATCTGGTCTGCGCATGCGCGTATCTGGCGTCGCACGGGCTCGGCGACCCGATAAAATTCGTATCCGGGGCAAGATACATTCACATACCAAATTTCAAGTCGATAGCTCCACCCGTTTCCGATATCTCGTCTGCGCATGCGCTGCACGGGCGTCGCACGGGCTCGCCAATACGACAGCGACGACCACCTGGTCAAACTACACTCACGTACCAAGTTTCGTCCCGATCGGTCGAGGTGTTGGTATCTGATGCAAAAGACGAAATTGTGAGTGTTGGTCAATAGTCCCCGCCGTGAACCTCATCGACAGTCAATTAACCCCGTTGTGAACCTCAATCACCAACGCGACGTAAACATGTGTTGCGTTCTAAAAATAGGAAAGCACTTTCTCTCTGCATAACTCTGCAGATGCTAATAACGTTGCTCCCCGTAGGTAGCAATATCGTTGTTGTTGATATTTACGGCTTGGGGGCTATTTTCTTATTTAGCAAGTTTGAGCTCAATCGGTTAGAGTCTATAAAGGACACACTCATATATATGACACTTCCCGTAGGTAGCAAGTTTGAGCTCAATCGGTATTCCCTGGAATTTCCCGTAGATTGGCAGATTCCAGTAGCTTTATAACGGTATATCTGGGGAGAAATCTGATGCTATATTCGTGATTATCTGGGATGATTTCGGTATATACAGAAGGTATATACTGTAAAAACAGAGCGCGCCATCCGTGCTCGCAGGGAATAAATTTCGAGCGATAACGTTTGCGTTCCCGTATAACTCTGCAGATGCGAATAACGTTGAATGGGAATAAGACGCTCTTTATAGAGATGCGTCAAAAACAAACGCTCATTAAATAATCACTTGATTAACCCCCGCCGTGCCTATGCAGTGATTTGAGATTGGAGAACGTGTGCTCTGAGCTTCTCTAAACCGCGACCACGTTCGTGTCGGTGGGATTTGACACTTACATAGGAAGTTTGAGCTCAATCTTTACACGCGTTTTGGATTCTATGAAGTACCCACACACACACACATATATACGAAGTCTCAAAATATATAGTACTAGCAGGTTAGCCCGCCACCGGCGGCTTGTCCGAAACATGACATTTATATATATATTTTTTAAATTTTTAGCTCCACGCGTTTCAATAAGAAAAATTGTACCCGGTAGCTCCACCAGTTTCCGAGATCTGGTCTGCGCATGAAAATTTGTACCCGGCGCAAGATACATTCACATGCCAAATTTCAAGTCGATAGCTCCACCCGTTTCCGAGATCTCGTCTGCGCATGCGCTGCACGTGCGTCGCACGGGCTCGGCGACCCGATAAAATTTGTACCCGGCGCAAGATACATTCACATAGCAAATTTCAAGTCGATAGCTCCACCCGTTTCCGAGATCTCGTCTGCGCATGCGCTGCACGGGCATCGCACGGGCTCCGCGACCCGATAAAATTTGTACCCGGCGCAAGATACATTCACATAGCAAATTTCAAGTCGATAGCTCCACCCGTTTCCGATATCTCGTCTGCGCATGCGCTCCACGGGCGTCGCACGGCTCGCCAATACGACAACGACCACCGCCTGGTCAAACTACACACACGTACCAAGTTTCGTCCCGATCGGTCGAGAATCGTAGATTTGTATGAAGTACAACACACACACAAACATAAATATATAAGAGAGATATGTAAATTAGATAGATTGTATCAAAATATATAGGAGAGATATGTAAATGATCTACACACCATTACTGGTGTTTGTCAAAGTTTAGTGGGGTATATCAATACTCATTCACGATCATATCATTGAGGTCCGGAGGGTGTGGGCTATCTCTCGAATACAAGGAGTTCTCAAAATATATAGAAGAGATAGAAGACTAGCAGGTTAGCCCGCCACTGGTGGCGTTTGTCAGAAACATGACAATTTTTTATTTTTTAATTTAAATTTTTTTTTTCAATGAGTTGATATTAATTTTTTGTTTATAACATGAGTTAATTGTGCATTTTTAATTTACTGGATTTTTGAATTAATTTTTTTGATTAATTTTTTTAATTTAATTTTTGGTTTTTCAATATTTTACCGAATTAGACCTTATTTCCCCCGATTAAGGTGAAGAAGACATAAGAATCAGACAGCACGCAGTACCCGACCCTAAAAGAGTCCGATGAAAATGTCCCCCGTTCCTAGGAACGACAGACATAACAATCAGACAACACGCATTTTTCTGCCTTTTTTAATCAAGATAAATGCATTTGACCGTTGCGGTAAAGAGAAAATAGCATATGTCGTTGTTGTTGGCATTCACGGCTATATTAACTAATGGTACCCGTCCCTAAAAGAGTCGTTGTTGGCATTATGTCGTTGTTGTTGGCATTCACGGCTATATTATTGTTGTTGGCATTCACGGCTTTATTAACTAATGGTACCCGTCCCTAAAAGAGTCTGTATATAAAAAATGTAGAGTTACGCCTCTTGGATCGGTTGTGAATCGATAGCGATGACTATAAAGAGCGTTAACCGGATAAATCTCCCAATTAGGAAGATATAAGGAGCGTTGGTGTGTTAACCCCCACAGTGCCATTTTTTGTGACTGAGAGGGAGAAGCGGTGCTCTGAGCTTGTCCAAAACGCGACGTCGACGATCCCAGTGGGTTTTACCCTTATATATGAAATTTGAGCTCGATCCGCGCAGCCGTTTTCGATTCTATGAAGTACCGACATACACACATACACACATATATATATAGTTCTCAAAATATATAGTAGACTATAGCAGGTTAGCCCGCCACTTGCGGCATTCGTCTCATGGCTTTGTTCGAAAAAGCAATTGCAACAGGTTCAGAGACACTTGTGCTGCATTTGTATCAAATTTCGTCGAAATCAGCAAGTTTTACCCGATTTGACTTGAATTGACAATTTTGTAGGTCAAGGTCAGGTCGTGGTCATGATTTGACCTGTCCAAAACACTCCCCGGACAAAAGTACAGAAATCCGCCAGTTTTACCCAATTTGACCTTGAATTGACCAGTTTGAAGGTCAATGTCACATCGGGGTCACGATTTGACCCGTCCGTGACACTGTCGGGACAAATGTACCCATAGGTAGCAAGTTTGGGCTCAATCGGTTGACCCGTCCCGAGTGGACCATTTTGCTTCCATAGCATGTATCGAAAATAATAACCCTGGGGCCCAATATGAAGCAGCTTTGAAAACACAAAGAACAGCTGACTGAGCTGAGCCCAAAATTTATTAAAACATGATTTCGCATTCAAATCGATTTATGTCGATAAAACTCTTATTTTTCAAAATTTCAAGCTGAGACTTCGTGTGACTGCATGTAATACTTATATATTCTTAAAATGACACAGTCCAACAGGTAATTATGTTTTAGATGGAAGAAATACAAAAAAATTTATGCTAAATTTTAACATAGGATTTCCCATTAAAATTGATTTATGTCGATAAAACTCTTATTTTTCAAAATTTAAGCTGAGACTTGGTGTGTATGTGTATAATACTTACATATTCTTAAAATGACAGAGTCCAGCACGTAATTATGTTTTTGATAAAAGAAATTATATTTTTTCGATGCTAAATTTCTAGCGATAACGTTGGGTTGAATTGTAAACAAACGCTCTTTTATAGCGACGCCTCATATACAACGCTCATTAAATTATCACTTGATTAACCACAGCAGTGCCGTTTTTTGTGACTGAGTGGAGAACGGGTGCTCTGAGCTTCTCCAAAACGCGACGCCGACGGTGTCCGTGGGATTTTACCCTTAGATAGGAAGTTTGAGCTCAATCCACGCAGCCGTTTTAGATTCTATGAAGTACCCACACACATATATACACACACATATATATATATACGTAGTTCTCAAAATATATAGTACTAGCAGGTTAGCCCGCCACTGGCGGCATTCGTCTCATGGCTTTGTTTCAGAAACATGACATGTTTTTAATTTAACCAAATTTCAAGTCGATAGCTCCACCCGTTTCCGAGATCTGGTCTGCGCATGCGCGAAGCTTGCGTCGCATGATCTCGGCGACCCGATAAAATTCGAACCCGGGCAAGATACATTCACATACCAAATTTCAAGTCGATAGCTCCACCCGTTTCCGAGATCTCGTCTGCGCATGCGCGAAGCTGGCGTCGCACGGGCTCGGCGACCCGATAAAATTTGTATCCGGGGCAAGATACATTCACATAGCAAATTTCAAGTCGATAGCTCCACCCGTTTCCGAGATAACGCATTCTTTGTTTTTCAATGAGTTAATTCATGGTACCCGTCATCCCCGTCCTAAACTTCAGAGCGGACAGTCAATTAATCCCGTCGTGAAATCCCTCTGCATAATATTTCGAGCTCTTAGATCAATTCTGCCTTTTTAGTCGAGATAATTGCATTTCGTCCGCATCCGTATTTCGGACGCATGGGGTCAGTCGTTTAGCCACGTCCATTGGAATCCGCATCCGTATTTCTGACGCATGGGGTCAGTCGTTTAGCCACGTCCATTGCAATAAAGAGCGTTGATTGTTAACGCCTCCGTATAAGGTCAATATAAAGATCGTTGATGTCTTAACCCCGAAGTGCCGATTGCGGTGATTTGGGATTGAAGAAACGGTGCTCTGAGCTTCTCCAAAACGCGACCACGATCGTGTCGGTGGGATTTTACACTTACATAGGAAGTTTGAGCTCAATCTGTACACGCGTTTTGGATTCTATGAAGTACCCATATACACACACATATATATACGGAAGTCTCAAATTATATAGTAGACTAGCCGATGAGCCCGACGTTGTCCGGGCTATTAAAAAACCAAATTTCAAGTCGATAGCTCTACCCAGCCCGACGTTGTCCCGGCTATTCAAAAACCAAATTTCAAGTCGATAGATCTACCCGTTTCCGAGATCTGGTCTACGCATGCGCGAAGCTGGCGTCGCATGGGCTCGGCGACCCGATAAAATTTGTATCCGGGGCAAGATACATTCACATACCAAATTTCAAGTCGATAGCTCCACCCGTTTCCGATATCTCGTCTGTGCATGCGCGAAGCTGGCGTCGCACGGGCTCGGCAACCCGATAAAACTCGTATCCGGGGCAAGATACATTCACATACCAAATTTCAAGTCGATAGCTCCACCCGTTTCCGAGATCTGGTCTGCGCATGCGCGAAGCTGGCGTCGCATGGGCTCGGCGACCCGATAAAATTTGTATACGGGGCAAGATACATTCACATACCAAATTTCAAGTCGATAGCTCAAACCCGTTTCCGAGATCACGTCTGCGCATGCGCGAAGCTGGCGTCGCACGGGCTCGGCGACCCGATAAAATTCGTATCCGGGGCAAGATACATTCACATACCAAATTTCAAGTCGATAGCTCCACCCGTTTCCTAGATCTCGTCTGCGCATGCGCTGCACGGGCGTCGCACGGGCTCGCCAATACGACAACGACGACCGCCTGGTCAAACTACACACACGTACCAATTTTCGTCCCGATCGGTCGAGAATCGTAGATTTGTATTAATGACATACAGACAAACAGAGGTCTTCAAAATATACATGAGATAGACTAGAAGGTGGACGCGATTTGATCTTGAATTGACCATTTTGAAGGTCAAGGTCAGGTCTGGGTCACGATTTGACCCGTCCAAAACACTGCCCGAACAAAAGTACCCGACAAAAGTACCATTTTGAAGGTCAAGGTCAGGTGGGGTCACGATTTGACTCGTCCAAAACACTGCCCGGACAAAAGTACCGACAAAAGTACCTCGAAATGATAATTTTGAAGGTCAAGGTCAGGTCGGGTCACGATTTGACCCGTCCAAAACACCCAGTGGACCCGACTTCGTCCGGGCTGTTTGCCCTCTGCTTTTCGGCGAATTGCGCGATTTGACCTTGAATTGTCCATTTTGAAGGTCAAGGTGAGGTGCAATTTGACCCGTCCAAAACACTGCCCGGACAAAAGTACCCGTCGAAATCCATCCGGTTTTATCCGATTTGACCTCGAATTGATCATTTTGAAGGTCAAGGTCAGGTCGGGGTCACGATTTGACCCATCCAAAACACTCAGTGGACAAAAGTAACCCTATGTATAACATTTCGTCTGTTTCCCCTCTGCTTTTCGGCGAATTGCGTCCTCTGCTTTTCGGCGAAGTCCGGTCTGCTTTTCGGCGAATTGCGCGATTTGACCTTGAATTGTCCATTTTGAAGGTCAAGGTCAGGTGGGGTCACGATTTGACCCGTCCAAAGCACTGCCCGGACAAAAGTAGCCGTCGAAATCCATCCGGTTTTACCCGATTTGACCTCGAATTGATCATTTTGAAGGTCAAGGTCAGGTCGGGGTCACGACTCGACTTGTTCAAAACACTCAGTGGACAAAAGTAACCCCACGTATAAAATTGCGTCGAAATCCTATCAAAATTGGCGATTCGACCTTGAATTGACCCGATTTCAAGGTCAAATTAATAGGCCCATGCCACTCCCCGGCCGAAAGTACCCCCACATACCAAGTTTCATCGAAATCGGCTCGTCCGTTTTCGAGTCCATCACGAACACACACACACAAATTTCCCAAAATATATATGAGACTAGCAGATGGACCCGACTTCGTCCGAGCTGTTTCCCCTCTGCTTTTCGGCGAATTGCGCGATTTGACCTTGAATTGTCAATTTTGAAGGTCAAAGTCAGGTGGGGTCACGATTTGACCCGTCCAAAGCACTGCCCGGACAAAAGTACCCGTCGAAATCCATCCGGTTTTACCAGATTTGACCTTGAATTGATAATTTTGAAGGTCAAAGTCAGGTCGGGGTCACATCTCGACCCGTTCAAAACACTCAGTTTCCCCAGTAACCCCACTTATCAAATTGCGTCGAAATCACATCAAAATTCACGATTCGACCTTGAATTGACCCGATTTCAAGGTCAAGGTCACGTCGCACGGGCAAACGAAGAGGCTTACGACACTCCCCATACGAAAGTATCCCCAGACACTAATTTTCATCGAAATCCCGTGATACTCGGGCGTTCGACCTTGAGATTACGCGATTTCAAGGTCACGTCGCACGGGCAAATTAATAGGCCCATGCCACTCCCCGGCCGAAAGCACCCCCACGTACCAAGTTTCATCGAAATCGGCTCGGCCGTTTTCGAGTCCAACGCGAACAGACACACAGATTTCCCAAAATATATAATAGACTAGCAGGTTAGCCCGCCACTGGCGCCATTCCTCCCATGGCTTTGTTCGAAAAAGCAATTGCAACAGGTTCCGAGACACTTGTGCTGCATTTGCACCAAATTTCGGCAATAGTCAGAAACATGACAATTTTAATTTAATTTTTTGTTTTTCAATGAGTTAATTTTTTTGTTTTTCAATGAGTTAATTGGGCCTTTTTAATTTTTTAATTGAATTTTTTGTTTTTAAATTTTAATCGATTTTTTTTGGTTTTTCAAGGAGTTAATTGTGCCTTTTTAATTTTGTTTTTCAATTTTACCCGATTTTTTTGTTTTTCAATGAACCCGTCCATGACACTTCCCGTATTTAGCAAGTTTGAGCTCAATCGGTTCGAGTCTAGCAGGTTAGCCCACCACCGGCGGCGTTTGTCCGAAACATGACATTTTTTAAATTATTTTGTTTTTATTTATATTTTTTTTGAATTTTTAATATTATGTTTTTTTGAATTTTTTAATATTAATTTAATGTTTTTTAAATTTAATATATGTTTTTTTGAATTTTTTAATATTTATTTAATTATTAATTTAATTTAATTCTTTGTTATAATTTAATTGTTTTTTTTATGAAAAATCCCCCCTTCCTAGGAACGACAGACAACGCATTCTTTGTTTTTCAATGAGTTAATTCATGGTACCCATCCTAAACTTCCCCGTTATTTAACTTCCCGTGGCCATTGAGCAGCACCTGACAGGTTGTCCACCCTTACGAGATGGTCAACAGTCCCCGAAAAGAGCGGACAGTCAATTAATCCCGTCGTGAAAGTATTTCGCACGCATGGGGTAGTCGTTTAACCCGATGAAATCCCCCCCCCCCTTCCTTGGAACGACAGACAACGCATTCTTTGTTTTTCTCACATAAGCATTCACGCTTGATGTCGAATCCGGTATTGCATTGAAAACAAACGCTTCTCTCTGTGCATAATATTTCGAGCGATAACATTGCATTGAATTGAAATCTCTCTGCATAATATTTCGAGCGACTCCCGTCATACAGATAAGTAGATAGCGAAAACGACGCTCTTTATATAGACACTGCGGAAAACTAACGCTCTTTATATATCAACGCTATTAACCCCGAAGTGCCGATTGCGGTGATTTTGATGATTGAGAAGGGAGAGACGGTGCTTTGAGCTTCTCCAAAACGCGACCACGACGGTGTCCTTGGGATTTTACACTTATATACGAAATTTGAGTGAAAACAAACGCTTCCCGTCGTGAAATCCTCTCTCTGCATAATATTTCGAGCGACAGGCTACAATCGCTCTGCAGATGCTAATAACGTTGAATGGTAAACAAAACGCTCTTTATAGCGATGCGTCAAAAACAAACGCTCATTAAATTATGACTTGATTAACCACCGCGGTGCCGATTGCGGTGATTTGGGAATGGAGAAACGGTGCTCTGAGCTTCTCCAAAACGCCGCGACGACGATTCCCGTGGGTTTTTACATTTAGATGGGAAGTTTGAACTCAATCGAGCGAACCGTTTTCGATTCCATGAAGTACCCACATACATATATACACACATATATACGTAGTTCTCAAATTATATAGTAGCAGGTTAGCCCGCCACTGGCGGCATTCGTCCCATGGCTTTGTTCGAAAAAGCAATTGCAACAAGTTCCGAGACACTTGTGCTGCATTTGCACCAAATTTCGGCAATAGTCAGAAACATGACAATTTGAATTGAATTTTTTGTTTTTCAATGAGTTAATTTTTTTGTTTTTCAATGAGTTAATTGTGCCTTTTTAATTTTTTAATTGAATTTTTTGTTTTTAAATTTTACCCGATTTTTTTTGGTTTTTCAAGGAGTTAATTGTGCCTTTTTAATTTAGTTTTTCAATTTTACCTGATTTTTTTTGGTTTTTCAATGAACCCGTCCATGACACTTCCCGTATTTAGCAAGTTTGAGCTCAATCGGTTCGAGTCTATAAAGGACACACACATATATATGACACTTCCCGTAGGTAGCAAGTTTGAGCTCAATCATTTCGGTATATACCAACGGTATATACCAAAGGTATATACTGTAAAAACAAAGCGCGCCACACTCACGTACCAAGTTTCGTCCCGATCGGTCGAGGTGTTGGTATCTGATGCAAAAGACGAAATTGTGAGTGTTGGTCAATAGTCCCTGTCGTGAACCCCAACGCGACGTAAACATGTGTTGCGTTCTAAAAATAGGAAAGCACTTTCTCTCTGCATAATAAATTTCGAGCAATAACGTTTGCGTAAATACGAAATTGTGAGTGTTGGTTTGTAACCGGGATTTCTGAGAAGCATTATGCCTATAACTACCCCCCCCCCCCCCAAGCCCTGACCTAAGTGTCATACATACTATAACAATGATGTTGTAAGAGTACTACATCCAATAAATCTCCCCGCATAGGAAATGCACTCAATGTTCCCTAATAACTCTGCAGATGCTAATAACATTGAATGGGAAACAGACGCTCTTTATAGCGATGCGTCAAAAACAAACGCTCATTAAATAATCACTTGATTAACCCCCGCCGTGCCTTTGCAGTGATTTGGGAGTGGATAAAGGGTGCTCTGAGCTTCTCCAAAACGCGACCACGGCCGTGTCGGTGGGATTTTACACTTACATATGAAATTTGAGCTCAATATGTACACGCGTTTTGGATTCCATGAAGTACACACACACATATATATATACGGAGTTCTCAAAATATATAGTATAGACTAGCCGATGAACCCGACGTTGTCCGGGCTATTCAAAAACCAAATTTCAAGTCGATAGCTCTACCCAGCCCGACGTTGTCCGGGCTATTCAAAAACCAAATTTCAAGTCGATAGCTCTACCCGTTTCCGAGATCTGGTCTGCGCATGCGCGAAGCTGGCGTTGAACGGGCTCGGCGACCCGATAAAATTTGTATCCGGGGCAAGATACATTCACATAGCAAATTTCAAGTCGATAGCTCCACCAGTTTCCGAGATCTCGTCTGCGCATGCGCGAAGCTGGCGTCGCACGGGCTCGGCAACCCGATAAAATTCGTATCCGGGGCAAGATACATTCACATAGCAAATTTCAAGTCGATAGCTCCACCCGTTTCCGAGATCTCGTCTGCGCATGCGCGAAGCTGGCGTCGAACGGGCTCGGCGTCCCGATAAAATTCGCATCCGGGGCAAGATACATTCACATAGCAAATTTCAAGTCGATAGCTCCACCCGTTTCCGAGATCTCGTCTGCGCATGCGCTGCACGGGCGCCGCACGGGCTCGCCAATACGACAACGTCCACCGCCTGGTCAAACTACACACACGTACCAAGTTTCGTCCCGATCGGCCGAGAATCGTAGATTTGTATCAATGACAAACAAACAAACAGACAGAGGTCATCAAAATATATAGGAGACTAGCCGATGAGCCCGACGTTGTCCGGGCTATTCAAAAACCAAATTTCAAGTCGATAGCTCTACCCGTTTCCGAGATCTGGTCTGCGCATGCGCGAAGCTGGCGTCGCACCGGCTCGGCGACCCGATAAAATTCGTATTCGGGGCAAGATACATTCACACACCAAATTTCAAGTCGATAGCTCCACCCGTTTCCGAGATCTCGTCTGCGCATGCGCGAATCGGGCGCCGCACGGGCTCGCCGATACGACAACGTCCACCGCCTGGTCAAACTACACACACGTACCAAGTTTCGTCCCGATCGGTCGAGAATCGTAGATTTGTATAAATGACATACAGACAAACATACATACAGACAAACAGACAGAGGTCTTCAAAATATATATGAGATTACTCACATGTTGGGGCCTCAGAAAGCAGTAGGTTAAAAAAAACAGAAAGAAACTGGTAATGATTTATTCTTTATGTCCTTTATCCAAGAAGTCAATTTCTTACAGAAATATTTTTATCACATAATTTGCCCATAAAAGCAGTTTCATAATTATCGATAAGAGACACGTTTAATATCAGCGCGTGCGATGACGTCACATCGTTCTTCAAATGACTTGCGATCGCTTCAGTTTATTATCGTTGTTTTCGATGGATATTTCGCATTGCTTCGCGTTTATTTGATCATGTGATAAAAAGTATCTCACACTCATCCTATTTTATACGTAATTTATCAACCTCGTCCACTAAATTCTATTTGAGCCTCGGTAAACCTCGGCTCAAATCGAATTTAGTGAACTCGGTTGATAAATTCCGTATAAAATAGAAACTCATGTGAGATCCTCTATGTATAATCAGCCATTTACTGATAAACAAATAAAACATTACATTGACAATTTTCATTTTCAACATAAATAGCTAATATATTCTATGAATCTCTAAATTAATATGAATTACTGAAACCATTAATCATGTCTATACTAAACTTCTTTACAAAGTTGAGCTACAGTGTCATTATTATATGCTTGCCAATAAAACAACGGAAAATTTCTTAAATGTAGATTGTCGTATGTATCTCTTCGAAGCTACAGTGAAATACAATTTTGTTATTTCACTAGCGATTTCTTTATTTCACTATAGCCTTGTTATTTCACTGTAGCTTGCCGAATGCCGAAAACAGATGCATGTTGTTTTCCGAGTACTGTTCCATTTGTTGTACTATTAAAAGTGAAAATTATGAATAATTTAGCAACTGTGAGAATTAATAAGACGCATATAATAAAAAGAACACCTACAGTTTTTGTTTGAATACCTGAAACATCTCATTTGTGTCGGAAAGAAATATCGTTTTTCATTAGTCGCTCGTGAATATTTTATATTTCTCTATTCTGTATAAATATCGATATTTTCTGAGATAATGTGATAATCAAGTGGACATTTTTTCATTACTATTTTTAGATGAGGGTATGCCACATGCTACGCACCGAACGAATGTGACTGTATAATGTCCCAAGAAAATTTATATACCAGAAAAATAATTGATAGAAGCGTTTCCGGACAGGGGTCTTTGATGCAAATTTATTATTTTATACCAAGGAAACTATATAAAACTTGTTATAGGAAGAGATAGACCATCTTTAATGATGTTGATATTTTGAAAAGTGTGTAAATTTAAAACCGAGTGAATTTAAAACTGAGTGAAGAAGGAAACTACAATTATTTTAGACAAGGGTAGCTAAGTAGAACACTGTTAGGTATTTAAACAGATTAGTAACTATGTTGAAAGTTGACATATTGTAGCTAAATCTTTTTTTTAAAACAATAAACTAACAATAAATATGTCACCCAGTAGTATGTGCCTAATATTGATATAGTGTTATATTCTGCACACATTATAACAAAATCAGTAATAAATATTATCAAGCAAACTGATTTTCATATTTCTCTTCATCTACCCATTTTGATCACATTGGGTTCTCTAGGTCTGCTCATATTCTGAGAACATCCCTACAAATGAACAATGGACAATTCCAATTTATACTTTTAGAACTGAATGGGAGAATCCATTGAGTCATAAATGGGTTACAGCTTTCAATATGGTTAACACGATATGTGTGGTTAGTTCTCTTATATAGGGCTAACATATGGGGGCTAAAAATAAATCTAATCCAATAAACCACATCGTCTCTTGTCTCGATCTCTCACTATTAATTAAGTGTAAGTTACCTTGGTTATCATCAAATCTGGATAATTCTTAGTAGAAAAAGGGCCAGAACTCCAGAATAAACAAGAGATGGACTGTCGTCCGGTGCATACCCCCTTGTGGCATACCGCCTAGTGTGGGCATATCTATAACTTATGACTGCTATACTCAGACAGATGGACCCAAAAATCAGCATTTACATATAAACAAAGATGAATAACTATAGAACGAAAAACCTAAACAAAACAGTTGAATGCGCCATTAAATGTCCTCATAGTGGTGAACATCCATACCCAATTTCATTGAGATCCGAGCATTACTATTCAAGTTATCACCTGAACAGACATCGGATGGACCAAAAAGCCAACATTTCCATATAAACAAAAAATGAATAACTCTAGAACGGAAACTCGATTAAAATGATGGAATCCTCTATTGAATGTCCCCATAATAGTGAACATCTATACAAAATTTCATTGAGATCCCAGCACAACTGTTGAAGTTACGACATGAACCGACACCAGACGGACAAAAAAGCCAACATTTCCAGATAAACAAAGATGAATAACTCTAGAATGGAAAATCCGAATAAAACGATGGAACCCTCTATTTAATGTCCCCATAGTAGTGAACATCCGTACTAAATATCATTGAGATCCGAGCACTACTGTTCAAGTTATAACATGAACAGACATCGGATGGACACACTCACGGATGGACGGACCACAGGAGCCTGGAATTTGGTCAAAAACCCTCTTTTATTGGCGGAACCAGCACCCGGGACCGCAGGTCACGGAAGGAACGAAACAGAAAATTGTTGCCACCCATTTTGAACTCAACTGTATTCCTACAAAAAATATTTTTTCACTAAAAACTGTTGGTACCTCTTACACCCTAGATGCCAATCTACAACATTCCATTGGTATATTTTTCCAGTTCTTCGAAAATCTCACTGTATTTCGGTAATTTGTTTTAAATTTGCCAACGAAGACAAATGTGCCGCATCTCCATCACCCGATGACCAATTGAAAGTAGCGGAAATAGAAACTTTAAAACTATGATCCGGAGACGGATAGCATGAAAGTACCGTTTCTAATTTCGAAGATAGCTGCTGATTACATCAACTAAGTCATATATTTGTTCGTCAGAACTAGTAAAAAACAGCATTTTATGTGGAAATAATTCAGATATTCTGGCAACGAATCTGCACCAAAACACACAAAGGAATCGCTTCATGCATAGGCATATATACCAGGCCTCCCCCGTGACTCTATATATCTTCTTTTTCTTTTTGTGATATTCGACCAGTAATCAGTGGGTTGATTACTATTATACGATGGATATTTTAGGCCTATACAACGGAGTGCGACACAAGCTCCTATGAGAGAGAGCTAGAGAGTCAAGTAGTACATAGGCCTACCGGTACACAACGGACATAAAATAAGAAGAAATGAAATCCAAGATGGCTGCTGGCAGCCATGTTTTTTTGCCGAATGACCCCAAAAAGACTCACCCCCCCTTACAGGTCATTGTTAACATCCATGACTAATTTCATGATGATCCGACAAAAGATACGACCTGTAGCCTGTGTCAAAGAATTTAGTCATGTAAAGAGTAAAATTCAAGATGGCTGCTGGCGGCCATGTTTTGTGGCTGAATAACCCAAAAATGACTCGTTCCCATCTTCATGTCATTGTTAACATCCATGACTAATTTCATGATGATCCGACTAAAGCTACGACCTGTAGCCCGTGCCAAAGGATTTAGTCATGCAAAGAGTAAAATCCAAGATGGCTGCTGCCGGCCATGTTTTTTTGGCCAAATGACCCCAAAATTACTTGTTCTCATCTAGATATCAATCTCAACAGCCATGACAAATCTCATAATGATCCGACCAAAGGTACGACCTGTAGCCCGTGCCAAAGGATTTAGTCATGCAAAGAGTTAAGTCCAAGATGGCTGCTGGCGGCCACGTTTTTTGGCCCAATGACCCCAAAATGGCTCGTTCCCATCTACATGTCATTGTTAACATCCATGACAAATTTCATGAAGATCCGACCAAAGCTACGACCTGTAGCCCGTGCAGAAGGATTTAGTCATGCAAAGAGTAAAATCCAAGATGGCTGCTGGTGGCCATGTTTTTTGGCCGAACGACCCTAAAATGACTCGTTCCCATCTACATGTCAATATTAACATCCATGATGATCAGACGAACAGTACGACCTGTAGCCCATGTTAATGGATTGAATTTTGAAATTCAAGATGGCCACTGGTGGCAATGTTTTTTTGCCGAATGACCCCAAAATGACTTGTTCTCATCTAGATGTCAATGTCAACAGCCATATATAAGAGAATGCACTGGCACAGCATCTTTAATGCTGCACCAGCACAGCTCCTGTCATGAGAGGGTTAATGAAAGTGTCAATGACACTGTAGCTCAACTTGGAAAGGGAATAATTTAATATATTACAGTCAATGGAGCGATTAGGAATGTGGAAAGTTGAATGTCTAATACTAGTTTATAGACATGAAGAGAAAAGTAAAATCCAAGATGGCTGCTGGCGGCCATGTTTTCGGCCGAATGACCCCAAAATGAGTCGTTCCCATCTACATGTCATCGTTAACATCAATGACAAATTTTATGACGATCAGACTCAAGGTACGACCTGTGGCCCGTGCTAATGGATTAAATTTTGAAATCCAAGATGGCCACTGACGGCCATGTTTTTTGTCCGAATGACCCCAAAATGACTTGTTCCCATTTACATTCCAATTTCAACAGCCATGAAAACTTTTATGATGATCAGACTAAAGGTACGACCTGTAGCCCGTGGTAAAGGATTTAGTCATACAAAGAGTAAAATCCAAGTTGGCTGCTGGCGGCCATGTTTTTTGGCCAAATGACCCCAAAATGACTCGTTCCCATCTACATGTCATTATTAACATTTATGAAAAATTTTATGATGATCAGACTAAAGGTACGACCTGTAGCCCGTGCTAAAGAATTTAGTCATACAAAGAGTAAAATCCAAGATGGCTGCTGGCGGCCATGTTTTTCGCCAAATGACCCCAAAATGACTCGTTCCCATCTACATTCCAATTTCAACAGCCATGACAAATTTTATGATGATCAGACTAAATGTACGACCTGTAGCCCGTGCTAAAGGATTTAGTCATACAAAGAGTAAAATCCAAGATGGCTGCGGACGACCATGTTTTTTGGCCGAATGACCCCAAAATTACTCGTTCCCATCTACATCTCATTGTTAACATCCATGACAAATTTTATGATGATCAGAATAAAGGTACGACCTGTAGCCCGTGCTAAAGGATTTAGTCATACAAAGAGTAAAATCCAAGATGGCTGCTGGCGGCCATGTTTTTCGCCAAATGACTCGTTCCCATCTACATTCCAATTTCAACAACCATGACAAATTTTATGATGATCAGACTAAATGTACGACCTGTAGCCCGTGCTAAAGGATTTAGTCATACAAAGAGTAAAATCCAAGATGGCTGCTGACGACCATGTTTTTTGGCCGAATGACCCCAAGATTACTCGTTCCCATCTACATGTCATTGTTAACATCCATGACAAATTTTATGATGATCAGAATAAAGGTACGACCTGTAGCCCGTGCTAAAGGATTTAGTCATACAAAGAGTAAAATCCAAGATGGCTCCTGGCGGCCATGTTTTTCGGCCGAATGACCCCAAAATGACTCGTTCCCATCTACGTGTCATTGTTAACATCCATGACAAATTTTATGATGATCAGACTAAAGGTACGACCTGTAGCCCGTGCTAAAGAATTTAGTCATACAAAGAGTAAAATCCAAGATAGCTGCTGGCGGCCATGTTTTTTGGCCGAATGACCCTAAAATTACTCGTTCCCATCTACATGTCAAAATTAACATCCATGACAAATTTCATGATGATCAGGCGAAGAGTATGACCTGTGGCCCGTGCTAATGGATTAAATTTTGAAATCAAAGATGGCCGCTGGCGGCCATGTTTTTTGTCCCAATGACCCCAAAATGACTCGTTCCCATCTACATTCCAATTTCAACAGCCATGACAAATTTCATGATAATCAGACTAAAGGTACGACCTGTAGCCCGTGCTAAAGGATTTAGTCATACAAAGAGTAAAATCCAAGATGGCTGCTGCCGGCCATGTTTTTTTCGCCAAATGACCCCAAAATTACTTGTTCTCATCTAGATATCAATCTCAACAGCCATGACAAATCTCATAATGATCCGACCAAAGGTACGACCTGTAGCCCGTGCTAAAGAATTTAGTCATACAAAGAGTAAAATCCAAGATGGCTGCTGGCGGCCATGTTTTTCGCCAAATGACCCCAAAATGACTCGTTCCCATCTACATTCCAATTTCAACAGCCATGACAAATTTTATGATGATCAGAATAAAGGTACGACCTGTAGCCCGTGCTAAAGGATTTAGTCATACAAAGAGTAAAATCCAAGATGGCTCCTGGCGGCCATGTTTTTCGGCCGAATGACCCCAAAATGACTCGTTCCCATCTACATGTCATTGTTAACATCCATGACAAATTTTATGATGATCAGACTAAAGGTACGACCTGTAGCCCGTGCTAAAGAATTTAGTCATACAAAGAGTAAAATCCAAGATAGCTGCTGGCGGCCATGTTTTTTGGCCGAATGACCCTAAAATTACTCGTTCCCATCTACATGTCAAAATTAACATCCATGACAAATTTCATGATGATCAGGCGAAGAGTATGACCTGTGGCCCGTGCTAATGGATTAAATTTTGAAATCAAAGATGGCCGCTGGCGGCCATGTTTTTTGTCTCAATGACCCCAAAATGACTCGTTCCCATCTACATTCCAATTTCAACAGCCATGACAAATTTCATGATAATCAGACTAAAGGTACGACCTGTAGCCCGTGCCAAAGGATTTAGTCATGCAAAGAGTAAAATCCAAGATGGCTGCTGCCGGCCATGTTTTTTTGGCCAAATGACCCCAAAATTACTTGTTCTCATCTAGATATCAATCTCAACAGCCATGACAAATCTCATAATGATCCGACCAAAGGTACGACATGTAGCCCGTGCCAAAGGATTTAGTCATGCAAAGAGTTAAGTCCAAGATGGCTGCTGGCGGCCACGTTTTTTGGCCCAATGACCCCAAAATGGCTCGTTCCCATCTACATGTCATTGTTAACATCCATGACAAATTTCATGAAGATCCGACCAAAGCTACGACCTGTAGCCCGTGCAGAAGGATTTAGTCATGCAAAGAGTAAAATCCAAGATGGCTGCTGGTGGCCATGTTTTTTGGCCGAACGACCCCAAAATGACTCGTTCCCATCTACATGTCAATATTAACATCCATGATGATCAGACGAACAGTACGACCTGTAGCCCATGTTAATGGATTGAATTTTGAAATTCAAGATGGCCACTGGTGGCCATATTTTTTTGCCGAATGACCCCAAAATGACTTGTTCTCATCTAGATGTCAATGTCAACAGCCATATATAAGAGAATGCACTGGCACAGCATCTTTAATGCTGCACCAGCACAGCTCCTGTCATGAGAGGGTTAATGAAAGTGTCAATGACACTGTAGCTCAACTTGGAAAGGGAATAATTTAATATATTACAGTCAATGGAGCGATTAGGAATGTGGAAAGTTGAATGTCTAATACTAGTTTATAGACATGAAGAGAAAAGTAAAATCCAAGATGGCTGCTGGCGGCCATGTTTTCGGCCGAATGACCCCAAAATGAGTCGTTCCCATCTACATGTCATCGTTAACATCAATGACAAATTTTATGACGATCAGACTCAAGGTACGACCTGTGGCCCGTGCTAATGGATTAAATTTTGAAATCCAAGATGGCCACTGACGGCCATGTTTTTTGTCCGAATGACCCCAACATGACTTGTTCCCATTTACATTCCAATTTCAACAGCCATGAAAACTTTTATGATGATCAGACTAAAGGTACGACCTGTAGCCCGTGGTAAAGGATTTAGTCATACAAAGAGTAAAATCCAAGTTGGCTGCTGGCGGCCATGTTTTTTGGCCAAATGACCCCAAAATGACTCGTTCCCATCTACATGTCATTATTAACATTTATGAAAAATTTTATGATGATCAGACTAAAGGTACGACCTGTAGCCCGTGCTAAAGAATTTAGTCATACAAAGAGTAAAATCCAAGATGGCTGCTGGCGGCCATGTTTTTCGCCAAATGACCCCAAAATGACTCGTTCCCATCTACATTCCAATTTCAACAGCCATGACAAATTTTATGATGATCAGACTAAATGTACGACCTGTAGCCCGTGCTAAAGGATTTAGTCATACAAAGAGTAAAATCCAAGATGGCTGCTGACGACCATGTTTTTTGGCCGAATGACCCCAAAATTACTCGTTCCCATCTACATCTCATTGTTAACATCCATGACAAATTTTATGATGATCAGAATAAAGGTACGACCTGTAGCCCGTGCTAAAGGATTTAGTCATACAAAGAGTAAAATCCAAGATGGCTGCTGGCGGCCATGTTTTTCGCCAAATGACCCCAAAATGACTCGTTCCCATCTACATTCCAATTTCAACAACCATGACAAATTTTATGATGATCAGACTAAATGTACGACCTGTAGCCCGTGCTAAAGGATTTAGTCATACAAAGAGTAAAATCCAAGATGGCTGCTGACGACCATGTTTTTTGGCCGAATGACCCCAAGATTACTCGTTCCTATCTACATGTCATTGTTAACATCCATGACAAATTTTATGATGATCAGAATAAAGGTACGACCTGTAGCCCGTGCTAAAGGATTTAGTCATACAAAGAGTAAAATCCAAGATGGCTCCTGGCGGCCATGTTTTTCGGCCGAATGACCCCAAAATGACTCGTTCCCATCTACATGTCATTGTTAACATCCATGACAACTGTTATGATGATCAGACTAAAGGTACGACCTGTAGCCCGTGCTAAAGAATTTAGTCATACAAAGAGTAAAATCCAAGATAGCTGCTGGCGGCCATGTTTTTTGGCCGAATGACCCTAAAATTACTCGTTCCCATCTACATGTCAAAATTAACATCCATGACAAATTTCATGATGATCAGGCGAAGAGTATGACCTGTGGCCCGTGCTAATGGATTAAATTTTGAAATCAAAGATGGCCGCTGGCGGCCATGTTTTTTGTCCCAATGACCCCAAAATGACTCGTTCCCATCTACATTCCAATTTCAACAGCCATGACAAATTTCATGATAATCAGACTAAAGGTACGACCTGTAGCCCGTGCCAAAGGATTTAGTCATGCAAAGAGTAAAATCCAAGATGGCTGCTGCCGGCCATGTTTTTTTGGCCAAATGACCCCAAAATTACTTGTTCTCATCTAGATATCAATCTCAACAGCCATGACAAATCTCATAATGATCCGACCAAAGGTACGACATGTAGCCCGTGCCAAAGGATTTAGTCATGCAAAGAGTTAAGTCCAAGATGGCTGCTGGCGGCCACGTTTTTTGGCCCAATGACCCCAAAATGGCTCGTTCCCATCTACATGTCATTGTTAACATCCATGACAAATTTCATGAAGATCCGACCAAAGCTACGACCTGTAGCCCGTGCAGAAGGATTTAGTCATGCAAAGAGTAAAATCCAAGATGGCTGCTGGTGGCCATGTTTTTTGGCCGAACGACCCCAAAATGACTCGTTCCCATCTACATGTCAATATTAACATCCATGATGATCAGACGAACAGTACGACCTGTAGCCCATGTTAATGGATTGAATTTTGAAATTCAAGATGGCCACTGGTGGCCATATTTTTTTGCCGAATGACCCCAAAATGACTTGTTCTCATCTAGATGTCAATGTCAACAGCCATATATAAGAGAATGCACTGGCACAGCATCTTTAATGCTGCACCAGCACAGCTCCTGTCATGAGAGGGTTAATGAAAGTGTCAATGACACTGTAGCTCAACTTGGAAAGGGAATAATTTAATATATTACAGTCAATGGAGCGATTAGGAATGTGGAAAGTTGAATGTCTAATACTAGTTTATAGACATGAAGAGAAAAGTAAAATCCAAGATGGCTGCTGGCGGCCATGTTTTCGGCCGAATGACCCCAAAATGAGTCGTTCCCATCTACATGTCATCGTTAACATCAATGACAAATTTTATGACGATCAGACTCAAGGTACGACCTGTGGCCCGTGCTAATGGATTAAATTTTGAAATCCAAGATGGCCACTGACGGCCATGTTTTTTGTCCGAATGACCCCAACATGACTTGTTCCCATTTACATTCCAATTTCAACAGCCATGAAAACTTTTATGATGATCAGACTAAAGGTACGACCTGTAGCCCGTGGTAAAGGATTTAGTCATACAAAGAGTAAAATCCAAGTTGGCTGCTGGCGGCCATGTTTTTTGGCCAAATGACCCCAAAATGACTCGTTCCCATCTACATGTCATTATTAACATTTATGAAAAATTTTATGATGATCAGACTAAAGGTACGACCTGTAGCCCGTGCTAAAGAATTTAGTCATACAAAGAGTAAAATCCAAGATGGCTGCTGGCGGCCATGTTTTTCGCCAAATGACCCCAAAATGACTCGTTCCCATCTACATTCCAATTTCAACAGCCATGACAAATTTTATGATGATCAGACTAAATGTACGACCTGTAGCCCGTGCTAAAGGATTTAGTCATACAAAGAGTAAAATCCAAGATGGCTGCTGACGACCATGTTTTTTGGCCGAATGACCCCAAAATTACTCGTTCCCATCTACATCTCATTGTTAACATCCATGACAAATTTTATGATGATCAGAATAAAGGTACGACCTGTAGCCCGTGCTAAAGGATTTAGTCATACAAAGAGTAAAATCCAAGATGGCTGCTGGCGGCCATGTTTTTCGCCAAATGACCCCAAAATGACTCGTTCCCATCTACATTCCAATTTCAACAACCATGACAAATTTTATGATGATCAGACTAAATGTACGACCTGTAGCCCGTGCTAAAGGATTTAGTCATACAAAGAGTAAAATCCAAGATGGCTCCTGGCGGCCATGTTTTTCGGCCGAATGACCCCAAAATGACTCGTTCCCATCTACATGTCATTGTTAACATCCATGACAACTGTTATGATGATCAGACTAAAGGTACGACCTGTAGCCCGTGCTAAAGAATTTAGTCATACAAAGAGTAAAATCCAAGATAGCTGCTGGCGGCCATGTTTTTTGGCCGAATGACCCTAAAATTACTCGTTCCCATCTACATGTCAAAATTAACATCCATGACAAATTTCATGATGATCAGGCGAAGAGTATGACCTGTGGCCCGTGCTAATGGATTAAATTTTGAAATCAAAGATGGCCGCTGGCGGCCATGTTTTTTGTCCCAATGACCCCAAAATGACTCGTTCCCATCTACATTCCAATTTCAACAGCCATGACAAATTTCATGATAATCAGACTAAAGGTACGACCTGTAGCCCGTGCCAAAGGATTTAGTCATGCAAAGAGTAAAATCCAAGATGGCTGCTGCCGGCCATGTTTTTTTGGCCAAATGACCCCAAAATTACTTGTTCTCATCTAGATATCAATCTCAACAGCCATGACAAATCTCATAATGATCCGACCAAAGGTACGACATGTAGCCCGTGCCAAAGGATTTAGTCATGCAAAGAGTTAAGTCCAAGATGGCTGCTGGCGGCCACGTTTTTTGGCCCAATGACCCCAAAATGGCTCGTTCCCATCTACATGTCATTGTTAACATCCATGACAAATTTCATGAAGATCCGACCAAAGCTACGACCTGTAGCCCGTGCAGAAGGATTTAGTCATGCAAAGAGTAAAATCCAAGATGGCTGCTGGTGGCCATGTTTTTTGGCCGAACGACCCCAAAATGACTCGTTCCCATCTACATGTCAATATTAACATCCATGATGATCAGACGAACAGTACGACCTGTAGCCCATGTTAATGGATTGAATTTTGAAATTCAAGATGGCCACTGGTGGCCATATTTTTTTGCCGAATGACCCCAAAATGACTTGTTCTCATCTAGATGTCAATGTCAACAGCCATATATAAGAGAATGCACTGGCACAGCATCTTTAATGCTGCACCAGCACAGCTCCTGTCATGAGAGGGTTAATGAAAGTGTCAATGACACTGTAGCTCAACTTGGAAAGGGAATAATTTAATATATTACAGTCAATGGAGCGATTAGGAATGTGGAAAGTTGAATGTCTAATACTAGTTTATAGACATGAAGAGAAAAGTAAAATCCAAGATGGCTGCTGGCGGCCATGTTTTCGGCCGAATGACCCCAAAATGAGTCGTTCCCATCTACATGTCATCGTTAACATCAATGACAAATTTTATGACGATCAGACTCAAGGTACGACCTGTGGCCCGTGCTAATGGATTAAATTTTGAAATCCAAGATGGCCACTGACGGCCATGTTTTTTGTCCGAATGACCCCAACATGACTTGTTCCCATTTACATTCCAATTTCAACAGCCATGAAAACTTTTATGATGATCAGACTAAAGGTACGACCTGTAGCCCGTGGTAAAGGATTTAGTCATACAAAGAGTAAAATCCAAGTTGGCTGCTGGCGGCCATGTTTTTTGGCCAAATGACCCCAAAATGACTCGTTCCCATCTACATGTCATTATTAACATTTATGAAAAATTTTATGATGATCAGACTAAAGGTACGACCTGTAGCCCGTGCTAAAGAATTTAGTCATACAAAGAGTAAAATCCAAGATGGCTGCTGGCGGCCATGTTTTTCGCCAAATGACCCCAAAATGACTCGTTCCCATCTACATTCCAATTTCAACAGCCATGACAAATTTTATGATGATCAGACTAAATGTACGACCTGTAGCCCGTGCTAAAGGATTTAGTCATACAAAGAGTAAAATCCAAGATGGCTGCTGACGACCATGTTTTTTGGCCGAATGACCCCAAAATTACTCGTTCCCATCTACATCTCATTGTTAACATCCATGACAAATTTTATGATGATCAGAATAAAGGTACGACCTGTAGCCCGTGCTAAAGGATTTAGTCATACAAAGAGTAAAATCCAAGATGGCTGCTGGCGGCCATGTTTTTCGCCAAATGACCCCAAAATGACTCGTTCCCATCTACATTCCAATTTCAACAACCATGACAAATTTTATGATGATCAGACTAAATGTACGACCTGTAGCCCGTGCTAAAGGATTTAGTCATACAAAGAGTAAAATCCAAGATGGCTGCTGACGACCATGTTTTTTGGCCGAATGACCCCAAGATTACTCGTTCCTATCTACATGTCATTGTTAACATCCATGACAAATTTTATGATGATCAGAATAAAGGTACGACCTGTAGCCCGTGCTAAAGGATTTAGTCATACAAAGAGTAAAATCCAAGATGGCTCCTGGCGGCCATGTTTTTCGGCCGAATGACCCCAAAATGACTCGTTCCCATCTACATGTCATTGTTAACATCCATGACAACTGTTATGATGATCAGACTAAAGGTACGACCTGTAGCCCGTGCTAAAGAATTTAGTCATACAAAGAGTAAAATCCAAGATAGCTGCTGGCGGCCATGTTTTTTGGCCGAATGACCCTAAAATTACTCGTTCCCATCTACATGTCAAAATTAACATCCATGACAAATTTCATGATGATCAGGCGAAGAGTATGACCTGTGGCCCGTGCTAATGGATTAAATTTTGAAATCAAAGATGGCCGCTGGCGGCCATGTTTTTTGTCCCAATGACCCCAAAATGACTCGTTCCCATCTACATTCCAATTTCAACAGCCATGACAAATTTCATGATAATCAGACTAAAGGTACGACCTGTAGCCCGTGCTAAAGGATTTAGTCATACAAAGAGTAAAATCCAAGATGGCTGCTGGTGGTCATATTTTTTGGCCGAATGACCCAAAAATGACTCGTTCCCATCTACGTGTCATTGTTAACATCCATGATAAATTTTATGATGATACGACCAAAGGTACGACCTGTAGCCCGTGTCAAAGGATTTAGTCATGCAAAGAGTAAAATCTAAGATGGCTGCCGGCGGCCATGTTTTTTGGCCGAATGACCCCAAAATTACTCGTTCCCATCTACATGTCAATATTAACATCCATGACAAATTTCATGACAATAAGACGAACAGTACGGCCTGTAGCCCGTGCTAATGGATTGAATTTTGAAATACAAGATGGCCGCTGGTGGCCATGTTTTTTTTCCGAATGACCCCAAAATGACTCGTTCCCATCTACATGTCAATGTCAACATCCATGACAAATTTCATAATGAAAGTGTCAATGACACTGTAGCTCAACTTGGAAAGGGAATAATTTAATATATTACAGTCAATGGAGCGATTAGGAATGTGGAAAGTTGAAAGTCTAAAACTAGTTTATAGACATGAAGAGAAAAGTTAAATCCAAGATGGCTGCTGGCGGCCATGTTTTCAGCCGAATGACCCCAAAATGAGTCGTTCCCATCTACATGTCATCGTTAACATCAATGACAAATTTTATGACGATCAGACTAAAGGTACCCCTTACCGAACAGAATGGCTTATTAAGCCATCCCTAAGCCCTCGCCTAGCCATCAGAGACCAATGATGGCTAAGATAAACCATCACTCTAGTTATATTAGCACTCCTGAAGAATAAGAAGTGGTGTGATGGCTTAGATAGCCATCCAATCAGGAAGAATTTCTGGTGATGGTTAGTGGATGGCTAACAACATGGAATTATATTCACTAGCCATCATTACTGGTGGTTAAGAATTTATTTGATAACCATCAGACTGGAGAAGTTTTAGCATTGGCTGCCATATGTTGGTCCAACCAGATAGAGGCTGCATAGATGCATCCTGGGATATTGTAAGTCAACTACATTTGAATTGTAACTGTTAGTCTATATTCACTGCTCAGGTTTGATGTTCCAGTATTTTTTACACTTATGTTCTTAGCAGTCTTGTAAACTTGTGATTTCTTTAGTTGAGATTCATTGGACTAGTATTGTAATGGCTTCAAGATATGCTGAACCTTCTAATTTTAAAAGTTGTGAAATAACTATCAGAAATCCGCATGTTTATCAAACATTCTGCCTGAGAATCTGAGAAAATATCCTGCTGCCACTAAGATATATACAAATTAATCTGGAAATTGGTAAGTACAATCCTCAGCACTATATTTTCTAATTTATTGGGCATGATATGACACATTAAACATCTTGAAAAAAACATATTCATATTTAACCATTCCGATGGGAGCTTCTTGAAAATCCTGTACCAATGCAATTCTCTGCAGCTAGCCAGCACAATCTCTTATATATGCGAGGCTTGATCCCTATACATGGGAAACTCGCATATATAAGATAATTCAGCTGGAACCAGGTTCTTTAATGCTGCACCTGCATATATAGTTCTCATATTGGAAGGGTTAAAAGATCTATCTTGACCAGACTATTTTCTTTTGAATTTTGACAAAAATCTGCAGAAATCTTTGGCTGGCCCAGCCTAATGTGAAGATGTTGCATGATTCCAGACACCATGCAGTATGTGTGTCCAGCGATACAATTGTAAATCGTTTCCACTGTATTTATGATGAAAACTTGGCAAAAGATAACAAAAATAATGGACATTGTTAAATATGTTGTTAAAAATTATTTTTATGATATAACATTATTTTAAAAATAATTCATTCTCAAATAGATGATGCCAAAGAGTTATCCCTCCTGAAGCAAGTTATATAACATATAGTAATCCTAAGCCATCACTAAATGTCCAGGGCTAACAATCGGATGGCTTACTAGCCATCGGCCTACTAGCCATCGGCCTACTAGCCATCGGCCTACTAGCCATCATCTTACTAGCCATCGGCCTACAAGCCATCAGTAGCGTACTAGCCATCCGTGGCTTACTAGCCATCGGCCTACTAGCCATCGGCCTACTAGCCATCCATCCATCGAAGGCTATAAGCGATGGCTAAGCTCATTTAAATATTTCGGCCTATAGGAGGGCTAAGCGATGGCTAATAAGCCATCATCTAGCCATCACCTAGCCTCGATGGCTAAATTTTGCATTAGCCATCCATATCCTCTGAAAACTACTAGCCATCAGTAAGCCATCATTCCTTCTCTTCCGAGTGCTAAAGAATGGCTAACAGATGGCTAATGATTTCGGTAAGGGACGACCTGTGGCCCGTGCTAATGGATTAAATTTTGAAATCCAAGATGGCCACTGGTGGCCATGTTTTTTGTCCGAATGACCCCGAAATCAGACTAAATGTACGACCTGTAGCCCGTGGTAAAGGATTTAGTCATACAAAGAGTAAAATCCAAGTTGGCTGCTGGCAGCCATGTTTTTTGGCCAAATGACCCCAAAATGACTCGTTCCCATCTACATGTCATTGTTAAGAACCATGACAAATTTTATGATGATCAGACTAAAGGTACGACCTGTAGCCCGTGCTAAAGGATTTAGTCATACAAAGAGTAAAATCCAAGATGGCTGCTGGCGGCCATGTTTTTGGCCAAATGACACCCAAAATTACTCGTTCCCATCTACATGTCAATATTATCATCCATGACAAATTTCATGATGATCAGACAAACAGTACGACCTGTGGCCCGTGCTAATGGATTAAATTTTGAAATCCAAGATGGCCACTGGCGGCCATGTTTTTTTGCCGAATGACCCCAAAATGACTTGTTCTCATCTAGATGTCAATGTCAACAGCCATATATAAGAGAATGCACTGGCACAGCATCTTTAATGCTGCACCAGCACAGCTCCTGTCATGAGAGGGTTAATGAAAGTGTCAATGACACTGTAGCTCAACTTGGAAAGGGAATAATTTAATATATTACAGTCAATGGAGCGATTAGGAATGTGGAAAGTTGAATGTCTAATACTAGTTTATAGACATGAAGAGAAAAGTAAAATCCAAGATGGCTGCTGGCGGCCATGTTTTCGGCCGAATGACCCCAAAATGAGTCGTTCCCATCTACATGTCATCGTTAACATCAATGACAAATTTTATGACGATCAGACTCAAGGTACGACCTGTGGCCCGTGCTAATGGATTAAATTTTGAAATCCAAGATGGCCACTGACGGCCATGTTTTTTGTCCGAATGACCCCAAAATGACTTGTTCCCATTTACATTCCAATTTCAACAGCCATGAAAACTTTTATGATGATCAGACTAAAGGTACGACCTGTAGCCCGTGGTAAAGGATTTAGTCATACAAAGAGTAAAATCCAAGTTGGCTGCTGGCGGCCATGTTTTTTGGCCAAATGACCCCAAAATGACTCGTTCCCATCTACATGTCATTATTAACATTTATGAAAAATTTTATGATGATCAGACTAAAGGTACGACCTGTAGCCCATGCTAAAGAATTTAGTCATACAAAGAGTAAAATCCAAGATGGCTGCTGGCGGCCATGTTTTTCGCCAAATGACCCCAAAATGACTCGTTCCCATCTACATTCCAATTTCAACAGCCATGACAAATTTTATGATGATCAGACTAAATGTACGACCTGTAGCCCGTGCTAAAGGATTTAGTCATACAAAGAGTAAAATCCAAGATGGCTGCTGACGACCATGTTTTTTGGCCGAATGACCCCAAAATTACTCGTTCCCATCTACATCTCATTGTTAACATCCATGACAAATTTTATGATGATCAGAATAAAGGTACGACCTGTAGCCCGTGCTAAAGGATTTAGTCATACAAAGAGTAAAATCCAAGATGGCTGCTGGCGGCCATGTTTTTCGCCAAATGACTCGTTCCCATCTACATTCCAATTTCAACAACCATGACAAATTTTATGATGATCAGACTAAATGTACGACCTGTAGCCCGTGCTAAAGGATTTAGTCATACAAAGAGTAAAATCCAAGATGGCTGCTGACGACCATGTTTTTTGGCCGAATGACCCCAAGATTACTCGTTCCCATCTACATGTCATTGTTAACATCCATGACAAATTTTATGATGATCAGAATAAAGGTACGACCTGTAGCCCGTGCTAAAGGATTTAGTCATACAAAGAGTAAAATCCAAGATGGCTCCTGGCGGCCATGTTTTTCGGCCGAATGACCCCAAAATGACTCGTTCCCATCTACATGTCATTGTTAACATCCAGGACAAATTTTATGATGATCAGACTAAAGGTACGACCTGTAGCCCGTGCTAAAGAATTTAGTCATACAAAGAGTAAAATCCAAGATAGCTGCTGGCGGCCATGTTTTTTGGCCGAATGACCCTAAAATTACTCGTTCCCATCTACATGTCAAAATTAACATCCATGACAAATTTCATGATGATCAGGCGAAGAGTATGACCTGTGGCCCGTGCTAATGGATTAAATTTTGAAATCAAAGATGGCCGCTGGCGGCCATGTTTTTTGTCCCAATAACCCCAAAATGACTCGTTCCCATCTACATTCCAATTTCAACAGCCATGACAAATTTCATGATAATCAGACTAAAGGTACGACCTGTAGCCCGTGCTAAAGGATTTAGTCATACAAAGAGTAAAATCCAAGATGGCTGCTGCCGGCCATGTTTTTTTTCGCCAAATGACCCCAAAATTACTTGTTCTCATCTAGATATCAATCTCAACAGCCATGACAAATCTCATAATGATCCGACCAAAGGTACGACCTGTAGCCCGTGCTAAAGAATTTAGTCATACAAAGAGTAAAATCCAAGATGGCTGCTGGCGGCCATGTTTTTCGCCAAATGACCCCAAAATGACTCGTTCCCATCTACATTCCAATTTCAACAGCCATGACAAATTTTATGATGATCAGAATAAAGGTACGACCTGTAGCCCGTGCTAAAGGATTTAGTCATACAAAGAGTAAAATCCAAGATGGCTCCTGGCGGCCATGTTTTTCGGCCGAATGACCCCAAAATGACTCGTTCCCATCTACATGTCATTGTTAACATCCATGACAAATTTTATGATGATCAGACTAAAGGTACGACCTGTAGCCCGTGCTAAAGAATTTAGTCATACAAAGAGTAAAATCCAAGATAGCTGCTGGCGGCCATGTTTTTTGGCCGAATGACCCTAAAATTACTCGTTCCCATCTACATGTCAAAATTAACATCCATGACAAATTTCATGATGATCAGGCGAAGAGTATGACCTGTGGCCCGTGCTAATGGATTAAATTTTGAAATCAAAGATGGCCGCTGGCGGCCATTATTTTTGTCCCAATGACCCCAAAATGACTCGTTCCCATCTACATTCCAATTTCAACAGCCATGACAAATTTCATGATAATCAGACTAAAGGTACGACCTGTAGCCCGTGCCAAAGGATTTAGTCATGCAAAGAGTAAAATCCAAGATGGCTGCTGCCGGCCATGTTTTTTTGGCCAAATGACCCCAAAATTACTTGTTCTCATCTAGATATCAATCTCAACAGCCATGACAAATCTCATAATGATCCGACCAAAGGTACGACATGTAGCCCGTGCCAAAGGATTTAGTCATGCAAAGAGTTAAGTCCAAGATGGCTGCTGGCGGCCACGTTTTTTGGCCCAATGACCCCAAAATGGCTCGTTCCCATCTACATGTCATTGTTAACATCCATGACAAATTTCATGAAGATCCGACCAAAGCTACGACCTGTAGCCCGTGCAGAAGGATTTAGTCATGCAAAGAGTAAAATCCAAGATGGCTGCTGGTGGCCATGTTTTTTGGCCGAACGACCCCAAAATGACTCGTTCCCATCTACATGTCAATATTAACATCCATGATGATCAGACGAACAGTACGACCTGTAGCCCATGTTAATGGATTGAATTTTGAAATTCAAGATGGCCACTGGTGGCCATATTTTTTTGCCGAATGACCCCAAAATGACTTGTTCTCATCTAGATGTCAATGTCAACAGCCATATATAAGAGAATGCACTGGCACAGCATCTTTAATGCTGCACCAGCACAGCTCCTGTCATGAGAGGGTTAATGAAAGTGTCAATGACACTGTAGCTCAACTTGGAAAGGGAATAATTTAATATATTACAGTCAATGGAGCGATTAGGAATGTGGAAAGTTGAATGTCTAATACTAGTTTATAGACATGAAGAGAAAAGTAAAATCCAAGATGGCTGCTGGCGGCCATGTTTTCGGCCGAATGACCCCAAAATGAGTCGTTCCCATCTACATGTCATCGTTAACATCAATGACAAATTTTATGACGATCAGACTCAAGGTACGACCTGTGGCCCGTGCTAATGGATTAAATTTTGAAATCCAAGATGGCCACTGACGGCCATGTTTTTTGTCCGAATGACCCCAACATGACTTGTTCCCATTTACATTCCAATTTCAACAGCCATGAAAACTTTTATGATGATCAGACTAAAGGTACGACCTGTAGCCCGTGGTAAAGGATTTAGTCATACAAAGAGTAAAATCCAAGTTGGCTGCTGGCGGCCATGTTTTTTGGCCAAATGACCCCAAAATGACTCGTTCCCATCTACATGTCATTATTAACATTTATGAAAAATTTTATGATGATCAGACTAAAGGTACGACCTGTAGCCCGTGCTAAATAATTTAGTCATACAAAGAGTAAAATCCAAGATGGCTGCTGGCGGCCATGTTTTTCGCCAAATGACCCCAAAATGACTCGTTCCCATCTACATTCCAATTTCAACAGCCATGACAAATTTTATGATGATCAGACTAAATGTACGACCTGTAGCCCGTGCTAAAGGATTTAGTCATACAAAGAGTAAAATCCAAGATGGCTGCTGACGACCATGTTTTTTGGCCGAATGACCCCAAAATTACTCGTTCCCATCTACATCTCATTGTTAACATCCATGACAAATTTTATGATGATCAGAATAAAGGTACGACCTGTAGCCCGTGCTAAAGGATTTAGTCATACAAAGAGTAAAATCCAAGATGGCTGCTGGCGGCCATGTTTTTCGCCAAATGACCCCAAAATGACTCGTTCCCATCTACATTCCAATTTCAACAACCATGACAAATTTTATGATGATCAGACTAAATGTACGACCTGTAGCCCGTGCTAAAGGATTTAGTCATACAAAGAGTAAAATCCAAGATGGCTGCTGACGACCATGTTTTTTGGCCGAATGATCCCAAGATTACTCGTTCCCATCTACATGTCATTGTTAACATCCATGACAAATTTTATGATGATCAGAATAAAGGTACGACCTGTAGCCCGTGCTAAAGGATTTAGTCATACAAAGAGTAAAATCCAAGATGGCTCCTGACGGCCATGTTTTTCAGCCGAATGACCCCAAAATGACTCGTTCCCATCTACATGTCATTGTTAACATCCATGACAACTGTTATGATGATCAGACTAAAGGTACGACCTGTAGCCCGTGCTAAAGAATTTAGTCATACAAAGAGTAAAATCCAAGATAGCTGCTGGCGGCCATGTTTTTTGGCCGAATGACCCTAAAATTACTCGTTCCCATCTACATGTCAAAATTAACATCCATGACAAATTTCATAATGATCAGGCGAAGAGTATGACCTGTGGCCCGTGCTAATGGATTAAATTTTGAAATCAAAGATGGCCGCTGGCGGCCATGTTTTTTGTCCCAATAACCCCAAAATGACTCGTTCCCATCTACATTCAAATTTCAACAGCCATGACAAATTTCATGATAATCAGACTAAAGGTACGACCTGTAGCCCGTGCTAAAGGATTTAGTCATACAAAGAGTAAAATCCAAGATGGCTGCTGCCGGCCATGTTTTTTTTCGCCAAATGACCCCAAAATTACTTGTTCTCATCTAGATATCAATCTCAACAGCCATGACAAATCTCATAATGATCCGACCAAAGGTACGACCTGTAGCCCGTGCTAAAGAATTTAGTCATACAAAGAGTAAAATCCAAGATGGCTGCTGGCGGCCATGTTTTTCGCCAAATGACCCCAAAATGACTCGTTCCCATCTACATTCCAATTTCAACAGCCATGACAAATTTTATGATGATCAGAATAAAGGTACGACCTGTAGCCCGTGCTAAAGGATTTAGTCATACAAAGAGTAAAATCCAAGATGGCTCCTGGCGGCCATGTTTTTCGGCCGAATGACCCCAAAATGACTCGTTCCCATCTACATGTCATTGTTAACATCCATGACAAATTTTATGATGATCAGACTAAAGGTACGACCTGTAGCCCGTGCTAAAGAATTTAGTCATACAAAGAGTAAAATCCAAGATAGCTGCTGGCGGCCATGTTTTTTGGCCGAATGACCCTAAAATTACTCGTTCCCATCTACATGTCAAAATTAACATCCATGACAAATTTCATGATGATCAGGCGAAGAGTATGACCTGTGGCCCGTGCTAATGGATTAAATTTTGAAATCAAAGATGGCCGCTGGCGGCCATGTTTTTTGTCCCAATGACCCCAAAATGACTCGTTCCCATCTACATTCCAATTTCAACAGCCATGACAAATTTCATGATAATCAGACTAAAGGTACGACCTGTAGCCCGTGCCAAAGGATTTAGTCATGCAAAGAGTAAAATCCAAGATGGCTGCTGCCGGCCATGTTTTTTTGGCCAAATGACCCCAAAATTACTTGTTCTCATCTAGATATCAATCTCAACAGCCATGACAAATCTCATAATGATCCGACCAAAGGTACGACATGTAGCCCGTGCCAAAGGATTTAGTCATGCAAAGAGTTAAGTCCAAGATGGCTGCTGGCGGCCACGTTTTTTGGCCCAATGACCCCAAAATGGCTCGTTCCCATCTACATGTCATTGTTAACATCCATGACAAATTTCATGAAGATCCGACCAAAGCTACGACCTGTAGCCCGTGCAGAAGGATTTAGTCATGCAAAGAGTAAAATCCAAGATGGCTGCTGGTGGCCATGTTTTTTGGCCGAACGACCCCAAAATGACTCGTTCCCATCTACATGTCAATATTAACATCCATGATGATCAGACGAACAGTACGACCTGTAGCCCATGTTAATGGATTGAATTTTGAAATTCAAGATGGCCACTGGTGGCCATATTTTTTTGCCGAATGACCCCAAAATGACTTGTTCTCATCTAGATGTCAATGTCAACAGCCATATATAAGAGAATGCACTGGCACAGCATCTTTAATGCTGCACCAGCACAGCTCCTGTCATGAGAGGGTTAATGAAAGTGTCAATGACACTGTAGCTCAACTTGGAAAGGGAATAATTTAATATATTACAGTCAATGGAGCGATTAGGAATGTGGAAAGTTGAATGTCTAATACTAGTTTATAGACATGAAGAGAAAAGTAAAATCCAAGATGGCTGCTGGCGGCCATGTTTTCGGCCGAATGACCCCAAAATGAGTCGTTCCCATCTACATGTCATCGTTAACATCAATGACAAATTTTATGACGATCAGACTCAAGGTACGACCTGTGGCCCGTGCTAATGGATTAAATTTTGAAATCCAAGATGGCCACTGACGGCCATGTTTTTTGTCCGAATGACCCCAACATGACTTGTTCCCATTTACATTCCAATTTCAACAGCCATGAAAACTTTTATGATGATCAGACTAAAGGTACGACCTGTAGCCCGTGGTAAAGGATTTAGTCATACAAAGAGTAAAATCCAAGTTGGCTGCTGGCGGCCATGTTTTTTGGCCAAATGACCCCAAAATGACTCGTTCCCATCTACACGTCATTATTAACATTTATGAAAAATTTTATGATGATCAGACTAAAGGTACGACCTGTAGCCCGTGCTAAATAATTTAGTCATACAAAGAGTAAAATCCAAGATGGCTGCTGGCGGCCATGTTTTTCGCCAAATGACCCCAAAATGACTCGTTCCCATCTACATTCCAATTTCAACAGCCATGACAAATTTTATGATGATCAGACTAAATGTACGACCTGTAGCCCGTGCTAAAGGATTTAGTCATACAAAGAGTAAAATCCAAGATGGCTGCTGACGACCATGTTTTTTGGCCGAATGACCCCAAAATTACTCGTTCCCATCTACATCTCATTGTTAACATCCATGACAAATTTTATGATGATCAGAATAAAGGTACGACCTGTAGCCCGTGCTAAAGGATTTAGTCATACAAAGAGTAAAATCCAAGATGGCTGCTGGCGGCCATGTTTTTCGCCAAATGACCCCAAAATGACTCGTTCCCATCTACATTCCAATTTCAACAACCATGACAAATTTTATGATGATCAGACTAAATGTACGACCTGTAGCCCGTGCTAAAGGATTTAGTCATACAAAGAGTAAAATCCAAGATGGCTGCTGACGACCATGTTTTTTGGCCGAATGATCCCAAGATTACTCGTTCCCATCTACATGTCATTGTTAACATCCATGACAAATTTTATGATGATCAGAATAAAGGTACGACCTGTAGCCCGTGCTAAAGGATTTAGTCATACAAAGAGTAAAATCCAAGATGGCTCCTGACGGCCATGTTTTTCGGCCGAATGACCCCAAAATGACTCGTTCCCATCTACATGTCAAAATTAACATCCATGACAAATTTCATGATGATCAGGCGAAGAGTATGACCTGTGGCCCGTGCTAATGGATTAAATTTTGAAATCAAAGATGGCCGCTGGCGGCCATGTTTTATGTCCCAATGACCCCAAAATGACTCGTTCCCATCTACATTCCAATTTCAACAGCCATGACAAATTTCATGATAATCAGACTAAAGGTACGACCTGTAGCCCGTGCTAAAGGATTTAGTCATACAAAGAGTAAAATCCAAGATGGCTGCTGGTGGTCATATTTTTTGGCCGAATGACCCCAAAATTACTCGTTCCCATCTACGTGTCATTGTTAACATCCATGATAAATTTTATGATGATACGACCAAAGGTACGACCTGTAGCCCGTGTCAAAGGATTTAGTCATGCAAAGAGTAAAATCTAAGATGGCTGCCGGCGGCCATGTTTTTTGGCCGAATGACCCCAAAATTACTCGTTCCCATCTACATGTCAATATTAACATCCATGACAAATTTCATGACAATAAGACGAACAGTACGGCCTGTAGCCCGTGCTAATGGATTGAATTTTGAAATACAAGATGGCCGCTGGTGGCCATGTTTTTTTTCCGAATGACCCCAAAATGACTCGTTCCCATCTACATGTCAATGTCAACATCCATGACAAATTTCATAATGAAAGTGTCAATGACACTGTAGCTCAACTTGGAAAGGGAATAATTTAATATATTACAGTCAATGGAGCGATTAGGAATGTGGAAAGTTGAAAGTCTAAAACTAGTTTATAGACATGAAGAGAAAAGTTTAATCCAAGATGGCTGCTGGCGGCCATGTTTTCAGCCGAATGACCCCAAAATGAGTCGTTCCCATCTACATGTCATCGTTAACATCAATGACAAATTTTATGACGATCAGACTAAAGGTACCCCTTACCGAACAGAATGGCTTATTAAGCCATCCCTAAGCCCTCGCCTAGCCATCAGAGACCAATGATGGCTAAGATAAACCATCACTCTAGTTATATTAGCACTCCTGAAGAATAAGAAGTGGTGTGATGGCTTAGATAGCCATCCAATCAGGAAGAATTTCTGGTGATGGTTAGTGGATGGCTAACAACATGGAATTATATTCACTAGCCATCATTACTGGTGGTTAAGAATTTATTTGATAACCATCAGACTGGAGAAGTTTTAACATTGGCTGCCATATGTTGGTCCAACCAGATAGAGGCTGCATAGATGCATCCTGGGATATTGTAAGTCAACTACATTTGAATTGTAACTGTTAGTCTATATTCACTGCTCAGGTTTGATGTTCCAGTATTTTTTACACTTATGTTCTTAGCAGTCTTGTAAACTTGTGATTTCTTTAGTTGAGATTCATTGGACTAGTATTGTAATGGCTTCAAGATATGCTGAACCTTCTAATTTTAAAAGTTGTGAAATAACTATCAGAAATCCGCATGTTTATCAAACATTCTGCCTGAGAATCTGAGAAAATATCCTGCTGCCACTAAGATATATACAAATTAATCTGGAAATTGGTAAGTACAATCCTCAGCACTATATTTTCTAATTTATTGGGCATGATATGACACATTAAACATCTTGAAAAAAACATATTCATATTTAACCATTCCGATGGGAGCTTCTTGAAAATCCTGTACCAATGCAATTCTCTGCAGCTAGCCAGCACAATCTCTTATATATGCGAGGCTTGATCCCTATACATGGGAAACTCGCATATATAAGATAATTCAGCTGGAACCAGGTTCTTTAATGCTGCACCTGCATATATAGTTCTCATATTGGAAGGGTTAAAAGATCTATCTTGACCAGACTATTTTCTTTTGAATTTTGACAAAAATCTGCAGAAATCTTTGGCTGGCCCAGCCTAATGTGAAGATGTTGCATGATTCCAGACACCATGCAGTATGTGTGTCCAGCGATACAATTGTAAATCGTTTCCACTGTATTTATGATGAAAACTTGGCAAAAGATAACAAAAATAATGGACATTGTTAAATATGTTGTTAAAAATTATTTTTATGATATAACATTATTTTAAAAATAATTCATTCTCAAATAGATGATGCCAAAGAGTTATCCCTCCTGAAGCAAGTTATATAACATATAGTAATCCTAAGCCATCACTAAATGTCCAGGGCTAACAATCGGATGGCTTACTAGCCATCGGCCTACTAGCCATCGGCCTACTAGCCATCGGCCTACTAGCCATCATCTTACTAGCCATCGGCCTACAAGCCATCAGTAGCGTACTAGCCATCCGTGGCTTACTAGCCATCGGCCTACTAGCCATCGGCCTACTAGCCATCCATCCATCGAAGGCTATAAGCGATGGCTAAGCTCATTTAAATATTTCGGCCTATAGGAGGGCTAAGCGATGGCTAATAAGCCATCATCTAGCCATCACCTAGCCTCGATGGCTAAATTTTGCATTAGCCATCCATATCCTCTGAAAACTACTAGCCATCAGTAAGCCATCATTCCTTCTCTTCCGAGTGCTAAAGAATGGCTAACAGATGGCTAATGATTTCGGTAAGGGACGACCTGTGGCCCGTGCTAATGGATTAAATTTTGAAATCCAAGATGGCCACTGGTGGCCATGTTTTTTGTCCGAATGACCCCGAAATCAGACTAAAGGTACGACCTGTAGCCCGTGGTAAAGGATTTAGTCATACAAAGAGTAAAATCCAAGTTGGCTGCTGGCAGCCATGTTTTTTGGCCAAATGACCCCAAAATGACTCGTTCCCATCTACATGTCATTGTTAAGAACCATGACAAATTTTATGATGATCAGACTAAAGGTACGACCTGTAGCCCGTGCTAAAGAATTTAGTCATACAAAGAGTAAAATCCAAGATGGCTGCTGGCGGCCATGTTTTTGGCCAAATGACACCCAAAATTACTCGTTCCCATCTACATGTCAATATTATCATCCATGACAAATTTCATGATGATCAGACAAACAGTACGACCTGTGGCCCGTGCTAATGGATTAAATTTTGAAATCCAAGATGGCCACTGGCGGCCATGTTTTTTTGCCGAATGACCCCAAAATGACTTGTTCTCATCTAGATGTCAATGTCAACAGCCATATATAAGAGAATGCACTGGCACAGCATCTTTAATGCTGCACCAGCACAGCTCCTGTCATGAGAGGGTTAATGAAAGTGTCAATGACACTGTAGCTCAACTTGGAAAGGGAATAATTTAATATATTACAGTCAATGGAGCGATTAGGAATGTGGAAAGTTGAATGTCTAATACTAGTTTATAGACATGAAGAGAAAAGTAAAATCCAAGATGGCTGCTGGCGGCCATGTTTTCGGCCGAATGACCCCAAAATGAGTCGTTCCCATCTACATGTCATCGTTAACATCAATGACAAATTTTATGACGATCAGACTCAAGGTACGACCTGTGGCCCGTGCTAATGGATTAAATTTTGAAATCCAAGATGGCCACTGACGGCCATGTTTTTTGTCCGAATGACCCCAAAATGACTTGTTCCCATTTACATTCCAATTTCAACAGCCATGAAAACTTTTATGATGATCAGACTAAAGGTACGACCTGTAGCCCGTGGTAAAGGATTTAGTCATACAAAGAGTAAAATCCAAGTTGGCTGCTGGCGGCCATGTTTTTTGGCCAAATGACCCCAAAATGACTCGTTCCCATCTACATGTCATTATTAACATTTATGAAAATTTTTATGATGATCAGACTAAAGGTACGACCTGTAGCCCGTGCTAAAGAATTTAGTCATACAAAGAGTAAAATCCAAGATGGCTGCTGGCGGCCATGTTTTTCGCCAAATGACCCCAAAATGACTCGTTCCCATCTACATTCCAATTTCAACAGCCATGACAAATTTTATGATGATCAGACTAAATGTACGACCTGTAGCCCGTGCTAAAGGATTTAGTCATACAAAGAGTAAAATCCAAGATGGCTGCTGACGACCATGTTTTTTGGCCGAATGACCCCAAAATTACTCGTTCCCATCTACATCCCATTGTTAACATCCATGACAAATTATATGATGATCAGAATAAAGGTACGACCTGTAGCCCGTGCTAAAGGATTTAGTCATACAAAGAGTAAAATCCAAGATGGCTGCTGGCGGCCATGTTTTTCGCCAAATGACTCGTTCCCATCTACATTCCAATTTCAACAACCATGACAAATTTTATGATGATCAGACTAAATGTACGACCTGTAGCCCGTGCTAAAGGATTTAGTCATACAAAGAGTAAAATCCAAGATGGCTGCTGACGACCATGTTTTTTGGCCGAATGACCCCAAGATTACTCGTTCCCATCTACATGTCATTGTTAACATCCATGACAAATTTTATGATGATCAGAATAAAGGTACGACCTGTAGCCCGTGCTAAAGGATTTAGTCATACAAAGAGTAAAATCCAAGATGGCTCATGGCGGCCATGTTTTTCGGCCGAATGACCCCAAAATGACTCGTTCCCATCTACATGTCATTGTTAACATCCATGACAAATTTTATGATGATCAGACTAAAGGTACGACCTGTAGCCCGTGCTAAAGAATTTAGTCATACAAAGAGTAAAATCCAAGATAGCTGCTGGCGGCCATGTTTTTTGGCCGAATGACCCTAAAATTACTCGTTCCCATCTACATGTCAAAATTAACATCCATGACAAATTTCATGATGATCAGGCGAAGAGTATGACCTGTGGCCCGTGCTAATGGATTAAATTTTGAAATCAAAGATGGCCGCTGGCGGCCATGTTTTTTGTCCCAATGACCCCAAAATGACTCGTTCCCATCTACATTCCAATTTCAACAGCCATGACAAATTTCATGATAATCAGACTAAAGGTACGACCTGTAGCCCGTGCTAAAGGATTTAGTCATACAAAGAGTAAAATCCAAGATGGCTGCTGCCGGCCATGTTTTTTTTCGCCAAATGACCCCAAAATTACTTGTTCTCATCTAGATATCAATCTCAACAGCCATGACAAATCTCATAATGATCCGACCAAAGGTACGACCTGTAGCCCGTGCTAAAGAATTTAGTCATACAAAGAGTAAAATCCAAGATGGCTGCTGGCGGCCATGTTTTTCGCCAAATGACCCCAAAATGACTCGTTCCCATCTACATTCCAATTTCAACAGCCATGACAAATTTTATGATGATCAGAATAAAGGTACGACCTGTAGCCCGTGCTAAAGGATTTAGTCATACAAAGAGTAAAATCCAAGATGGCTCCTGGCGGCCATGTTTTTCGGCCGAATTACCCCAAAATGACTCGTTCCCATCTACATTCCAATTTCAACAACCATGAAAAATTTTATGATGATCAGACTAAATGTACGACCTGTAGCCCGTGCTAAAGGATTTAGTCATACAAAGAGTAAAATCCAAGATGGCTGCTGACGACCATGTTTTTTGGCCGAATGATCCCAAGATTACTCGTTCCCATCTACATGTCATTGTTAACATCCATGACAAATTTTATGATGATCAGAATAAAGGTACGACCTGTAGCCCGTGCTAAAGGATTTAGTCATACAAAGAGTAAAATCCAAGATGGCTCCTGACGGCCATGTTTTTCGGCCGAATGACCCCAAAATGACTCGTTCCCATCTACATGTCATTGTTAACATCCATGACAACTGTTATGATGATCAGACTAAAGGTACGACCTGTAGCCCGTGCTAAAGAATTTAGTCATACAAAGAGTAAAATCCAAGATAGCTGCTGGCGGCCATGTTTTTTGGCCGAATGACCCTAAAATTACTCGTTCCCATCTACATGTCAAAATTAACATCCATGACAAATTTCATGATGATCAGGTGAAGAGTATGACCTGTGGCCCGTGCTAATGGATTAAATTTTGAAATCAAAGATGGCCGCTGGCGGCCATGTTTTTTGTCCCAATAACCCCAAAATGACTCGTTCCCATCTACATTCCAATTTCAACAGCCATGACAAATTTCATGATAATCAGACTAAAGGTACGACCTGTAGCCCGTGCTAAAGGATTTAGTCATACAAAGAGTAAAATCCAAGATGGCTGCTGCCGGCCATGTTTTTTTTCGCCAAATGACCCCAAAATTACTTGTTCTCATCTAGATATCAATCTCAACAGCCATGACAAATCTCATAATGATCCGACCAAAGGTACGACCTGTAGCCCGTGCTAAAGAATTTAGTCATACAAAGAGTAAAATCCAAGATGGCTGCTGGCGGCCATGTTTTTCGCCAAATGACCCCAAAATGACTCGTTCCCATCTACATTCCAATTTCAACAGCCATGACAAATTTTATGATGATCAGAATAAAGGTACGACCTGTAGCCCGTGCTAAAGGATTTAGTCATACAAAGAGTAAAATCCAAGATGGCTCCTGGCGGCCATGTTTTTCGGCCGAATGACCCCAAAATGACTCGTTCCCATCTACATGTCATTGTTAACATCCATGACAAATTTTATGATGATCAGACTAAAGGTACGACCTGTAGCCCGTGCTAAAGAATTTAGTCATACAAAGAGTAAAATCCAAGATAGCTGCTGGCGGCCATGTTTTTTGGCCGAATGACCCTAAAATTACTCGTTCCCATCTACATGTCAAAATTAACATCCATGACAAATTTCATGATGATCAGGCGAAGAGTATGACCTGTGGCCCGTGCTAATGGATTAAATTTTGAAATCAAAGATGGCCGCTGGCGGCAATGTTTTTTGTCCCAATGACCCCAAAATGACTCGTTCCCATCTACATTCCAATTTCAACAGCCATGACAAATTTCATGATAATCAGACTAAAGGTACGACCTGTAGCCCGTGCCAAAGGATTTAGTCATGCAAAGAGTAAAATCCAAGATGGCTGCTGCCGGCCATGTTTTTTTGGCCAAATGACCCCAAAATTACTTGTTCTCATCTAGATATCAATCTCAACAGCCATGACAAATCTCATAATGATCCGACCGAAGGTACGACATGTAGCCCGTGCCAAAGGATTTAGTCATGCAAAGAGTTAAGTCCAAGATGGCTGCTGGCGGCCACGTTTTTTGGCCCAATGACCCCAAAATGGCTCGTTCCCATCTACATGTCATTGTTAACATCCATGACAAATTTCATGAAGATCCGACCAAAGCTACGACATGTAGCCCGTGCAGAAGGATTTAGTCATGCAAAGAGTAAAATCCAAGATGGCTGCTGGTGGCCATGTTTTTTGGCCGAACGACCCCAAAATGACTCGTTCCCATCTACATGTCAATATTAACATCCATGATGATCAGACGAACAGTACGACCTGTAGCCCATGTTAATGGATTGAATTTTGAAATTCAAGATGGCCACTGGTGGCCATGTTTTTTTGCCGAATGACCCCAAAATGACTTGTTCTCATCTAGATGTCAATGTCAACAGCCATATATAAGAGAATGCACTGGCACAGCATCTTTAATGCTGCACCAGCACAGCTCCTGTCATGAGAGGGTTAATGAAAGTGTCAATGACACTGTAGCTCAACTTGGAAAGGGAATAATTTAATATATTACAGTCAATGGAGCGATTAGGAATGTGGAAAGTTGAATGTCTAATACTAGTTTATAGACATGAAGAGAAAAGTAAAATCCAAGATGGCTGCTGGCGGCCATGTTTTCGGCCGAATGACCCCAAAATGAGTCGTTCCCATCTACATGTCATCGTTAACATCAATGACAAATTTTATGACGATCAGACTCAAGGTACGACCTGTGGCCCGTGCTAATGGATTAAATTTTGAAATCCAAGATGGCCACTGACGGCCATGTTTTTTGTCCGAATGACCCCAACATGACTTGTTCCCATTTACATTCCAATTTCAACAGCCATGAAAACTTTTATGATGATCAGACTAAAGGTACGACCTGTAGCCCGTGGTAAAGGATTTAGTCATACAAAGAGTAAAATCCAAGTTGGCTGCTGGCGGCCATGTTTTTTGGCCAAATGACCCCAAAATGACTCGTTCCCATCTACATGTCATTATTAACATTTATGAAAAATTTTATGATGATCAGACTAAAGGTACGACCTGTAGCCCGTGCTAAAGAATTTAGTCATACAAAGAGTAAAATCCAAGATGGCTGCTGGCGGCCATGTTTTTCGCCAAATGACCCCAAAATGACTCGTTCCCATCTACATTCCAATTTCAACAGCCATGACAAATTTTATGATGATCAGAATAAAGGTACGACCTGTAGCCCGTGCTAAAGGATTTAGTCATACAAAGAGTAAAATCCAAGATGGCTCCTGGCGGCCATGTTTTTCGGCCGAATGACCCCAAAATGACTCGTTCCCACTTACATGTCATTGTTAACATCCATGACAAATTTTATGATGATCAGACTAAAGGTACGACCTGTAGCCCGTGCTAAAGAATTTAGTCATACAAAGAGTAAAATCCAAGATAGCTGCTGGCGGCCATGTTTTTTGGCCGAATGACCCTAAAATTACTCGTTCCCATCTACATGTCAAAATTAACATCCATGACAAATTTCATGATGATCAGGCGAAGAGTATGACCTGTGGCCCGTGCTAATGGATTAAATTTTGAAATCAAAGATGGCCGCTGGCGGCAATGTTTTTTGTCCCAATGACCCCAAAATGACTCGTTCCCATCTACATTCCAATTTCAACAGCCATGACAAATTTCATGATAATCAGACTAAAGGTACGACCTGTAGCCCGTGCCAAAGGATTTAGTCATGCAAAGAGTAAAATCCAAGATGGCTGCTGCCGGCCATGTTTTTTTGGCCAAATGACCCCAAAATTACTTGTTCTCATCTAGATATCAATCTCAACAGCCATGACAAATCTCATAATGATCCGACCGAAGGTACGACATGTAGCCCGTGCCAAAGGATTTAGTCATGCAAAGAGTTAAGTCCAAGATGGCTGCTGGCGGCCACGTTTTTTGGCCCAATGACCCCAAAATGGCTCGTTCCCATCTACATGTCATTGTTAACATCCATGACAAATTTCATGAAGATCCGACCAAAGCTACGACCTGTAGCCCGTGCAGAAGGATTTAGTCATGCAAAGAGTAAAATCCAAGATGGCTGCTGGTGGCCATGTTTTTTGGCCGAACGACCCCAAAATGACTCGTTCCCATCTACATGTCAATATTAACATCCATGATGATCAGACGAACAGTACGACCTGTAGCCCATGTTAATGGATTGAATTTTGAAATTCAAGATGGCCACTGGTGGCCATGTTTTTTTGCCGAATGACCCCAAAATGACTTGTTCTCATCTAGATGTCAATGTCAACAGCCATATATAAGAGAATGCACTGGCACAGCATCTTTAATGCTGCACCAGCACAGCTCCTGTCATGAGAGGGTTAATGAAAGTGTCAATGACACTGTAGCTCAACTTGGAAAGGGAATAATTTAATATATTACAGTCAATGGAGCGATTAGGAATGTGGAAAGTTGAATGTCTAATACTAGTTTATAGACATGAAGAGAAAAGTAAAATCCAAGATGGCTGCTGGCGGCCATGTTTTCGGCCGAATGACCCCAAAATGAGTCGTTCCCATCTACATGTCATCGTTAACATCAATGACAAATTTTATGACGATCAGACTCAAGGTACGACCTGTGGCCCGTGCTAATGGATTAAATTTTGAAATCCAAGATGGCCACTGACGGCCATGTTTTTTGTCCGAATGACCCCAACATGACTTGTTCCCATTTACATTCCAATTTCAACAGCCATGAAAACTTTTATGATGATCAGACTAAAGGTACGACCTGTAGCCCGTGGTAAAGGATTTAGTCATACAAAGAGTAAAATCCAAGTTGGCTGCTGGCGGCCATGTTTTTTGGCCAAATGACCCCAAAATGACTCGTTCCCATCTACATGTCATTATTAACATTTTATGAAAAATTTTATGATGATCAGACTAAAGGTACGACCTGTAGCCCGTGCTAAATAATTTAGTCATACAAAGAGTAAAATCCAAGATGGCTGCTGGCGGCCATGTTTTTCGCCAAATGACCCCAAAATGACTCGTTCCCATCTACATTCCAATTTCAACAGCCATGACAAATTTTATGATGATCAGACTAAATGTACGACCTGTAGCCCGTGCTAAAGGATTTAGTCATACAAAGAGTAAAATCCAAGATGGCTGCTGACGACCATGTTTTTGGCCGAATGACCCCAAAATTACTCGTTCCCATCTACATCTCATTGTTAACATCCATGACAAATTTTATGATGATCAGAATAAAGGTACGACCTGTAGCCCGTGCTAAAGGATTTAGTCATACAAAGAGTAAAATCCAAGATGGCTGCTGGCGGCCATGTTTTTCGCCAAATGACCCCAAAATGACTCGTTCCCATCTACATTCCAATTTCAACAACCATGACAAATTTTATGATGATCAGACTAAATGTACGACCTGTAGCCCGTGCTAAAGGATTTAGTCATACAAAGAGTAAAATCCAAGATGGCTGCTGACGACCATGTTTTTTGGCCGAATGACCCCAAAATTACTCGTTCCCATCTACATCTCATTGTTAACATCCATGACAAATTTTATGATGATCAGAATAAAGGTACGACCTGTAGCCCGTGCTAAAGGATTTAGTCATACAAAGAGTAAAATCCAAGATGGCTGCTGGCGGCCATGTTTTTCGCCAAATGACCCCAAAATGACTCGTTCCCATCTACATTCCAATTTCAACAACCATGACAAATTTTATGATGATCAGACTAAATGTACGACCTGTAGCCCGTGCTAAAGGATTTAGTCATACAAAGAGTAAAATCCAAGATGGCTGCTGACGACCATGTTTTTTGGCCGAATGATCCCAAGATTACTCGTTCCCATCTACATGTCATTGTTAACATCCATGACAAATTTTATGATGATCAGAATAAAGGTACGACCTGTAGCCCGTGCTAAAGGATTTAGTCATACAAAGAGTAAAATCCAAGATGGCTCCTGGCGGCCATGTTTTTCGGCCGAATGACCCCAAAATGACTCGTTCCCATCTACATGTCATTGTTAACATCCATGACAACTGTTATGATGATCAGACTAAAGGTACGACCTGTAGCCCGTGCTAAAGAATTTAGTCATACAAAGAGTAAAATCCAAGATAGCTGCTGGCGGCCATGTTTTTTGGCCGAATGACCCTAAAATTACTCGTTCCCATCTACATGTCAAAATTAACATCCATGACAAATTTCATGATGATCAGGCGAAGAGTATGACCTGTGGCCCGTGCTAATGGATTAAATTTTGAAATCAAAGATGGCCGCTGGCGGCCATGTTTTTTGTCCCAATGACCCCAAAATGACTCGTTCCCATCTACATTCCAATTTCAACAGCCATGACAAATTTCATGATAATCAGACTAAAGGTACGACCTGTAGCCCGTGCTAAAGGATTTAGTCATACAAAGAGTAAAATCCAAGATGGCTGCTGGTGGTCATATTTTTTGGCCGAATGACCCAAAAATGACTCGTTCCCATCTAAGTGTCATTGTTAACATCCATGATAAATTTTATGATGATACGACCAAAGGTACGACCTGTAGCCCGTGTCAAAGGATTTAGTCATGCAAAGAGTAAAATCTAAGATGGCTGCCGGCGGCCATGTTTTTTGGCCGAATGACCCCAAAATTACTCGTTCCCATCTACATGTCAATATTAACATCCATGACAAATTTCATGACAATAAGACGAACAGTACGGCCTGTAGCCCGTGCTAATGGATTGAATTTTGAAATACAAGATGGCCGCTGGTGGCCATGTTTTTTTTCCGAATGACTCCAAAATGACTCGTTCCCATCTACATGTCAATGTCAACATCCATGACAAATTTCATAATGAAAGTGTCAATGACACTGTAGCTCAACTTGGAAAGGGAATAATTTAATATATTACAGTCAATGGAGCGATTAGGAATGTGGAAAGTTGAAAGTCTAAAACTAGTTTATAGACATGAAGAGAAAAGTTAAATCCAAGATGGCTGCTGGCGGCCATGTTTTCAGCCGAATGACCCCAAAATGAGTCGTTCCCATCTACATGTCATCGTTAACATCATTGACAAATTTTATGACGATCAGACTAAAGGTACCCCTTACCGAACAGAATGGCTTATTAAGCCATCCCTAAGCCCTCGCCTAGCCATCAGAGACCAATGATGGCTAAGATAAACCATCACTCTAGTTATATTAGCACTCCTGAAGAATAAGAAGTGGTGTGATGGCTTAGATAGCCATCCAATCAGGAAGAATTTCTGGTGATGGTTAGTGGATGGCTAACAACATGGAATTATATTCACTAGCCATCATTACTGGTGGTTAAGAATTTATTTGATAACCATCAGACTGGAGAAGTTTTAACATTGGCTGCCATATGTTGGTCCAACCAGATAGAGGCTGCATAGATGCATCCTGGGATATTGTAAGTCAACTACATTTGAATTGTAACTGTTAGTCTATATTCACTGCTCAGGTTTGATGTTCCAGTATTTTTTACACTTATGTTCTTAGCAGTCTTGTAAACTTGTGATTTCTTTAGTTGAGATTCATTGGACTAGTATTGTAATGGCTTCAAGATATGCTGAACCTTCTAATTTTAAAAGTTGTGAAATAACTATCAGAAATCCGCATGTTTATCAAACATTCTGCCTGAGAATCTGAGAAAATATCCTGCTGCCACTAAGATATATACAAATTAATCTGGAAATTGGTAAGTACAATCCTCAGCACTATATTTTCTAATTTATTGGGCATGATATGACACATTAAACATCTTGAAAAAAACATATTCATATTTAACCATTCCGATGGGAGCTTCTTGAAAATCCTGTACCAATGCAATTCTCTGCAGCTAGCCAGCACAATCTCTTATATATGCGAGGCTTGATCCCTATACATGGGAAACTCGCATATATAAGATAATTCAGCTGGAACCAGGTTCTTTAATGCTGCACCTGCATATATAGTTCTCATATTGGAAGGGTTAAAAGATCTATCTTGACCAGACTATTTTCTTTTGAATTTTGACAAAAATCTGCAGAAATCCTTGGCTGGCCCAGCCTAATGTGAAGATGTTGCATGATTCCAGACACCATGCAGTATGTGTGTCCAGCGATACAATTGTAAATCGTTTCCACTGTATTTATGATGAAAACTTGGCAAAAGATAACAAAAATAATGGACATTGTTAAATATGTTGTTAAAAATTATTTTTATGATATAACATTATTTTAAAAATAATTCATTCTCAAATAGATGATGCCAAAGAGTTATCCCTCCTGAAGCAAGTTATATAACATATAGTAATCCTAAGCCATCACTAAATGTCCAGGGCTAACAATCGGATGGCTTACTAGCCATCGGCCTACTAGCCATCGGCCTACTAGCCATCGGCCTACTAGCCATCATCTTACTAGCCATCGGCCTACAAGCCATCAGTAGCGTACTAGCCATCCGTGGCTTACTAGCCATCGGCCTACTAGCCATCGGCCTACTAGCCATCCATCCATCGAAGGCTATAAGCGATGGCTAAGCTCATTTAAATATTTCGGCCTATAGGAGGGCTAAGCGATGGCTAATAAGCCATCATCTAGCCATCACCTAGCCTCGATGGCTAAATTTTGCATTAGCCATCCATATCCTCTGAAAACTACTAGCCATCAGTAAGCCATCATTCCTTCTCTTCCGAGTGCTAAAGAATGGCTAACAGATGGCTAATGATTTCGGTAAGGGACGACCTGTGGCCCGTGCTAATGGATTAAATTTTGAAATCCAAGATGGCCACTGGTGGCCATGTTTTTTGTCCGAATGACCCCGAAATCAGACTAAAGGTACGACCTGTAGCCCGTGGTAAAGGATTTAGTCATACAAAGAGTAAAATCCAAGTTGGCTGCTGGCAGCCATGTTTTTTGGCCAAATGACCCCAAAATGACTCGTTCCCATCTACATGTCATTGTTAAGAACCATGACAAATTTTATGATGATCAGACTAAAGGTACGACCTGTAGCCCGTGCTAAAGAATTTAGTCATACAAAGAGTAAAATCCAAGATGGCTGCTGGCGGCCATGTTTTTGGCCAAATGACACCCAAAATTACTCGTTCCCATCTACATGTCAATATTATCATCCATGACAAATTTCATGATGATCAGACAAACAGTACGACCTGTGGCCCGTGCTAATGGATTAAATTTTGAAATCCAAGATGGCCACTGGCGGCCATGTTTTTTATCCGAATGACCCCAAAATGACTCGTTCACATCTACATTCCAATATCAACAGCCATGACAAATTTTATGATGATCAGACTAAAGGTACGACCTGTAGCCCGTGCTAAAGGATTTAGTCATACAAAGAGTAAAATCCAAGATGGCTGCTGGCGGCCATGTTTTTGGCCGAATGACCCCAAAATGACTCGTTCCCATCTACATGTGATTATTAACATTATTGACAAATTTTATGATGATCAGACTAAAAGTAGGACCTGTAGCCCGTGCTAAAGGATTTAGTCATGCAAAGAGTAAAATCCAAGACGGCTGCTGGCGGCCATGTTTTTTGGCCGAATGACCCCAAAATGACTCGTTCCAATCTACATGTCATTGTTAACAGCCATGACAAATTTTATGATGATCAGACTAAAGGTACGACCTGTAGCCCGTGCTAAAGAATTTAGTCATACAAAGAGTAAAATCCAAGATGGCTGCTGGCGGCCATGTATTTGGGCCGAATGACCCCAAAATAACTCGTTCCCATCTACATGTCAATATTAACATCCATGACAAATTTCATGATGATCAGACGAACAGTGCGACCTGTGGCCCGTGCTAATGGATTGAATTTTGAAAACAAAGATGGCCACTGGCGTCCATGTTTTTTGTCCAAATGACCCCAAAATGACTCGTTCCCATCTACATTCCAATATCAACAGCCATGACAAATTTCATGATTATCAGACTAAAGGTACGACCTGTAGCCCGTGCTAAAGGATTTAGTCATACAAAGAGTAAAATCCAAGATGGCTGCTGGCGGCCATGTTTTTTGCCCGAATAACCCAAAAATGACTCATTCCCATCTACATGTCATTGTTAACATCCATTACAAATTTTATGATGATCTGACTAAAGGTACGACCTGTAGCCCGTGCTAAAGGATTTAGTCATGCAAAGAGTAAAATCGAAGATGGCTGCTGGCGGCCATGTTTTTTGGCCGAATGACCCCAAAATTACTCGTTCCCATCTACATGACAAATTTCATGACGATCAGACGAACAGTACGGCCTGTAGCCCGTGCTAATGGATTGAATTTTGAAATCTAAGATGGCCGCTGGCGGCCATGTTTTTTTTCCGAATGACCCCAAAATGAATCATTCCGGTACAAATGTTGATGTCAACAGCTATGACAAATTTACGTACACACGCACACACGCGCATACGGACGACGGACGACAAAGCCATGGCGATAGCTCAAACTTTACAAAGTAAAGTTGAGCTAATAAGGGATAAAACAATCATGAGAAACCTATAGAAAATTAACCCTCGTGATGTAGGCATTGATACCGTTCTTCATTTTTGCTAACCACTTCAAGCTCTGTGCCAGCGAAGCTGAATCATATGTCTATTTCTCTATTGTAGCCACCTGTCTAATCAGGCATGTCCACAATGACCTTGCCAAGGTACTGACAGGCAGGGTCAGTGGTGTAATGCGGATTTTGATCTGTCGTAGCAAATATAAGAATGTACATGAACAAATGTTTATCGGTGTGTTTTATTTCCAACCTTCACAGTTTGGCTATTCTAGACGATTTTGTAGAATATGTTACAACACCACGCTCGGCCGTTTATAACCTCTTTTTTCGATGCTGGATGTTTTTCCTCTGATTCCCAAGGTCGTTTCCATATAGAACAGCTCCAAGAAGGATCGCTAAATCAGGTTCATTCGGAATGTAAAAACATTTGTCTTTGAATGTTCTTTCCAAGGTGTTTGGTATTAACTCACATGCTGAAAATCCACCAACAAGTAAAACGGTCTTTACTCCCAAGTTAGAAGTTTCCTTGAACAAATCACAGAGATGATCGACAATGCTGGCTAAAGCAGGCTCGTACAAGGATGTCATCACCTCATTCTTCAATTTCAGACGATTACCGACCAATGAGATCTTGTCGCCATGTTTAGTATTCGCCACGCATTCCTTGAGTTTTTTTCCCGTTATCTCCTCAAAAATCTCTGGTAGCCAAGACGAGATTCTGATCATCGTTCTGCCACCTACGTCTGTTTTCACAGTTTTTTTTTTCATTTCGATTTCATGTAAGAAATCGAAAAGATCCTCCATGCTACTGTTCTTCAATGCATCCATGACTTGTTGGCCAATGGTCGTTCCGCCACACATTTTGTGAAATAATTTTATAAATTCCTCATTAACCTTAGTACCACACCATGGGCCACTGCTGGCATGGTGCAGCTCTTGTAGTGTACCGTCAACTTTTCGCACATGAACTGAAATATTTGCAGTTCCGCCTGAAAAAGAAAATTTGGTGCCTATTAAACTAAATAACCTAACTTTTAATATATATGCCAAGGTTCGTAACATTTAATATATATGCCAGGGGTCGTAACATTTAATATATATGCCAGGGTTCGTAACATTTAATATATATGCCAGGGTTCGTAACATTTAATATATATGCCAGGGATCGTAACATTTAATATATATACCAGGGTTCGTAAGCTAGTTTTGAATCCTGGAGAGTTTTGGAATTTAAAATATCGCATCCAGGCCTGGAAAAGTTATGGAAAAGGTCACATTTTCACCACACCAATGAAATGTTTTGTAAAAATTTCCCCTCTACAGCTGCCTGTCTGGAAAAGTAATGACATTAAGCTTGAATTACCTTAAAGTTGAAGGGTGTACATAAATATCATAAACAATAATCATGGTCGGGACAATAATGATATTTTAAATGGGGGGGGGGGGGGGGGGGTGGGGGAGAAAGAGGGAGAGAATTCACAGAGAATTGTGGTCACTACATGATGATTTATCAATTATTGCTGTATTCAGGATTGTAGGCACTATTTTGCTTTTTAAAGTGCCATATCACAAACATTCTCGTGTGAAAGTGATGTGAAACACTCTGGTGGGGTGATCAAATAGAAATTGAGAATAATATTGCCCACAGTACCACAATCATTTGATGGGTGGTCATTAAATAGGTATATGCATGCACAGTTGGAGAGGGATTACCGGAATCATTTGATGGGTTGTCATTAAATAGGTATATGCATGCATGGTTGGAGAGGGGTTACGGGAATCATTTGATGGATGGTCATTTGGCAACAGACATGCATGCATGCTCATATATAATTTTAGACCTACTTCATTAGGCCACATTCACAAGTCAGACACCATTACTATATATATCCGTCTACATACATTGACCGATATAATTTCGTATGCAAAATAAGTATGGATGTTTCTGACAAATAAGTATGGTTGTCAAATAGGTATGCATTGTTGAAGAGGGTTAGCAGGTATGCGTTTGGTCGAGATTATCATTTAGAAAGAACATTTGAGAATAACATAATATACTGCATACTTAATTTACAATTTTCTTTTTAGCAAGGATGATGTTGGTAAATTTTTATTACGATTATCATACAAAAAGAACATTTGAGAATAGAACTGCATACATTTTTAATAATTGTTGGCTTGTTTCATTGGGCGACATTTTTTCGTTCACCAAATAAGTAATGAATTTTCTGACAAATATATATGTATGGTTAAAGTGATGTGAAACACTCCGGTAAGGGTAATCAAATAGAAATGGAGAAAGTAGTTATTTTTACAATTATCATATCCAAATTGACAACACACACTGTCATTCTTATATATTAATTAAATTCAGTGACTCTTGGTGGCGATTTCGTTTTCGTTAGTTTATCACCAATAGTTGCGTCCCGAATCGAGAAGTAAATATTTACAATTGAGCCTAGTTTGGACGATGTTTTCTATGGAGTGGTACGATCGATTTTGCTTGAAATTTTCGGCGATGTTACCAGAATGCTACATTCCTCCAGTTGGCATAGCTCCTGAATACTATTGGACCAGTTTCATGTTCCCGAACAAGTCCATAATATGTCTTTAAAGTTGTCAAATAGGTATTGTTGGAGAGATTTTAATGACGGATTAGCAGGGATCGCTGTGGTCAAGATTATCATAGCGAATGGACATTTGAGAATAATACTACACATAACTATTTTTAAAATGTTTAAATAAGGCTTCTAGGTATTAGATTGGCTTGGGGGCCACACTATACAACACCTTTTGTTTGACATAAATCAGCCAAGAGCCGATATATGGCACGGGTGCCCTATTTGAACCCCTCTGCATGGCGGTCATTTTGTTTTGGAGTGCATGGGGTTAATATTTAGATTGGCTTTTCTTTTTGAATGCTTCTTGAATGCACGGATCATTCCAAAAGCCGAAGTGGTGACCAATTCACCATGACATGGCCTGTTGATAAAACTAGACCTTACAGGTAAGACCTGTTTAGTGGGTGACATCACCCAACATTACCACGGCTCTAAAAGGTCGGAAAATAAATAAATCCCAGTGGGCTAATACCGAAATGTTATTTGCTTTTCGTATTAGCCTTCATTACATTGCTATCGATCTATGATGATCTACTTTTAAGATGGAGTCAGTCCGTACTGATCTCTTACGGGAATGGATGTTATCAAGAGCGATATGAAGCTGTGTGTAGTCCGTACTGATCTCTTACGGGAATGGATGTCATCAAGAGCGATATGAAGCTGTGTGTAGTCCGTACTGATCTCTTACGGGAATGGATGTCATCAAGAGCGATATGAAGCTGTGTGTAGTCCGTACTGATCTCTTACGGGAATAGATGTTATCACGAGCGATATGAAGCTGTGTGTAGTCCGTACTGATCTCTTACGGGAATGGATGTTATCAAGAGCGATATGAAGCTGTGTGTAGTCCGTACTGATCTCTTACGGGAATGGATGTCATCAAGAGCGATATGAAGCTGTGTGTAGTCCGTACTGATCTCTTACGGGAATGGATGTCATCAAGAGCGATATGAAGCTATGTGTAGTCCGTACTGATCTCTTACGGGAATGGATGTTATCAAGAGCGATATGAAGCTGTGTGTAGTCCGTGCTGATCTCTTACGGGAATGGATGTCACCAAGAGCGATATGAAGCTGTGTGTAGTCCGTACTGATCTCTTACGGGAATGGATGTTATCACGAGCGATATGAAGCTGTGTGTAGTCCGTACTGATCTCTTACGGGAATGGATGTTATCAAGAGCGATATGAAGCTGTGTGTAGTCCGTACTGATCTCTTACGGGAATGGATGTTATCAAGAGCGATATGAAGCTGTGTGTAGTCCGTACTGATCTCTTACGGGAATGGATGTCACCAAGAGCGATATGAAGCTGTGTGTAGTCCGTACTGATCTCTTACGGGAATGGATGTCATCAAGAGCGATATGAAGCTGTGTGTAGTCCGTACTGATCTCTTACGGGAATAGATGTTATCACGAGCGATATGAAGCTGTGTGTAGTCCGTACTGATCTCTTACGGGAATGGATGTTATCAAGAGCGATATGAAGCTGTGTGTAGTCCGTACTGATCTCTTACGGGAATGGATGTTATCAAGAGCGATATGAAGCTGTGTGTAGTCCGTACTGATATCTTACGGGAATGGATGTCATCAAGAGCGATATGAAGCTATGTGTAGTCCGTACTGATCTCTTACGGGAATGGATGTTATCAAGAGCGATATGAAGCTGTGTGTAGTCCGTACTGATCTCTTACGGGAATGGATGTTATCAAGAGCGATATGAAGCTGTGTGTAGTCCGTACTGATCTCTTACGGGAATGGATGTCATCAAGAGCGATATGAAGCTGTGTGTAGTCCGTACTGATCTCTTACGGGAATGGATGTTATCAAGAGCGATATGAAGCTGTGTGTAGTCCGTACTGATCTCTTACGGGAATGGCTGTTATCAAGAGCGATATGAAGCTGTGTGTAGTCCGTACTGATCTCTTACGGGAATGGATGTCATCAAGAGCGATATGAAGCTGTGTGTAGTCCGTACTGATCTCTTACGGGAATGGATGTCATCAAGAGCGATATGAAGCTGTGTGTAGTCCGTACTGATCTCTTACGGGAATGGATGTTATCAAGAGCGATATGAAGCTGTGTGTAGTCCGTACTGATCTCTTACGGGAATGGATGTCATCAAGAGCGATATGAAGCTGTGTGTAGTCCGTACTGATCTCTTACGGGAATGGATGTTATCAAGAGCGATATGAAGCTGTGTGTAGTCCGTACTGATCTCTTACGGGAATGGATGTTATCAAGAGCGATATGAAGCTGTGTGTAGTCCGTACTGATCTCTTACGGGAATGGATGTTATCAAGAGCGATATGAAGCTGTGTGTAGTCCGTACTGATCTCTTACGGGAATGGATGTTATCAAGAGCGATATGAAGCTGTGTGTAGTCCGTACTGATCTCTTACGGGAATGGATGTCATCAAGAGCGATATGAAGCTGTGTGTAGTCCGTACTGATCTCTTACGGGAATGGATGTTATCAAGAGCGATATGAAGCTGTGTGTAGTCCGTACTGATCTCTTACGGGAATGGATGTTATCAGGAGCGATATGAAGCTGTGTGTAGTCCGTACTGATCTCTTACGGGAATGGATGTCATCAAGATCGATATGAAGCTGTGTGTAGTCCGTACTGATCTCTTACGGGAATGGATGTTATCAAGAGCGATATGAAGCTGTGTGTAGTCCGTACTGATCTCTTACGGGAATGGATGTTATCAAGAGCGATATGAAGCTGTGTGTAGTCCGTACTGATCTCTTACGGGAATGGATGTCATCAAGATCGATATGAAGCTGTGTGTAGTCCGTACTGATCTCTTACGGGAATGGATGTTATCAAGAGCGATATGAAGCTGTGTGTAGTCCGTACTGATCTCTTATGGGAATGGATGTCATCAAGAGCGATATGAAGCTGTGTGTAGTCCGTACTGATCTCTTACGGGAATGGATGTCATCAAGAGCGATATGAAGCTGTGTGTAGTCCGTACTGATCTCTTATTGGAATGGATGTCATCAAGAGCGATATGAAGCTGTGTGTAGTCCGTACTGATCTCTTACGGGAATGGATGTCATCAAGATCGATATGAAGCTGTGTGTAGTCCGTACTGATCTCTTACGGGAATGGATGTCATCAAGAGCGATATGAAGCTGTGTGTAGTCCGTACTGATCTCTTACGGGAATGGATGTTATCAAGAGCGATATGAAGCTGTGTGTAGTCCGTACTGATCTCTTATTGGAATGGATGTCATCAAGAGCGATATGAAGCTGTGTGTAGTCCGTACTGATCTCTTACGGGAATGGATGTTATCAAGAGCGATATGAAGCTGTGTGTAGTCCGTACTGATCTCTTATTGGAATGGATGTCATCAAGAGCGATATGAAGCTGTGTGTAGTCCGTACTGATCTCTTACGGGAATGGATGTCATCAAGAGCGATATGAAGCTGTGTGTAGTCCGTACTGATCTCTTACGGGAATGGATGTCATCAAGATCGATATGAAGCTGTGTGTAGTCCGTACTGATCTCTTACGGGAATGGATGTTATCAGGAGCGATATGAAGCTGTGTGTAGTCCGTACTGATCTCTTACGGGAATGGATGTTATCAAGAGCGATATGAAGCTGTGTGTAGTCCGTACTGATCTCTTACGGGAATGGATGTTATCAAGAGCGATATGAAGCTGTGTGTAGTCCGTACTGATCTCTTACGGGAATGGATGTCATCAAGAGCGATATGAAGCTGTGTGTAGTCCGTACTGATCTCTTACGGGAATGGATGTCATCAAGATCGATATGAAGCTGTGTGTAGTCCGTACTGATCTCTTACGGGAATGGATGTCATCAAGAGCGATATGAAGCTGTGTGTAGTCCGTAATGATCTCTTACGGGAATGGATGTTATCAGGAGCGATATGAAGCTGTGTGTAGTCCGTACTGATCTCTTACGGGAATGGATGTTATCAGGAGCGATATGAAGCTGTGTGTAGTCCGTACTGATCTCTTACAGGAATGGATGTCATCAAGAGCGATATGAAGCTGTGTGTAGTCCGTACTGATCTCTTACGGGAATGGATGTTATCAAGAGCGATATGAAGCTGTGTGTAGTCCGTAATGATCTCTTACGGGAATGGATGTTATCAGGAGCGATATGAAGCTGTGTGTAGTCCGTACTGATCTCTTACGGGAATGGATGTTATCAGGAGCGATATGAAGCTGTGTGTAGTCCGTACTGATCTCTTACGGGAATGGATGTTATCAGGAGCGATATGAAGCTGTGTGTAGTCCGTACTGATCTCTTACGGGAATGGATGTTATCAAGAGCGATATGAAGCTGTGTGTAGTCCGTACTGATCTCTTACGGGAATGGATGTTATCAAGAGCGATATGAAGCTGTGTGTAGTCCGTACTGATCTCTTACGGGAATGGATGTTATCAAGAGCGATATGAAGCTGTGTGTAGTCCGTACTGATCTCTTACGGGAATGGATGTCATCAAGAGCGATATGAAGCTGTGTGTAGTCCGTACTGATCTCTTACGGGAATGGATGTTATCAAGAGCGATATGAAGCTGTGTGTAGTCCGTACTGATCTCTTACGGGAATGGATGTTATCAGGAGCGATATGAAGCTGTGTGTAGTCCGTACTGATCTCTTACGGGAATGGTTGTTATCAAGAGCGATATGAAGCTGTGTGTAGTCCGTACTGATCTCTTACGGGAATGGATGTTATCAAGAGCGATATGAAGCTGTGTGTAGTCCGTACTGATCTCTTACGGGAATGGATGTTATCAAGAGCGATATGAAGCTGTGTGTAGTCCGTACTGATCTCTTACGGGAATGGATGTCATCAAGAGCGATATGAAGCTGTGTGTAGTCCGTACTGATCTCTTACGGGAATGGATGTCATCAAGAGCGATATGAAGCTGTGTGTAGTCCGTACTGATCTCTTACGGGAATGGATGTCATCAAGAGCGATTTGAAGCTGTGTGTAGTCCGTACTGATCTCTTACGGGAATGGATGTCATCAAGAGCGATATGAAGCTGTGTGTAGTCCGTACTGATCTCTTACGGGAATGGATGTCATCAAGAGCGATATGAAGCTGTGTGTAGTTCGTACTGATCTCTTACGGGAATGGATGTCATCAAGAGCGATATGAAGCTGTGTGTAGTCCGTACTGATCTCTTACGGGAATGGATGTCATCAAGAGCGATATGAAGCTGTGTGTAGTCCGTACTGATCTCTTACGGGAATGGATGTCATCAAGAGCGATATGAAGCTGTGTGTAGTCCGTACTGATCTCTTACGGGAATGGATGTTATCAAGAGCGATATGAAGCTGTGTGTAGTCCGTACTGATCTCTTATGGGAATGGATGTCATCAAGAGCGATATGAAGCTGTGTGTAGTCCGTACTGATCTCTTACGGGAATGGATGTTATCAAGAGCGATATGAAGCTGTGTGTAGTCCGTACTGATCTCTTACGGGAATGGATGTCATCAAGAGCGATATGAAGCTGTGTGTAGTCCGTACTAATCTCTTACGGGAATGGATGTTATCAAGAGCGATATTAAGCTGTGTGTAGTCCGTACTGATCTCTTACGGGAATGGATGTCATCAAGAGCGATATGAAGCTGTGTGTAGTCCGTACTGATCTCTTACGGGAATGGATGTTATCAAGAGCGATATGAAGCTGTGTGTAGTCCGTACTGATCTCTTATGGGAATGGATGTCATCAAGAGCGATATGAAGCTGTGTGTAGTCCGTACTGATCTCTTATGGGAATGGATGTTATCAAGAGCGATATGAAGCTGTGTGTAGTCCGTACTGATCTCTTACGGGAATGTCATCAAGAGCGATATGAAGCTGTGTGTAGTCCGTACTGATCTCTTACGGGAATGGATGTTATCAAGAGCGATATGAAGCTGTGTGTAGTCCGTACTGATCTCTTACGGGAATGGATGTTATCAAGAGCGATATGAAGCTGTGTGTAGTCCGTACTGATCTCTTACGGGAATGGATGTCATCAAGAGCGATATGAAGCTGTGTGTAGTCCGTACTGATCTCTTACGGGAATAGATGTTATCACGAGCGATATGAAGCTGTGTGTAGTCCGTACAGATCTCTTACGGGAATGGATGTTATCAAGAGCGATATGAAGCTGTGTGTAGTCCGTACAGATCTCTTACGGGAATGGATGTCATCAAGAGCGATATGAAGCTGTGTGTAGTCCGTACTGATCTCTTACGGGAATGGATGTCATCAAGAGCGATATGAAGCTATGTGTAGTCCGTACTGATCTCTTACGGGAATGGATGTTATCAAGAGTGATATGAAGCTGTGTGTAGTCCGTACTGATCTCTTACGGGAATGGATGTTATCAAGAGCGATATGAAGCTGTGTGTAGTCCGTACTGATCTCTTACGGGAATGGATGTCATCAAGAGCGATATGAAGCTGTGTGTAGTCCGTACTGATCTCTTACGGGAATGGATGTTATCAAGAGCGATATGAAGCTGTGTGTAGTCCGTACTGATCTCTTACGGGAATGGCTGTTATCAAGAGCGATATGAAGCTGTGTGTAGTCCGTACTGATCTCTTACGGGAATGGATGTCATCAAGAGCGATATGAAGCTGTGTGTAGTCCGTACTGATCTCTTACGGGAATGGATGTTATCAAGAGCGATATGAAGCTGTGTGTAGTCCGTACTGATCTCTTACGGGAATGTTATCAAGAGCGATATGAAGCTGTGTGTAGTCCGTACTGATCTCTTACGGGAATGGATGTTATCAAGAGCGATATGAAGCTGTGTGTAGTCCGTACTGATCTCTTACGGGAATGGATGTTATCAAGAGCGATATGAAGCTGTGTGTAGTCCGTACTGATCTCTTACGGGAATGGATGTTATCAAGAGCGATATGAAGCTGTGTGTAGTCCGTACTGATCTCTTATGGGAATGGATGTCATCAAGAGCGATATGAAGCTGTGTGTAGTCCGTACTGATCTCTTATGGGAATGGATGTTATCAAGAGCGATATGAAGCTGTGTGTAGTCCGTACTGATCTCTTACGGGAATGTCATCAATAGCGATATGAAGCTGTGTGTAGTCCGTACTGATCTCTTACGGGAATGGATGTTATCAAGAGCGATATGAAGCTGTGTGTAGTCCGTACTGATCTCTTACGGGAATGGATGTCATCAAGAGCGATAAGAAGCTGTGTGTAGTCCGTACTGATCTCTTACGGGAATGGATTTTATCAAGAGCGATATGAAGCTGTGTGTAGTCCGTACTGATCTCTTACGGGAATGGATGTCATCAAGAGCGATATGAAGCTGTGTGTAGTCCGTACTGATCTCTTACGGGAATGGATGTTATCGAGAGCGATATGAAGCTGTGTGTAGTCCGTACTGATCTCTTACGGGAATGGTTGTTATCAAGAGCGATATGAAGCTGTGTGTAGTCCGTACTGATCTCTTACGGGAATGGATGTTATCAAGAGCGATATGAAGCTGTGTGTAGTCCGTACTGTTCTCTTACGGGAATGGATGTTATCAAGAGCGATATGAAGCTGTGTGTAGTCCGTACTGATCTCTTACGGGAATGGATGTTATCAAGAGCGATATGAAGCTGTGTGTAGTCCGTACTGATCTCTTACGGGAATGGATGTTATCAAGAGCGATATGAAGCTGTGTGTAGTCCGTACTGATCTCTTACGGGAATGGATGTTATCAGGAGCGATATGAAGCTGTGTGTAGTCCGTACTGATCTCTTACGGGAATGGATGTCATCAAGAGCGATATGAAGCTGTGTGTAGTCCGTACTGATCTCTTACGGGAATGGATGTTATCAAGAGCGATATGAAGCTGTGTGTAGTCCGTACTGATCTCTTACGGGAATGGATGTTATCAAGAGCGATATGAAGCTGTGTGTAGTCCGTACTGATCTCTTACGGGAATGGATGTTATCAAGAGCGATATGAAGCTGTGTGTAGTCCGTACTGATCTCTTACGGGAATGGATGTCAACAAGAGCGATATGAAGCTGTGTGTAGTCCGTACTGATCTCTTACGGGAATGGATGTTATCAAGAGCGATATGAAGCTGTGTGTAGTCCGTAATGATCTCTTACGGGAATGGATGTCATCAAGATCGATATGAAGCTGTGTGTAGTCCGTACTGATCTCTTACGGGAATGGATGTCATCAAGAGCGATATGAAGCTGTGTGTAGTCCGTACTGATCTCTTACGGGAATGGATGTTATCAAGAGCGATATGAAGCTGTGTGTAGTCCGTACTGATCTCTTATGGGAATGGATGTCATCAAGAGCGATATGAAGCTGTGTGTAGTCCGTACTGATCTCTTATGGGAATGGATGTCATCAAGACCGATATGAAGCTGTGTGTAGTCCGTACTGATCTCTTACAGGAATGGATGTCATCAAGAGCGATATGAAGCTGTGTGTAGTCCGTACTGATCTCTTACAGGAATGGATGTCATCAAGAGCGATATGAAGCTGTGTGTAGTCCGTACTGATCTCTTACGGGAATGGATGTTATCAAGAGCGATATGAAGCTGTGTGTAGTCCGTACTGATCTCTTACGGGAATGGATGTTATCAAGAGCGATATGAAGCTGTGTGTAGTCCGTACTGATCTCTTACGGGAATGGATGTTATCAAGAGCGATATGAAGCTGTGTGTAGTCCGTACTGATCTCTTACAGGAATGGATGTCATCAAGACCGATATGAAGCTGTGTGTAGTCCGTACTGATCTCTTATTGGAATGGATGTCATCAAGAGCGATATGAAGCTGTGTGTAGTCCGTACTGATCTCTTACAGGAATGGATGTCATCAAGAGCGATATGAAGCTGTGTGTAGTCCGTACTGATCTCTTACAGGAATGGATGTCATCAAGAGCGATATGAAGCTGTGTGTAGTCCGTACTGATCTCTTATGGGAATGGATGTCATCAAGAGCGATATGAAGCTGTGTGTAGTCCGTACTGATCTCTTACAGGAATGGATGTCATCAAGAGCGATATGAAGCTGTGTGTAGTCCGTACTGATCTCTTATGGGAATGGATGTCATCAAGAGCGATATGAAGCTGTGTGTAGTCCGTACTGATCTCTTATGGGAATGGATGTCATCAAGAGCGATATGAAGCTGTGTGTAGTCCGTACTGATCTCTTATGGGAATGGATGTCATCAAGAGCGATATGAAGCTGTGTGTAGTCCGTACTGATCTCTTATGGGAATGGATGTCATCAAGAGCGATATGAAGCTGTGTGTAGTCCGTACTGATCTCTTACGGGAATGGATGTCATCAAGAGCGATATGAAGCTGTGTGTAGTCCGTACTGATCTCTTACGGGAATGGATGTCATCAAGAGCGATATGAAGCTGTGTGTAGTCCGTACTGATCTCTTACGGGAATGGATGTTATCAAGAGCGATATGAAGCTGTGTGTAGTCCGTACTGATCTCTTACGGGAATGGATGTTATCAAGAGCGATATGAAGCTGTGTGTAGTCCGTACTGATCTCTTACAGGAATGGATGTCATCAAGAGCGATATGAAGCTGTGTGTAGTCCGTACTGATCTCTTATGGGAATGGATGTCATCAAGAGCGATATGAAGCTGTGTGTAGTCCGTACTGATCTCTTACAGGAATGGATGTCATCAAGAGCGATATGAAGCTGTGTGTAGTCCGTACTGATCTCTTACAGGAATGGATGTTATAAAGAGCGATATGAAGCTGTGTTGTCCGTACTGATCTCTTACAGGAATGGATGTCATCAAGAGCGATATGAAGCTGTGTGTAGTCCGTACTGATCTCTTACAGGAATGGATGTTATAAAGAGCGATATGAAGCTGTGTTGTCCGTACTGATCTCTTACAGGAATGGATGTCATCAAGAGCGATATGAAGCTGTGTGTAGTCCGTACTGATCTCTTACGGGAATGGATGTCATCAAGAGCGATATGAAGCTGTGTGTAGTCCGTACTGATCTCTTACGGGAATGGATGTCATCAAGAGCGATATGAAGCTGTGTGTAGTCCGTACTGATCTCTTACGGGAATGGATGTTATCAAGAGCGATATGAAGCTGTGTGTAGTCCGTACTGATCTCTTACGGGAATGGATGTTATCAAGAGCGATATGAAGCTGTGTGTAGTCCGTACTGATCTCTTACAGGAATGGATGTCATCAAGAGCGATATGAAGCTGTGTGTAGTCCGTACTGATCTCTTATGGGAATGGATGTCATCAAGAGCGATATGAAGCTGTGTGTAGTCCGTACTGATCTCTTACAGGAATGGATGTCATCAAGAGCGATATGAAGCTGTGTGTAGTCCGTACTGATCTCTTACGGGAATGGATGTCATCAAGAGCGATAAGAAGCTGTGTGTAGTCCGTACTGATCTCTTATGGGAATGGATGTCATCAAGAGCGATATGAAGCTGTGTGTAGTCCGTACTGATCTCTTATGGGAATGGATGTCATCAAGACCGATATGAAGCTGTGTGTAGTCCGTACTGATCTCTTACGGGAATGGATGTCATCAAGACCGATATGAAGTTGTGTGTAGTCCGTACTGATCTCTTACAGGAATGGATGTTATAAAGAGCGATATGAAGCTGTGTTGTCCGTACTGATCTCTTACGGGAATGGATGTTATCAAGAGCGATATGAAGCTGTGTGTAGTCCGTACTGATCTCTTACGGGAATGGATGTCATCAAGAGCGATATGAAGCTGTGTGTAGTCCGTACTGATCTCTTACGGGAATGGATGTCATCAAGATCGATATGAAGCTGTGTGTAGTCCGTACTGATCTCTTACGGGAATGGATGTTATCAGGAGCGATATGAAGCTGTGTGTAGTCCGTACTGATCTCTTACGGGAATGGATGTTATCAGGAGCGATATGAAGCTGTGTGTAGTCCGTACTGATCTCTTACGGGAATGGATGTTATCAGGAGCGATATGAAGCTGTGTGTAGTCCGTACTGATCTCTTACGGGAATGGATGTTATCAAGAGCGATATGAAGCTGTGTGTAGTCCGTACTGATCTCTTACGGGAATGGATGTTATCAAGAGCGATATGAAGCTGTGTGTAGTCCGTACTGATCTCTTACGGGAATGGATGTTATCAAGAGCGATATGAAGCTGTGTGTAGTCCGTACTGATCTCTTACGGGAATGGATGTCATCAAGAGCGATATGAAGCTGTGTGTAGTCCGTACTGATCTCTTACGGGAATGGATGTTATCAAGAGCGATATGAAGCTGTGTGTAGTCCGTACTGATCTCTTACGGGAATGGATGTTATCAGGAGCGATATGAAGCTGTGTGTAGTCCGTACTGATCTCTTACGGGAATGGTTGTTATCAAGAGCGATATGAAGCTGTGTGTAGTCCGTACTGATCTCTTACGGGAATGGATGTTATCAAGAGCGATATGAAGCTGTGTGTAGTCCGTACTGATCTCTTACGGGAATGGATGTTATCAAGAGCGATATGAAGCTGTGTGTAGTCCGTACTGATCTCTTACGGGAATGGATGTCATCAAGAGCGATATGAAGCTGTGTGTAGTCCGTACTGATCTCTTACGGGAATGGATGTCATCAAGAGCGATATGAAGCTGTGTGTAGTCCGTACTGATCTCTTACGGGAATGGATGTCATCAAGAGCGATTTGAAGCTGTGTGTAGTCCGTACTGATCTCTTACGGGAATGGATGTCATCAAGAGCGATATGAAGCTGTGTGTAGTCCGTACTGATCTCTTACGGGAATGGATGTCATCAAGAGCGATATGAAGCTGTGTGTAGTTCGTACTGATCTCTTACGGGAATGGATGTCATCAAGAGCGATATGAAGCTGTGTGTAGTCCGTACTGATCTCTTACGGGAATGGATGTCATCAAGAGCGATATGAAGCTGTGTGTAGTCCGTACTGATCTCTTACGGGAATGGATGTCATCAAGAGCGATATGAAGCTGTGTGTAGTCCGTACTGATCTCTTACGGGAATGGATGTTATCAAGAGCGATATGAAGCTGTGTGTAGTCCGTACTGATCTCTTATGGGAATGGATGTCATCAAGAGCGATATGAAGCTGTGTGTAGTCCGTACTGATCTCTTACGGGAATGGATGTTATCAAGAGCGATATGAAGCTGTGTGTAGTCCGTACTGATCTCTTACGGGAATGGATGTCATCAAGAGCGATATGAAGCTGTGTGTAGTCCGTACTAATCTCTTACGGGAATGGATGTTATCAAGAGCGATATTAAGCTGTGTGTAGTCCGTACTGATCTCTTACGGGAATGGATGTCATCAAGAGCGATATGAAGCTGTGTGTAGTCCGTACTGATCTCTTACGGGAATGGATGTTATCAAGAGCGATATGAAGCTGTGTGTAGTCCGTACTGATCTCTTATGGGAATGGATGTCATCAAGAGCGATATGAAGCTGTGTGTAGTCCGTACTGATCTCTTATGGGAATGGATGTTATCAAGAGCGATATGAAGCTGTGTGTAGTCCGTACTGATCTCTTACGGGAATGTCATCAAGAGCGATATGAAGCTGTGTGTAGTCCGTACTGATCTCTTACGGGAATGGATGTTATCAAGAGCGATATGAAGCTGTGTGTAGTCCGTACTGATCTCTTACGGGAATGGATGTTATCAAGAGCGATATGAAGCTGTGTGTAGTCCGTACTGATCTCTTACGGGAATGGATGTCATCAAGAGCGATATGAAGCTGTGTGTAGTCCGTACTGATCTCTTACGGGAATAGATGTTATCACGAGCGATATGAAGCTGTGTGTAGTCCGTACAGATCTCTTACGGGAATGGATGTTATCAAGAGCGATATGAAGCTGTGTGTAGTCCGTACAGATCTCTTACGGGAATGGATGTCATCAAGAGCGATATGAAGCTGTGTGTAGTCCGTACTGATCTCTTACGGGAATGGATGTCATCAAGAGCGATATGAAGCTATGTGTAGTCCGTACTGATCTCTTACGGGAATGGATGTTATCAAGAGTGATATGAAGCTGTGTGTAGTCCGTACTGATCTCTTACGGGAATGGATGTTATCAAGAGCGATATGAAGCTGTGTGTAGTCCGTACTGATCTCTTACGGGAATGGATGTCATCAAGAGCGATATGAAGCTGTGTGTAGTCCGTACTGATCTCTTACGGGAATGGATGTTATCAAGAGCGATATGAAGCTGTGTGTAGTCCGTACTGATCTCTTACGGGAATGGCTGTTATCAAGAGCGATATGAAGCTGTGTGTAGTCCGTACTGATCTCTTACGGGAATGGATGTCATCAAGAGCGATATGAAGCTGTGTGTAGTCCGTACTGATCTCTTACGGGAATGGATGTTATCAAGAGCGATATGAAGCTGTGTGTAGTCCGTACTGATCTCTTACGGGAATGTTATCAAGAGCGATATGAAGCTGTGTGTAGTCCGTACTGATCTCTTACGGGAATGGATGTTATCAAGAGCGATATGAAGCTGTGTGTAGTCCGTACTGATCTCTTACGGGAATGGATGTTATCAAGAGCGATATGAAGCTGTGTGTAGTCCGTACTGATCTCTTACGGGAATGGATGTTATCAAGAGCGATATGAAGCTGTGTGTAGTCCGTACTGATCTCTTATGGGAATGGATGTCATCAAGAGCGATATGAAGCTGTGTGTAGTCCGTACTGATCTCTTATGGGAATGGATGTTATCAAGAGCGATATGAAGCTGTGTGTAGTCCGTACTGATCTCTTACGGGAATGTCATCAATAGCGATATGAAGCTGTGTGTAGTCCGTACTGATCTCTTACGGGAATGGATGTTATCAAGAGCGATATGAAGCTGTGTGTAGTCCGTACTGATCTCTTACGGGAATGGATGTCATCAAGAGCGATAAGAAGCTGTGTGTAGTCCGTACTGATCTCTTACGGGAATGGATTTTATCAAGAGCGATATGAAGCTGTGTGTAGTCCGTACTGATCTCTTACGGGAATGGATGTCATCAAGAGCGATATGAAGCTGTGTGTAGTCCGTACTGATCTCTTACGGGAATGGATGTTATCGAGAGCGATATGAAGCTGTGTGTAGTCCGTACTGATCTCTTACGGGAATGGTTGTTATCAAGAGCGATATGAAGCTGTGTGTAGTCCGTACTGATCTCTTACGGGAATGGATGTTATCAAGAGCGATATGAAGCTGTGTGTAGTCCGTACTGTTCTCTTACGGGAATGGATGTTATCAAGAGCGATATGAAGCTGTGTGTAGTCCGTACTGATCTCTTACGGGAATGGATGTTATCAAGAGCGATATGAAGCTGTGTGTAGTCCGTACTGATCTCTTACGGGAATGGATGTTATCAAGAGCGATATGAAGCTGTGTGTAGTCCGTACTGATCTCTTACGGGAATGGATGTTATCAGGAGCGATATGAAGCTGTGTGTAGTCCGTACTGATCTCTTACGGGAATGGATGTCATCAAGAGCGATATGAAGCTGTGTGTAGTCCGTACTGATCTCTTACGGGAATGGATGTTATCAAGAGCGATATGAAGCTGTGTGTAGTCCGTACTGATCTCTTACGGGAATGGATGTTATCAAGAGCGATATGAAGCTGTGTGTAGTCCGTACTGATCTCTTACGGGAATGGATGTTATCAAGAGCGATATGAAGCTGTGTGTAGTCCGTACTGATCTCTTACGGGAATGGATGTCAACAAGAGCGATATGAAGCTGTGTGTAGTCCGTACTGATCTCTTACGGGAATGGATGTTATCAAGAGCGATATGAAGCTGTGTGTAGTCCGTAATGATCTCTTACGGGAATGGATGTCATCAAGAGCGATATGAAGCTGTGTGTAGTCCGTACTGATCTCTTATGGGAATGGATGTCATCAAGATCGATATGAAGCTGTGTGTAGTCCGTACTGATCTCTTACGGGAATGGATGTCATCAAGAGCGATATGAAGCTGTGTGTAGTCCGTACTGATCTCTTACGGGAATGGATGTCATCAAGAGCGATATGAAGCTGTGTGTAGTCCGTACTGATCTCTTACGGGAATGGATGTCATCAAGATCGATATGAAGCTGTGTGTAGTCCGTACTGATCTCTTACGGGAATGGATGTCATCAAGAGCGATATGAAGCTGTGTGTAGTCCGTACTGATCTCTTACGGGAATGGATGTTATCAAGAGCGATATGAAGCTGTGTGTAGTCCGTACTGATCTCTTATGGGAATGGATGTCATCAAGAGCGATATGAAGCTGTGTGTAGTCCGTACTGATCTCTTATGGGAATGGATGTCATCAAGACCGATATGAAGCTGTGTGTAGTCCGTACTGATCTCTTACAGGAATGGATGTCATCAAGAGCGATATGAAGCTGTGTGTAGTCCGTACTGATCTCTTACAGGAATGGATGTCATCAAGAGCGATATGAAGCTGTGTGTAGTCCGTACTGATCTCTTACGGGAATGGATGTTATCAAGAGCGATATGAAGCTGTGTGTAGTCCGTACTGATCTCTTACGGGAATGGATGTTATCAAGAGCGATATGAAGCTGTGTGTAGTCCGTACTGATCTCTTACGGGAATGGATGTTATCAAGAGCGATATGAAGCTGTGTGTAGTCCGTACTGATCTCTTACAGGAATGGATGTCATCAAGACCGATATGAAGCTGTGTGTAGTCCGTACTGATCTCTTATTGGAATGGATGTCATCAAGAGCGATATGAAGCTGTGTGTAGTCCGTACTGATCTCTTACAGGAATGGATGTCATCAAGAGCGATATGAAGCTGTGTGTAGTCCGTACTGATCTCTTACAGGAATGGATGTCATCAAGAGCGATATGAAGCTGTGTGTAGTCCGTACTGATCTCTTATGGGAATGGATGTCATCAAGAGCGATATGAAGCTGTGTGTAGTCCGTACTGATCTCTTACAGGAATGGATGTCATCAAGAGCGATATGAAGCTGTGTGTAGTCCGTACTGATCTCTTATGGGAATGGATGTCATCAAGAGCGATATGAAGCTGTGTGTAGTCCGTACTGATCTCTTATGGGAATGGATGTCATCAAGAGCGATATGAAGCTGTGTGTAGTCCGTACTGATCTCTTATGGGAATGGATGTCATCAAGAGCGATATGAAGCTGTGTGTAGTCCGTACTGATCTCTTACGGGAATGGATGTCATCAAGAGCGATATGAAGCTGTGTGTAGTCCGTACTGATCTCTTACGGGAATGGATGTCATCAAGAGCGATATGAAGCTGTGTGTAGTCCGTACTGATCTCTTACGGGAATGGATGTTATCAAGAGCGATATGAAGCTGTGTGTAGTCCGTACTGATCTCTTACGGGAATGGATGTTATCAAGAGCGATATGAAGCTGTGTGTAGTCCGTACTGATCTCTTACAGGAATGGATGTCATCAAGAGCGATATGAAGCTGTGTGTAGTCCGTACTGATCTCTTATGGGAATGGATGTCATCAAGAGCGATATGAAGCTGTGTGTAGTCCGTACTGATCTCTTACAGGAATGGATGTCATCAAGAGCGATATGAAGCTGTGTGTAGTCCGTACTGATCTCTTACAGGAATGGATGTTATAAAGAGCGATATGAAGCTGTGTTGTCCGTACTGATCTCTTACAGGAATGGATGTCATCAAGAGCGATATGAAGCTGTGTGTAGTCCGTACTGATCTCTTACAGGAATGGATGTTATAAAGAGCGATATGAAGCTGTGTTGTCCGTACTGATCTCTTACAGGAATGGATGTCATCAAGAGCGATATGAAGCTGTGTGTAGTCCGTACTGATCTCTTACGGGAATGGATGTCATCAAGAGCGATATGAAGCTGTGTGTAGTCCGTACTGATCTCTTACGGGAATGGATGTCATCAAGAGCGATATGAAGCTGTGTGTAGTCCGTACTGATCTCTTACGGGAATGGATGTTATCAAGAGCGATATGAAGCTGTGTGTAGTCCGTACTGATCTCTTACGGGAATGGATGTTATCAAGAGCGATATGAAGCTGTGTGTAGTCCGTACTGATCTCTTACAGGAATGGATGTCATCAAGAGCGATATGAAGCTGTGTGTAGTCCGTACTGATCTCTTATGGGAATGGATGTCATCAAGAGCGATATGAAGCTGTGTGTAGTCCGTACTGATCTCTTACAGGAATGGATGTCATCAAGAGCGATATGAAGCTGTGTGTAGTCCGTACTGATCTCTTACGGGAATGGATGTCATCAAGAGCGATAAGAAGCTGTGTGTAGTCCGTACTGATCTCTTATGGGAATGGATGTCATCAAGAGCGATATGAAGCTGTGTGTAGTCCGTACTGATCTCTTATGGGAATGGATGTCATCAAGACCGATATGAAGCTGTGTGTAGTCCGTACTGATCTCTTACGGGAATGGATGTCATCAAGACCGATATGAAGTTGTGTGTAGTCCGTACTGATCTCTTACAGGAATGGATGTTATAAAGAGCGATATGAAGCTGTGTTGTCCGTACTGATCTCTTACGGGAATGGATATCATCAAGAGCGATATGAAGCTGTGTGTAGTCCGTACTGATCTCTTATGGGAATGGATGTCATCAAGACCGATATGAAGCTGTGTGTAGTCCGTACTGATCTCTTACAGGAATGGATGTTATAAAGAGCGATATGAAGCTGTGTGTAGTCCGTACTGATCTCTTACGGGAATGGATGTTATCAGGAGCGATATGAAGCTGTGTGTAGTCCGTACTGATCTCTTACGGGAATGGATGTCATCAAGAGCGATATGAAGCTGTGTGTAGTCCGTACTGATCTCTTACGGGAATGGATGTTATCAAGAGCGATATGAAGCTGTGTGTAGTCCGTACTGATCTCTTACGGGAATGGATGTTATCAAGAGCGATATGAAGCTGTGTGTAGTCCGTACTGATCTCTTACGGGAATGGATGTTATCAAGAGCGATATGAAGCTGTGTGTAGTCCGTACTGATCTCTTACGGGAATGGATGTCATCAAGAGCGATATGAAGCTGTGTGTAGTCCGTACTGATCTCTTATGGGAATGGATGTCATCAAGACCGATATGAAGCTGTGTGTAGTCCGTACTGATCTCTTACAGGAATGGATGTCATCAAGAGCGATATGAAGCTGTGTGTAGTCCGTACTGATCTCTTATGGGAATGGATGTCATCAAGAGCGATATGAAGCTGTGTGTAGTCCGTACTGATCTCTTATGGGAATGGATGTCATCAAGACCGATATGAAGCTGTGTGTAGTCCGTACTGATCTCTTACAGGAATGGATGTTATAAAGAGCGATATGAAGCTGTGTTGTCCGTACTGATCTCTTACGGGAATGGATGTTATCAGGAGCGATATGAAGCTGTGTGTAGTCCGTACTGATCTCTTATGGGAATGGATGTTATCAGGAGCGATATGAAGCTGTGTGTAGTCCGTACTGATCTCTTACATGAATGGATGTCATCAAGAGCGATATGAAGCTGTGTGTAGTCCGTACTGATCTCTTACGGGAATGGATGTTATCAAGAGCGATATGAAGCTGTGTGTAGTCCGTACTGATCTCTTACGGGAATGGATGTCATCAAGAGCGATATGAAGCTGTGTGTAGTCCGTACTGATCTCTTATGGGAATGGATGTCATCAAGAGCGATATGAAGCTGTGTGTAGTCCGTACTGATCTCTTACAGGAATGGATGTTATAAAGAGCGATATGAAGCTGTGTTGTCCGTACTGATCTCTTACGGGAATGGATGTTATCAGGAGCGATATGAAGCTGTGTGTAGTCCGTACTGATCTCTTACGGGAATGGATGTTATCAGGAGCGATATGAAGCTGTGTGTAGTCCGTACTGATCTCTTACAGGAATGGATGTTATCAAGAGCGATATGAAGCTGTGTGTAGTCCGTACTGATCTCTTACGGGAATGGATGTCATCAAGAGCGATATGAAGCTGTGTGTAGTCCGTACTGATCTCTTACGGGAATGGATGTCATCAAGAGCGATATGAAGCTGTGTGTAGTCCGTACTGATCTCTTACGGGAATGGATGTCATCAAGAGCGATTTGAAGCTGTGTGTAGTCCGTACTGATCTCTTACGGGAATGGATGTCATCAAGAGCGATATGAAGCTGTGTGTAGTCCGTACTGATCTCTTACGGGAATGGATGTCATCAAGAGCGATATGAAGCTGTGTGTAGTCCGTACTGATCTCTTACGGGAATGGATGTCATCAAGAGCGATATGAAGCTGTGTGTAGTCCGTACTGATCTCTTACGGGAATGGATGTCATCAAGAGCGATATGAAGCTGTGTGTAGTCCGTACTGATCTCTTACGGGAATGGATGTCATCAAGAGCGATATGAAGCTGTGTGTAGTCCGTACTGATCTCTTACGGGAATGGATGTTATCAAGAGCGATATGAAGCTGTGTGTAGTCCGTACTGATCTCTTATGGGAATGGATGTCATCAAGAGCGATATGAAGCTGTGTGTAGTCCGTACTGATCTCTTACGGGAATGGATGTTATCAAGAGCGATATGAAGCTGTGTGTAGTCCGTACTGATCTCTTACGGGAATGGATGTCATCAAGAGCGATATGAAGCTGTGTGTAGTCCGTACTAATCTCTTACGGGAATGGATGTTATCAAGAGCGATATTAAGCTGTGTGTAGTCCGTACTGATCTCTTACGGGAATGGATGTCATCAAGAGCGATATGAAGCTGTGTGTAGTCCGTACTGATCTCTTACGGGAATGGATGTTATCAAGAGCGATATGAAGCTGTGTGTAGTCCGTACTGATCTCTTATGGGAATGGATGTCATCAAGAGCGATATGAAGCTGTGTGTAGTCCGTACTGATCTCTTATGAGAATGGATGTTATCAAGAGCGATATGAAGCTGTGTGTAGTCCGTACTGATCTCTTACGGGAATGGATGTTATCAAGAGCGATATGAAGCTGTGTGTAGTCCGTACTGATCTCTTACGGGAATGGATGTTATCAAGAGCGATATGAAGCTGTGTGTAGTCCGTACTGATCTCTTACAGGAATGGATGTCATCAAGAGCGATATGAAGCTGTGTGTAGTCCGTACTGATCTCTTATGGGAATGGATGTCATCAAGAGCGATATGAAGCTGTGTGTAGTCCGTACTGATCTCTTACAGGAATGGATGTCATCAAGAGCGATATGAAGCTGTGTGTAGTCCGTACTGATCTCTTACAGGAATGGATGTTATAAAGAGCGATATGAAGCTGTGTTGTCCGTACTGATCTCTTACAGGAATGGATGTCATCAAGAGCGATATGAAGCTGTGTGTAGTCCGTACTGATCTCTTACAGGAATGGATGTTATAAAGAGCGATATGAAGCTGTGTTGTCCGTACTGATCTCTTACAGGAATGGATGTCATCAAGAGCGATATGAAGCTGTGTGTAGTCCGTACTGATCTCTTACGGGAATGGATGTCATCAAGAGCGATATGAAGCTGTGTGTAGTCCGTACTGATCTCTTACGGGAATGGATGTCATCAAGAGCGATATGAAGCTGTGTGTAGTCCGTACTGATCTCTTACGGGAATGGATGTTATCAAGAGCGATATGAAGCTGTGTGTAGTCCGTACTGATCTCTTACGGGAATGGATGTTATCAAGAGCGATATGAAGCTGTGTGTAGTCCGTACTGATCTCTTACAGGAATGGATGTCATCAAGAGCGATATGAAGCTGTGTGTAGTCCGTACTGATCTCTTATGGGAATGGATGTCATCAAGAGCGATATGAAGCTGTGTGTAGTCCGTACTGATCTCTTACAGGAATGGATGTCATCAAGAGCGATATGAAGCTGTGTGTAGTCCGTACTGATCTCTTATGGGAATGGATGTCATCAAGACCGATATGAAGCTGTGTGTAGTCCGTACTGATCTCTTACAGGAATGGATGTCATCAAGAGCGATATGAAGCTGTGTGTAGTCCGTACTGATCTCTTATGGGAATGGATGTCATCAAGAGCGATATGAAGCTGTGTGTAGTCCGTACTGATCTCTTATGGGAATGGATGTCATCAAGACCGATATGAAGCTGTGTGTAGTCCGTACTGATCTCTTACAGGAATGGATGTTATAAAGAGCGATATGAAGCTGTGTTGTCCGTACTGATCTCTTACGGGAATGGATGTTATCAGGAGCGATATGAAGCTGTGTGTAGTCCGTACTGATCTCTTATGGGAATGGATGTTATCAGGAGCGATATGAAGCTGTGTGTAGTCCGTACTGATCTCTTACATGAATGGATGTCATCAAGAGCGATATGAAGCTGTGTGTAGTCCGTACTGATCTCTTACGGGAATGGATGTTATCAAGAGCGATATGAAGCTGTGTGTAGTCCGTACTGATCTCTTACGGGAATGGATGTCATCAAGAGCGATATGAAGCTGTGTGTAGTCCGTACTGATCTCTTATGGGAATGGATGTCATCAAGAGCGATATGAAGCTGTGTGTAGTCCGTACTGATCTCTTACAGGAATGGATGTTATAAAGAGCGATATGAAGCTGTGTTGTCCGTACTGATCTCTTACGGGAATGGATGTTATCAGGAGCGATATGAAGCTGTGTGTAGTCCGTACTGATCTCTTACGGGAATGGATGTTATCAGGAGCGATATGAAGCTGTGTGTAGTCCGTACTGATCTCTTACAGGAATGGATGTTATCAAGAGCGATATGAAGCTGTGTGTAGTCCGTACTGATCTCTTACGGGAATGGATGTCATCAAGAGCGATATGAAGCTGTGTGTAGTCCGTACTGATCTCTTACGGGAATGGATGTCATCAAGAGCGATATGAAGCTGTGTGTAGTCCGTACTGATCTCTTACGGGAATGGATGTCATCAAGAGCGATTTGAAGCTGTGTGTAGTCCGTACTGATCTCTTACGGGAATGGATGTCATCAAGAGCGATATGAAGCTGTGTGTAGTCCGTACTGATCTCTTACGGGAATGGATGTCATCAAGAGCGATATGAAGCTGTGTGTAGTCCGTACTGATCTCTTACGGGAATGGATGTCATCAAGAGCGATATGAAGCTGTGTGTAGTCCGTACTGATCTCTTACGGGAATGGATGTCATCAAGAGCGATATGAAGCTGTGTGTAGTCCGTACTGATCTCTTACGGGAATGGATGTCATCAAGAGCGATATGAAGCTGTGTGTAGTCCGTACTGATCTCTTACGGGAATGGATGTTATCAAGAGCGATATGAAGCTGTGTGTAGTCCGTACTGATCTCTTATGGGAATGGATGTCATCAAGAGCGATATGAAGCTGTGTGTAGTCCGTACTGATCTCTTACGGGAATGGATGTTATCAAGAGCGATATGAAGCTGTGTGTAGTCCGTACTGATCTCTTACGGGAATGGATGTCATCAAGAGCGATATGAAGCTGTGTGTAGTCCGTACTAATCTCTTACGGGAATGGATGTTATCAAGAGCGATATTAAGCTGTGTGTAGTCCGTACTGATCTCTTACGGGAATGGATGTCATCAAGAGCGATATGAAGCTGTGTGTAGTCCGTACTGATCTCTTACGGGAATGGATGTTATCAAGAGCGATATGAAGCTGTGTGTAGTCCGTACTGATCTCTTATGGGAATGGATGTCATCAAGAGCGATATGAAGCTGTGTGTAGTCCGTACTGATCTCTTATGAGAATGGATGTTATCAAGAGCGATATGAAGCTGTGTGTAGTCCGTACTGATCTCTTACGGGAATGTCATCAAGAGCGATATGAAGCTGTGTGTAGTCCGTACTGATCTCTTACGGGAATGGATGTTATCAAGAGCGATATGAAGCTGTGTGTAGTCCGTACTGATCTCTTACGGGAATGGATGTTATCAAGAGCGATATGAAGCTGTGTGTAGTCCGTACTGATCTCTTACGGGAATGGATGTCATCAAGAGCGATATGAAGCTGTGTGTAGTCCGTACTGATCTCTTACGGGAATAGATGTTATCACGAGCGATATGAAGCTGTGTGTAGTCCGTACAGATCTCTTACGGGAATGGATGTTATCAAGAGCGATATGAAGCTGTGTGTAGTCCGTACTGATCTCTTACGGGAATGGATGTCATCAAGAGCGATATGAAGCTGTGTGTAGTCCGTACTGATCTCTTACGGGAATGGATGTCATCAAGAGCGATATGAAGCTATGTGTAGTCCGTACTGATCTCTTACGGGAATGGATGTTATCAAGAGTGATATGAAGCTGTGTGTAGTCCGTACTGATCTCTTACGGGAATGGATGTTATCAAGAGCGATATGAAGCTGTGTGTAGTCCGTACTGATCTCTTACGGGAATGGATGTCATCAAGAGCGATATGAAGCTGTGTGTAGTCCGTACTGATCTCTTACGGGAATGGATGTTATCAAGAGCGATATGAAGCTGTGTGTAGTCCGTACTGATCTCTTACGGGAATGGCTGTTATCAAGAGCGATATGAAGCTGTGTGTAGTCCGTACTGATCTCTTACGGGAATGGATGTCATCAAGAGCGATATGAAGCTGTGTGTAGTCCGTACTGATCTCTTACGGGAATGGATGTTATCAAGAGCGATATGAAGCTGTGTGTAGTCCGTACTGATCTCTTACGGGAATGGATGTCATCAAGAGCGATATGAAGCTGTGTGTAGTCCGTACTGATCTCTTACGGGAATGGATGTTATCAAGAGCGATATGAAGCTGTGTGTAGTCCGTACTGATCTCTTACGGGAATGGATGTTATCAATAGCGATATGAAGCTGTGTGTAGTCCGTACTGATCTCTTACGGGAATGGATGTTATCAAGAGCGATATGAAGCTGTGTGTAGTCCGTACTGATCTCTTACGGGAATGGATGTTATCAAGAGCGATATGAAGCTGTGTGTAGTCCGTACTGATCTCTTACGGGAATGGATGTCATCAAGAGCGATATGAAGCTGTGTGTAGTCCGTACTGATCTCTTACGGGAATGGATGTTATCAAGAGCGATATGAAGCTGTGTGTAGTCCGTACTGATCTCTTACGGGAATGTTATCAAGAGCGATATGAAGCTGTGTGTAGTCCGTACTGATCTCTTACGGGAATGGATGTTATCAAGAGCGATATGAAGCTGTGTGTAGTCCGTACTGATCTCTTACGGGAATGGATGTTATCAAGAGCGATATGAAGCTGTGTGTAGTCCGTACTGATCTCTTACGGGAATGGATGTTATCAAGAGCGATATGAAGCTGTGTGTAGTCCGTACTGATCTCTTACGGGAATGGATGTTATCATGAGCGATATGAAGCTGTGTGTAGTCCGTACTGATCTCTTACGGGAATGGATGTCATCAAGAGCGATATGAAGCTGTGTGTAGTCCGTACTGATCTCTTACGGGAATGGATGTCATCAAGAGCGATATGAAGCTGTGTGTAGTCCGTACTGATCTCTTACGGGAATGGATGTTATCAAGAGCGATATGAAGCTGTGTGTAGTCCGTACTGATCTCTTACGGGAATGGATGTTATCAAGAGCGATATGAAGCTGTGTGTAGTCCGTACTGATCTCTTACGGGAATGGATGTCAACAAGAGCGATATGAAGCTGTGTGTAGTCCGTACTGATCTCTTACGGGAATGGATGTTATCAAGAGCGATATGAAGCTGTGTGTAGTCCGTACTGATCTCTTACGGGAATGGATGTTATCAAGAGCGATATGAAGCTGTGTGTAGTCCGTACTGATCTCTTACGGGAATGGATGTTATCAAGAGCGATATGAAGCTGTGTGTAGTCCGTACTGATCTCTTACGGGAATGGATGTTATCAAGAGCGATATGAAGCTGTGTGTAGTCCGTACTGATCTCTTACGGGAATGGATGTCATCAAGAGCGATATGAAGCTGTGTGTAGTCCGTACTGATCTCTTACGGGAATGGATGTTATCAAGAGCGATATGAAGCTGTGTGTAGTCCGTACTGATCTCTTACGGGAATGTTATCAAGAGCGATATGAAGCTGTGTGTAGTCCGTACTGATCTCTTACGGGAATGGATGTTATCAAGAGCGATATGAAGCTGTGTGTAGTACGTACTGATCTCTTACGGGAATGGATGTTATCAAGAGCGATATGAAGCTGTGTGTAGTCCGTACTGATCTCTTACGGGAATGGATGTTATCAAGAGCGATATGAAGCTGTGTGTAGTCCGTACTGATCTCTTACGGGAATGGATGTTATCACGAGCGATATGAAGCTGTGTGTAGTCCGTACTGATCTCTTACGGGAATGGATGTCATCAAGAGCGATATGAAGCTGTGTGTAGTCCGTACTGATCTCTTACGGGAATGGATGTCATCAAGAGCGATATGAAGCTGTGTGTAGTCCGTACTGATCTCTTACGGGAATGGATGTCATCAAGAGCGATATGAAGCTGTGTGTAGTCCGTACTGATCTCTTACGGGAATGGATGTCATCAAGAGCGATATGAAGCTGTGTGTAGTCCGTACTGATCTCTTACGGGAATGGATGTCATCAAGAGCGATATGAAGCTGTGTGTAGTCCGTACTGATCTCTTACGGGAATGGATGTTATCAAGAGCGATATGAAGCTGTGTGTAGTCCGTACTGATCTCTTATGGGAATGGATGTCATCAAGAGCGATATGAAGCTGTGTGTAGTCCGTACTGATCTCTTACGGGAATGGATGTTATCAAGAGCGATATGAAGCTGTGTGTAGTCCGTACTGATCTCTTACGGGAATGGATGTCATCAAGAGCGATATGAAGCTGTGTGTAGTCCGTACTAATCTCTTACGGGAATGGATGTTATCAAGAGCGATATTAAGCTGTGTGTAGTCCGTACTGATCTCTTACGGGAATGGATGTCATCAAGAGCGATATGAAGCTGTGTGTAGTCCGTACTGATCTCTTACGGGAATGGATGTTATCAAGAGCGATATGAAGCTGTGTGTAGTCCGTACTGATCTCTTATGGGAATGGATGTCATCAAGAGCGATATGAAGCTGTGTGTAGTCCGTACTGATCTCTTATGAGAATGGATGTTATCAAGAGCGATATGAAGCTGTGTGTAGTCCGTACTGATCTCTTACGGGAATGTCATCAAGAGCGATATGAAGCTGTGTGTAGTCCGTACTGATCTCTTACGGGAATGGATGTTATCAAGAGCGATATGAAGCTGTGTGTAGTCCGTACTGATCTCTTACGGGAATGGATGTTATCAAGAGCGATATGAAGCTGTGTGTAGTCCGTACTGATCTCTTACGGGAATGGATGTCATCAAGAGCGATATGAAGCTGTGTGTAGTTCGTACTGATCTCTTACGAGAATAGATGTTATCACGAGCGATATGAAGCTGTGTGTAGTCCGTACAGATCTCTTACGGGAATGGATGTTATCAAGAGCGATATGAAGCTGTGTGTAGTCCGTACTGATCTCTTACGGGAATGGATGTCATCAAGAGCGATATGAAGCTGTGTGTAGTCCGTACTGATCTCTTACGGGAATGGATGTCATCAAGAGCGATATGAAGCTATGTGTAGTCCGTACTGATCTCTTACGGGAATGGATGTTATCAAGAGTGATATGAAGCTGTGTGTAGTCCGTACTGATCTCTTACGGGAATGGATGTTATCAAGAGCGATATGAAGCTGTGTGTAGTCCGTACTGATCTCTTACGGGAATGGATGTCATCAAGAGCGATATGAAGCTGTGTGTAGTCCGTACTGATCTCTTACGGGAATGGATGTTATCAAGAGCGATATGAAGCTGTGTGTAGTCCGTACTGATCTCTTACGGGAATGGCTGTTATCAAGAGCGATATGAAGCTGTGTGTAGTCCGTACTGATCTCTTACGGGAATGGATGTCATCAAGAGCGATATGAAGCTGTGTGTAGTCCGTACTGATCTCTTACGGGAATGGATGTTATCAAGAGCGATATGAAGCTGTGTGTAGTCCGTACTGATCTCTTACGGGAATGGATGTCATCAAGAGCGATATGAAGCTGTGTGTAGTCCGTACTGATCTCTTACGGGAATGGATGTTATCAAGAGCGATATGAAGCTGTGTGTAGTCCGTACTGATCTCTTACGGGAATGGATGTTATCAAGAGCGATATGAAGCTGTGTGTAGTCCGTACTGATCTCTTACGGGAATGGATGTCAACAAGAGCGATATGAAGCTGTGTGTAGTCCGTACTGATCTCTTACGGGAATGGATGTTATCAAGAGCGATATGAAGCTGTGTGTAGTCCGTACTGATCTCTTACGGGAATGGATGTTATCAAGAGCGATATGAAGCTGTGTGTAGTCCGTACTGATCTCTTACGGGAATGGATGTTATCAAGAGCGATATGAAGCTGTGTGTAGTCCGTACTGATCTCTTACGGGAATGGATGTTATCAAGAGCGATATGAAGCTGTGTGTAGTCCGTACTGATCTCTTACGGGAATGGATGTCATCAAGAGCGATATGAAGCTGTGTGTAGTCCGTACTGATCTCTTACGGGAATGGATGTTATCAAGAGCGATATGAAGCTGTGTGTAGTCCGTACTGATCTCTTACGGGAATGTTATCAAGAGCGATATGAAGCTGTGTGTAGTCCGTACTGATCTCTTACGGGAATGGATGTTATCAAGAGCGATATGAAGCTGTGTGTAGTACGTACTGATCTCTTACGGGAATGGATGTTATCAAGAGCGATATGAAGCTGTGTGTAGTCCGTACTGATCTCTTACGGGAATGGATGTTATCAAGAGCGATATGAAGCTGTGTGTAGTCCGTACTGATCTCTTACGGGAATGGATGTTATCACGAGCGATATGAAGCTGTGTGTAGTCCGTACTGATCTCTTACGGGAATGGATGTCATCAAGAGCGATATGAAGCTGTGTGTAGTCCGTACTGATCTCTTACGGGAATGGATGTCATCAAGAGCGATATGAAGCTGTGTGTAGTCCGTACTGATCTCTTACGGGAATGGATGTTATCAAGAGCGATATGAAGCTGTGTGTAGTCCGTACTGATCTCTTACGGGAATGGATGTTATCAAGAGCGATATGAAGCTGTGTGTAGTCCGTACTGATCTCTTACGGGAATGGATGTCAACAAGAGCGATATGAAGCTGTGTGTAGTCCGTACTTATCTCTTACGGGAATGGATGTTATCAAGAGCGATATGAAGCTGTGTGTAGTCCGTACTGATCTCTTACGGGAATGGATGTTATCAAGAGCGATATGAAGCTGTGTGTAGTCCGTACTGATCTCTTACGGGAATGGATGTTATCAAGAGCGATATGAAGCTGTGTGTAGTCCGTACTGATCTCTTACGGGAATGGATGTCATCAAGATCGATATGAAGCTGTGTGTAGTCCGTACTGATCTCTTACGGGAATGGATGTCATCAAGAGCGATATGAAGCTGTGTGTAGTCCGTACTGATCTCTTACGGGAATGGATGTCATCAAGAGCGATATGAAGCTGTGTGTAGTCCGTACTGATCTCTTACGGGAATGGATGTTATCAAGAGCGATATGAAGCTGTGTGTAGTCCGTACTGATCTCTTACGGGAATGGATGTTATCAAGAGCGATATGAAGCTGTGTGTAGTCCGTACTGATCTCTTACGGGAATGGATGTTATCAAGAGCGATATGAAGCTGTGTGTAGTCCGTACTGATCTCTTACGGGAATGGATGTCATCAAGAGCGATTTGAAGCTGTGTGTAGTCCGTACTGATCTCTTACGGGAATGGATGTCATCAAGAGCGATATGAAGCTGTGTGTAGTCCGTACTGATCTCTTACGGGAATGGATGTCATCAAGAGCGATATGAAGCTGTGTGTAGTCCGTACTGATCTCTTACGGGAATGGATGTCATCAAGAGCGATATGAAGCTGTGTGTAGTCCGTACTGATCTCTTACGGGAATGGATGTTATCAAGAGCGATATGAAGCTGTGTGTAGTTATCTGTGATGAAATGAGAACTGGTAATTGTCTTTTTTTGCTAACATTAAATTAAATAAATTAAGTAAAATACAGTGAAATTATTTTTTTAATTATTGTTTATTACATTTTTGCGCACGTTGGCATCTCTCTGAGTGCATTATAGTTATTATATCATTGTTTTATTTGATACTTGTCTGTCTTGTTGTCCACTGACTAGTTTTAAAACCACATCGTTGATCATAACGTGGTGTAGTGTCACAAATACACAGGTATAGCTGGTAGTTGTTCGTTGTCATTAACTCAATTGTTGTCATCTGAGTCTATCCCACATGCACTGAGAGAATCTGTGTTTTCGCAGGATTTGTGCTACTGATAAACGGACATTTTGGTGCAGCTGAGATCTTTACTATAGCAGTATAGGCTTTGCTTTCACGCTTCCCATGCCAGTTACATTTGGCCAACTTCAGTGCAGCGACTGAAACCCAACACTCACAATCAACATTCTGACCAAAGTTAATCTCAACGCTTCGTGTATTGCTGTGAAAATCAAGTAAATTCGAATTTCAACTAAAGTAGAGCTTAATGAGTAAAATAGGTATCAACCATAGTTGCATTTTCCTGCATTCTGAGTAGGTGCTTAGTGGCCTATGCAGAACATGGCTGCATATATACTTTTAGACATGCATGTGCCCAACTTTGAACAAAACCAGCACCATGTAATTAGACACTGACTAAATTAAGGTAATACCAATACATGATTAGTACACAATTGTGGTATTTGATTAGCAACCGTTGCTAATCTTAAACGAGAGGCCGATCACGATCGGCAGATGTTTAACCCATACCTTGGCGATAGTGATTAGCTATTTTCATAAATCTGTACACCAATCTTTTCATGAGTATAAGACTTTCAACAATTCACAGCTTACTATTAATTAATAGTTCCCAAGTGGAATCAGACTTATTGCGCAACTTGCTCAATATGACCATGGATATGGCATTCAATTTCAACCTATTAGGTCACTCCAACACTGATACATGTATGTGTTATAGAGTGATAAAGCTAAATAAGCCCAAGCATAGTCAGACAGATGCACCACAGCTGTTAAAGATATAATAGTTACGAAATTAAGTACATAACATCATAATAACTCTATTTATCTACTTCTTACATTGGAACTGAGTCATAACATTATATTGTTGTGTTAGCTACATACTAAAAAGTTATAGGATCATTAAAATTAGAGACCAATCAATACTTGAACATCTATACAAGTTAGGGGTGTATATATATACCTGGATATTAAATATGATTGATAATGGTTGGATATAAAATATTTTACTGCCGAATTATCAGATAACTAAAGGTGAGATATGAGAATGGTCACATTGAACATATTAGAGTCATAACATTGGATTGCATACAGTATATCTATGGTTAATTTTATTCTAAGCTGATCATTGGAAAGATACAATGTCTGTAAACAGCAGAATATTATTAAATGTGGGGTAAATATTTTCAAAACCATTCAAGCAATACCAAAATCTATACAGGTGAAGAATGTGTCATGATTAACCTGGATGAGATTATAAAAGTTATCGGGAAATATTTGACCAATAAGTAGTCTCACGAATACCAGCACCACTATTATTATTCTGCAGCCCAAATGCAATTGAGTGAATTTCAAAATAAGATATTTCATCTGATAATAGAAATCCTTACTGAACCTGGTTCAAGGTGAAAGAGATAATTTAATATCTACCTATCGGATATCGTGTGTCTATGGAATGGGTTAATTTTAATCCCAAAATCCATGCAAGGGAAAATTGATCACTTTCAACCTGGACATAGAATAGGAGAATGATCAAATGAAAAACATCAGAAGACCATATGATGTGCGGAGAGGGTTAATAATGTTCAATGACATTAGATTATGGAACTATGGAATGGGTGGGTTAATTTATTTCTAAGTTACAGTGTGTGTAAACAACAATGTCTACAAACAACAATGTCTGTAAAACATCCCTACAAATAAACAATGGACTATTCCAATTTGTACTTTTGGAATAGGTTTCTTATTAAGTGTACACCAACTAATGAACCAGTTTCAACAAAGGGGTTAACTTAATATTGCACAGAACAGAATAGAGAGCCATCCATTAATTATATTTTTGACAGATTTGATAAACCAAGTCTGCTAGCCACCAAGGCTGACCATGTGCTATCTATCTAACTCAATCTAGTGCACAGCTAAAATAAATAAAACCAATAAGACAGCCCATATAAAAATGTACCTGGGTAAATCCACCCAGGTTTTTTGGGCCGAAACCCAGGTAAAAATCTATCTACCAAGACATCCACCAACCATCAAGACCCCGCGAAACCTGGGTTTTACCATGATTTACCCACCTGAAACTGGATAAAAGCCCTGGTATGGGTAAACCTGGGTGTAATTACCCAGGTGACCACACCCAGGTGTACCCTACCTGGGTGTTTCCCACCCAGGTCTACCCTGGTGTTTCCTACCTGGGTGTTTCCCCACCCAGGTGTACCATGGTGTTATTTACCCAGGTGTACCCTGGTGTTTCCTACCTGGGTGTTTCCCATCCAGGTTACCTTGGTGTTATTCACCCAGGTGTACCCTGGTGTTTCCTACCTGGGTGTTTCCCACCCAGGTGTACCTTGGTGTTATTCACCCAGGTGTACCCTGGTGATTCCTACCTGGGTGTTTCCCACCCAGGTGTACCTTGGTGTTATTCACCCAGGTGTACCCTGGTGTTTCCTACCTGGGTGTTCCCCACCCAGGTATACCTTGATGTTTCCAACCCAGGTATACCTTGGTGTTTTTTTTTACGCCGGTGTACCTTGGTGTTTTCTTACCCAGGTGGATTTCCCATTGAGATGCACCTGGGTTAGAAAACCCCGTCGTACACCCAGGTAAGGAAACACCAAGGTACACCTGGGTAAGAAAACACCAAGGTACACCTGGGTAAGAAAACACCAAGGTACACCTGGGTAAGAAAACACCAAGGTACACATGGGTAGGAAACACCAAGGAACACCTGGGTGAATAACACCAAGGTACACCTGGGTGGGGATACCAAAGTGAAATGATGAGGATGGCAATGAAGTAGATTTTGATGGGATGCAGCGGTATTGTTATCAATGGAGTTGTTTTAGTATAATAGAACATTAAGGAAACTGATTGTGCAGCAATACAAGTTTATTCAAGGACAACAAACTAACTAAAGATAAAATACATGTATAGAAACACATGTAATATATAAATATATAAACTCATTAAACTACATGGGTTAAAACTTACTGACAACAAGAGTTGGGTTAAAATTTTGATTAAAAAACACTTGCAAAGTCCCTCTTCATACATGAACATGTATATGGTATGTTAGGCAAGTTACATGTACATGTAGTTGCAATGTATACTAGTACCGGTACATGACATACCGGTGGACACAAAAATCATTATTTTAGTTCCAATGTCATTTACCAGAATACATGTACATGTTGTACCTTGCAACTACATCTACAGTGAGGTAGTTTTGTCTCATTTAAACTTTCTAAATGGGTTTCTCCCTTTGAATGACATAAACTAATGTGAGTATACACATGAGCTGTGGTGTGAAATACACACCAAAAAATTATTTCTTAGTCTGAGGACATGTTTCCTGTCATTATCTTACTGCTTACAAATATAGATTTGTAATAATGTGCTGTAATGCTCCAGAAATAGTCATATTTTGTCCTGGTTCATAAGAACATATTATTTCTTAGTGTTAGAAGGACATGTTGTCTGATATTATTTGACTCATAAACCCCCAAATGTACATGTAAACAGAACATTCGGGAAAGAGACACACCATCTTTATCCTGTTTTATATCAGTACTAAGTAGCAATATTGATCAGATAGCAAAATATGCTATAAATAGATTTCAGATGGTAGAGATTAAACAATCACATTAATTGCACCAACTCGAAACAGTTAACATACCCTGTAGAATACAGACTATGATCAAGGAGGGTGTCACACACACCCCCACCCCGCTTTGGTATGTGATATTCAAGCCATTTTCAGGTGGTATGCTATATACATGTACATACCCAATGTTATCTGGTACTAGGATTTCACACGGCAATATAACCGGCATTCACGATTCAGCAAAAGGGCTAGTATGCAGATATAATAGCAGAAAATTATACAAATTTTGAGTATTTTCCAGCTTAAACAGACCCAAGTGATATATTTTTATCTAATTCAGTCTAATGGCTCTTGATATGTTGATGTTTTGGATACTATTTCAGCAAATGTGAGAAAAAGTGGCTTCTTTGGGGCATCAGCTTGTCTGAAAAATATATCAAGGTCCCTAAATCCGATACTACATTTCAGAACAATCCAACCAGTGTCCCATGAAATGGTGGATAATAAACTATCATACCAAATTTGATTCAGATTTGATCACACAAACTAAAATTATGATGCGGAAACCAGAAATTAACACGATTCTAAGTCGAAAAAGGGCCATAACTCTCGCAAAAATGAGCGGAGCACACCTATATTCGAACTTGACCTGTATTTTGGTATGATAAACTTACATACCACATTTGGTTCAGATATGATCACACAAACTGAAGTTTAAATGTCTATTAGGCGACACCAATTTTTAAGTCTGGTTTACGAACATGTGGGCTGATGTGGGGAGAAAAAAAGTAGATGCAGGAGGGGAAAAAAATAAAAATAAAAAAAATTGTCCCCCCCCCCCCCAATTTATATCAAGTAAATCTTGAAATTTTACATAAATTTTACAAAAATTGTGAAAAAAAACTTTTCGAATGAAATTCTGAACCAAACAAGACATTTCTTGTCATGAAATACATGAAAATATGGATCTGCAAATGATCATAAGCAGAACCGGATGCGACAGCACATGAAAATCAGTACGCGTGTAAAAAAATTTGGGACAAAAAAATAAAAAAAAAATTCATGAAATGGATAAAAAGTTGTAGGAGGTGTTCGTAAACCGGACTTAAAAATTGGTGTCGCCTTATGTGTATATAACTCATATAGCTAACTATTAAAGGTGCTCAATCAGATTCGATGGTCCCCATATAATTAGATTCCAACAACAACATTTTTTTTAGAAATGCTGCTTCAGTAATATCAGAATCGATTAATTGCCCAAAAATAATGCTAACCACTGTCAACTACATGTATATTATAAAATCGCCTGATACGTTATATTTATCAACATGCTGTTCGACGAAGTTTGACCTTATTATCAACACAAAGCCTCTTCATTTTAGAGTTATCCATCTTCATCCGCAATTTGGTCTGAGACCGTCGGCTCGTCAAATTTTTCTGGGCCACTATTAAGTATCGATGGTGATTAATATTAAAATTTCAAAAATTGATATCTAATAACTCTGAGCTTTGATACATGTAGGTGGGTCCCTCGACTTGATTAAAATATTTTTACCCCCCCCCCCCCGATTCCATATACATGTATATGTAAATAGCAAATGAGGGGCACTTAATCGGATTATGCATCTTTAAACTGTATTTGAATTTAAAGATGCATAATCTGATTAAGGGCCCCCTGAATTAATGCTCGCACATTACTCTTTATTTGGACTTGGGGGGTAAAAGATATTTGGTACGAGTCGAGGAACCCACCACCTATCAAAGCTCAGAGTTATTAGATATCAATTTTTGAAATATACTATTTTTCACGATCAAGAATTAATAGTGGCCCACGGTCTCGGACCAAATTTCAGATGAAGATGGATAACTCTAAAATCAAGAGGCTTTCTGTTGATAATAAGGCCAAATTTTGTAGAACAACATGTTGATAAATAACATATGTCAGGCAATTGTATACTTTAGTTGACAGTGGTTAGCATTATTTTAGGGCAATTAATCAATTCTGATAACGTAACTGAAGCAGCCTTTCTAAATACAAATGTATGATGTTGGAATCTGATTATATGGGTATCATCGAACCGGATTGAGTACCTTTAAAATGAACTGTATCCAGTATAAACATGTTAAACCTGATAATTAATTAGAGCATGCAGTCCCTGTTGACATGCGGTATCCGCTGGTAATCTTACCACAGTAATATGTGTTAACTGTGATAACCAAGTTAATTGTTTTTACCACAAAAATTCTGAATTCTATCTAGACATTTTGAAACAATAAAAAAAAATTCTGGTGTGATTACAATGTCAACTTTAAAACAAAATTCATATAAACATCGCATGAAAAATACAGCCTAACTGCAAATGTGAGGTGGACCACATTCTGCGGCGGTATAACTGACTGCGGTTGATCGCATGAACACGCCTGAATACTGCAGTAATACCCGAGTAATATAAGGCGAGTTGATTAATTAAAGCATAGCTGTAATTTTACATGTATGTCCTATACACTTTGTTGGGAAAGAGAATATAGCTGTGCGACAATGTTAATCCTGATGAGCTAAGTTAGAAATTTTTCAATCGAAACCTCATAAAAAAAGATTTAAATTCAGTTCTCAATTTTCGAACACTTCTAGGAAATTGTTCAAAAATATTGTTAAAAGATGCCCATTCGATTTGACACTGTAAATATACCCTGTTCAAGTGTTCCTGCTAATGTGCTATGATGCGGTTGGGTCCTGCTTAATTGCTATGAATTGCACTACCCGCATCATAGCAATTCAGCAGGACCACCAGCATCATAGCATATTAGCAGGACCACTTGGCCAGTGGTAAAATAGTTTGTTTTCCATACGGATATGTGTTTTCAAATAATCATGTAATGATATCTAACATACATGTATATGATCCCATTTATAGGTTTTATTCATCACGGCCAGATAAACTTTGTATACAGACAGTTTTACCAAACTTAGAATTTTTATTAGGTGCTTTCATTGTAGCTGTAATTACTAGTATTAAAAGAGTGCTCAATAAAGTTTGTTTTATCATTTATGCTCATTTGGAATTTGGATGCTATTTAATTCTGTTTATCTATATAATTGGCTGCACTGCTAAATTTTGACTCATTTCAGTCATTTGATGTCAGTACATGTAGTTGTCCATCGAAATGGCGAACACAACCAAAGACAAATTACAAGAGGAAAGACAACAAATACATTTGATGTGCACTAAAACAGATACAGTAGTGCCCTAAGAAATCGACCCCTTAACCACAGCAGAATTATGTGTAACTTTCAGGATTTAGTCGGATATATGGCTTGTTGCCATTCATCGGAAAGCTCTCCCCGAGTTTAATACCCGTAATTCTGCTGTGGTTAAGGAGTCGATTAATTAGAGCATTACTGTAGTTACAAATGTATGTCTAGCCTCCTGTTGTGTCACTAATAAGATCTTTAATTCACATACGGTACACATGTACATGTACATGTACTATATAGTACCCGTTCAAGCGTTTACAAGTGCCAGTCATCGAGAAACTGACCAAAAGTTTTGGTAGTATATAATATAGGCTAGCACTGCACTTGGGCTACATGTACATGTACTGTAAGTGATTATAATGTACTATTTTTATATTCTGCTGTGAAAGTGTTGCTGAATGAAATTTAAGTTTACCCCGATATTCTAAGTCCGCTCGACTAAGATGGGTTTTTTCTCGAAAACTGATATCTGAATATACATGACTTTTTGTACGTCTTCCACTGGTTGGTATTCCCTCTAAAATGACTAATTTTAACTGATTAGATTAGCCCTGGTATGGAAAACTCTAACTGTTATAGCCCGATGAGCGGTTTACTGCCAACAGCGGTGATGATATGATGACCAGCGTTGTGCATGGCATATGTTGATCCAGGTAAGAATGCTACCATACATTCCAAACATTCATTAAATATCTTATTAATAGTAACCCAAACTACACAAGAGACTAGTATAACTAAGATTGGGCTCGATTAATGATGTGACACTTTCAGTACTTCATTTACTAGTAGCCTGGTACTGGTGGGCCTGGCTACAGATACTTGTTTGGCGTGTTTGAGGCCTGTGGCACAAGGGCAGCAGAATCAATTAAAATTTCTCTTATTGTAGTGTAGTACATGTACATGAATAGTACCGGTAGTACAGCACACAAAGAGGTATATAGTACCGGCACATGTACATGTATTCTCTCTGTTTTCACACATGTTTTTTTTCAATTTAACAACATGAGTCTTTTATGACACATACATGTACTAAAGTGAAAGTAGGCCTACATGTATATAATGTGCACCCAGTATACCGGTACATGTACTGATATATTACATTGCAATACAGTCCGAGTACAATGATATAGCAAAATTATGCATAGTAGAATAACAACCTTTTGTACAAACAGTCCTGACAATGATATACCGGGATATCATGGTGATAGTTCATACATTTGGAATTACCGAATACCTGAGTTTGTGGATAGACCGCTTCATGCGATGTTTATGTGAATTTTTATTTTTAAGTCGGCATTGCGTACGGTAGTCCTATAAACCACACCAGAGAATAGCAATTGTCGGTCAGTGACCAACTTCTTATGTTTATGCAATCGATACAATCCGGTTCTGCTTTTGATGTCCAGTTCGATATTTGTGGTGTGTTCTTGTGCAAAAATATAATTCTAACTAATGCGCCAAAAATCAGGTTTATAAATTTATCCATTCTTGAGCAAGAGCAACTCGTAAAACTTGTATGGTATAACATTCCAAACTGAGTATTTCTGCTATCAAACCATATGATAATAATGTTGAACCGGACATCGAAATCTGAACCGCATTTATGGATTGCAGCACGTGATGTTGAATAAACAGTTATAGAGGATATACAGTAATGCTCTAATTAATCGACTCCTTAACTACAGCAGAATTATGGGTAACTTTTCAGGATTTAGTCGGAAATATGGGTTGATGCCATTCATCGGAAAGCTCTCGGTGAGAGCTTTCCGATGAATGGCAACAAGCTATATTTCGGACTAAATCCTGAAAAGTTACCCATAATTCTGCTGTAGTTAAGGAGTCGATTAATTAGCTCTAGAATTACTGTAACATGGTTTATAATATACAAATGTATACTGTATGGGAAACATCAGAGGTTTACAAAGTAATAAAAACAGTTGATTTGTTCTTTATTCTTGTGGTTATATACACGTACATACATGTATTCTAAAAATAAATGTCCTTTACAACGTGGATCAATGAAATGCGGTTGTTGCATTTAAAATGCATTGAGGGTGCATTGTGTCACGCCACTTTGTAAATGCCTTAATGACAGCATTTAAATTAAATGCACTGCATTGGGAATAATCGCATTCGCATTGAAATTACCGATCATTGCGCCGAAAAAGTATACTAGTATGAACACCCAAATAACGATACGATAGTGTATTTTGCAATTTTAGTTATAATTTTGTTTAATTTAAATTCACATCTGAATAATTCTGTGTTATTTTCCCACTCCTGGTGTACATGTATATGTTCGGAATCGGACATTCATGATGTAGTTTTCCATTCAAAATGGAATAAACATAAATAAACACTGTTGACATTAATTGTTTTATAATCAGAATCTGAGAATCATGATTCTCATTTTGATTCTAGTAAAAAGTCTTGATTCCCTGTAGAAAGTGAAACACTAACATTTTGATTATTGCCAAAAATCTGATGGATTTTAAGGCCTGCATCAAGACATTTGTTTGTGAATAAATCAAGGTAAATGTGTTAAAATATGAACGCATTTACAAATGCGTTGCTCCAAAATCGCAAAGTAGTCGTTTTTCTAAGAAATTTGTGAGTGGTCTGTACATGTATGTACATACATGTAAGTTACTTGACCAATTACACAAGGAGTCGAGGGACACAATCAATGAGGACGTTTGTACTAAAAAATATTTTTTTACGCAAGGAACGAACACAAGGCCACTTTCTTAATTTATATTATGAGCCAACAAGACAGATCGTAAATCGCTGTTATATGACAATATATGTGGCCATCATAATGGTCGACAGGCATGACGCCAACAAAAACCAATCTGTCAGGCCAATATAAAGAAGTCGCGACTTATTGCTGGTGGAACCTATTAAAGGCATCGTTCCATTTCGTTAATAACAACTTACATGTAACATTCACCTCCACCTCTTTACTCTTGGGCTCCAAATAAATATGCATGCACCAGCTGCATCCACGTTTATTATTTTTCTTGGGAAATCCCCCCCCCCCCCCTGCACAGTGCTTATTTGGGTCTGCACGTTTATTAATATTTTGAAGCTATGAAAATTTAAATCAGCACAAATTCAAGATTTCTATATGATTCAGATGTAAAAATGATCAACACGTCTACATTAGTTACTAGCTAAACAAGACATTTTGTCATATGTTTATACTTTACTGTGAAATTGCGTTTCTTCCGTTCTCCATGAACGGATTCTCAAAATGTTTGGTTTTCCAAAAAACAAGGATTCGAACTGTCTGAACTGAACTCCATGCGTTTGTTTAAATAGATGAATAAATAATGGGAAAGACATACAATCCTAGTTCATAATGAATTTAAGTATATAAATATAAATAATAAACGGCGGATTCAACGTGGTCATGGGTTTTGACCGCGTTAAAAAAATCAGCAAACTCTGCATGAACCCCGAAGTTTGCTGATTTTTTCTCGCGGTCAAAACCCCATGACCGCATTGAAACCGCCGTTCATTTCTTATATGAATAACACAATTTAAGATTGGTGAATTATTTCTTTTGGTTAATTTAATAAACGTACAGGACCAAATAACGATCGTACAGGTGGGAATTTTACCTCGATTTTAATAATCGTACATTAGGCACTCAAGAGTAGTACATATTCAAGTATGTGGCAAACCAAAAAAACACCACATGATACATACATGTACCTGTACTACATGTTGACTCGTATACCTGAACCTGCTATAAAAATTATTTGGTTAACCACAGTTGATGTTTTGCTCAGAGTTCCCCCTGCACTATTATTTAGGTCTGTACTTTTATTAACTTTCAATGGAATTCCCCCCCCCCCGCACTATTATTTGGGCCTGCACTTTTATTTGGAGCCTGAGAGTAAGTTGCATTGACATTTATTTTCACGAATTACCATGCTAAAGGCCAAAGAAAAAAGATTGTATGTTTCCGGTAAAAAAATTTAGGGTAGGTAGGTTGGGAATTTTTTTTATTTTATTTTATTTTGATATTTTTTATCCAGCTGCAGAAATATTGAACTACCTCGACCAAAGTGACATAAAATGCCAACCCGTGCCATGGGGAAAGTATTACTTGATCAACACAGTGGAAATATACATTAAGATTGATAAAAAATCAAACTTACTTCATGCTTACGTATGTTTTTTATTATATCTAATACCACATTTTCATAAATTTGGCTATAAACTTGGTACAAAATTGATGTCACTAACTTTTTATAAGAATTTTACCAATAATACCGCCATTATACCGTACATGTATTGTGACGATTACATCCCATTGTCTGGGGGTAGCCAGTACACCCACCGAGCATGCCTGGTTTTTGGAAACAGTAGCTACTAGTACATGTATACCCCTAATATATGCAGTGATAACCTCTTTACATGTATATATACAGATACACACCCACCATGTCTGTTGATAGTGTTCCATAAGTCTCAAACAAGACATAAAGCAGGCAGGAGATCCACTCTCAGGAAATTAAAATTGCGAAAATTTTGACTTTTTCTCAAAATATCAATAAAAAGTTTAGGGTCGGCGGGTTATTTTTAGGGTCGGTCGATGTACGGAAACATAGTATCTTTTTTCTTTGGCCTAAGGAACATTGCAACTGGTTTGAAGTAACATGACCGCGTTGCGTCAACACTGGAACTGCATTGATGGTAATTTTCAACATGGTCTCACTGAGGTTCTATCAAATATAAATACTAGTATGGTTGAGGGAGACAATTATTTTGAGAATATGTGATCCTGTGTTAACATGAGCCTAAGGCGACACCAATTTTTAAGTCTGGTTTACGAACACCTCCTACAACTTTGTTTCCATTTCATGAATTTTTTTTTTAATTTTTTTGTCCCAAAATATTTTACACGCGTACTGATTTTCATGTGCTGTCGCATCCGGTTCTGCTTATGATCATTTACAGATCCATATTTTCATGTATTTCATGACAAGATATGTCTTGTTTGGTTTGAACAGAATTTCATTCAAAAACATTTTTTCACAATTTTTGTAAAATTTATGTAAAATTCCACGATTTACTTGATATAAATTGGGGGGACAATCTTTTTTATTTTTATTTTTTTCCCTCCTGCATCTACTTTTTTTCTCCCCACATCGTAAACCAGACTTAAAAATTGGTGTCGCTTAAATATCATCTGATGGAGTCAAAATCATTGAACCGTCACTTATGCATGCACATGTTGTCTTGATGTTGAGTCTGGCTTTCATCATTTTCATTAGTTTTACTGTTAATATCCACCAAAGGTTGAGGTGTTATGGAACAACTGTATGGCATCGTATACTGTTATCTTCCGAGTAAATATGGAGTCTCTAATTCTTTTATCAGTCACGCATCTACTCATCAAATAGTATAATCCTCAAATATTTGTAGTCCAGGTGATCTCGACTGCACAGTACATGTATAAACATTCATCTGTGCACAGTGTGTTTTAAATTTCTTTGCCGTGTAACAACTGTTGTCCCAAGTTTCAATGCCTTGTCCTCCTGGTATGTAGGGATTACCAATTTACCATTGCCGTGTTTTAATTTGCAATTTTGATGATGACGCTCACTAAGCTTGTTGATAATTTTCTTTGTCGTGTAACAACTGTTGTACCAAGTTTCTACGCCGCGTCCTCCTGGTATTTAGGGATTACCGGTGCCTTTAATAGCGTCAGATGCATCATTGCCAGTTAATGTACATTAGAGTGGAACTGAATTAACAATGTCACATTGACACAGTACTCAGTTAAGACCAGTAAAACAGCAAAAGTAGTATTATTGTACAGCAGGCTTATCACTATCAGTACTTACTACATGTACTGACCCCTTACTATCGTGGATCAATCTGAATCTGAATGGTTACGCTGCAGATCCCAATTATGGTAATTTCGCAGCGGGCGAGAGAGTCTCATATCTTTTCCTTCAGCACTCTTGAAGGAATCCACAGGCTGTTGTTGTAGGATTAAGGATTCCTCCAGCTGATTCCAGTCGCATATAGTTCGAACAAATGTGGAATTAGCGAACTGAGCTGACACGTATGGTATAGCCTCGTAGCACTGACTGTTGTTCCTTTAAATTAGGTGCCGAGGAATTTGGCTGGTGACGTAGCCTGTCAGAACTTTGCTCTGCGATCTAAGACGCCTTGTTTCGGGTGTAAAGTATTGATTAGGTGGTATAGCCGGGACCAATCCACCCACCACCTTACTCATGAATCCCAGCCGATTTATTTTCCGCCGTTTCTGCAATGTTGGTAAATCTAGCTCGTAGAGGATCTTGGTCATATATCCATCTTCTTTGCTCTTATAGTCTCTTTTAATGAAACGGGCTGCTCTACGCTGGATTCTTTCCAGCTTGTCGATGTGATTTTGTTGGTAGGGGTCCCAGATGGTGTCTGCGTAGTCCATGATCTTCAAACTTCTCAATTCTTCTTCTTCTGGACAGGTGCATTATGAGCAGGCCACTGGCACTACATCATGATTGTACCGGTACCAAAAATTCAATTTTGAGAAAATATTCTGGTTATGGCCAGGTAGCTGAGGTACTGTTCAATACTATAGTTGATCCGTTTCGTTATCGCAGCTTAATTCTTACTGTCCGGGAATTGAAATATTTTTTGTCACATGAAATTCAGTCTTTTTCGATATTTGCGCACATCCATGGGGAGAAATCGGCGAATCTTATATATAAGTCGGGACATGACAATCTGCGGAATGGGATGGAATATGGAATAGAACGACAATCTGCGGAACAGAATTTCAAATTGCGTGGAACGGCCGATATCTCGAGGGATACAGGGCGTAGGGCGCTCATGTTGGTGTCTAACGAAAGGCCCACATTCGCCCTATCCACACATATTAACCCCGCCACTGACCGGACACCAGAAGTTGCATTATTTGATCGAAAACTGACCTAACATGGGGTGAAATTTGGGATAGCATGGCAATCTGCGGAACAGAATTTCAAATTGCGTGGAACGGCCGATATCTCGAGGAATACAGGGCGTAGGGCGCTCATTTTGTTGTCTAACGAAAGGCCGATATTCGCCCTATCCACACATATTAACCCCGCCACTGAACGGACACCGGAAGTTGCATTATTCGGTCGAAAACTGACCTAACATAAAATGCCACAAACACGAAAAACTGCACATGTTGCTGGTTCGAACAGCGTTCAAATACATGAATAGTAGAATACTCAACACCATTCGGAAGTGCATAACACAAACAGCGAGTAATTCTCACTGAGACGATATCATCACCCTAAAGAGTCTGTGTCGTCTGCCACCAGTTATGCAAACACAAGCTTAGTGCCAACGTAAACTCAAGCTCAGTGCCGACGTGAACAGAGTGTGAACAACTGAACGCCGTGTCAAACATTTTTGATATTGGTTTCTCCTTGTACGTTCATTAATAGTGAATTCTTATAGTACTCGCATGTGATATTTGGATTTACCACACAATTTGTAAGTAAAAACTGATTTTGTTATGTTTCGATCGTTCTGCGTTTTACCATAGCTCTTCTGTCCCATATCGATGGGTATCCAGACGATTGGGACCTTGGACGCTTGGGACTGCGTTCTGCGTTTTGCCGCTGCTATCCCATCAGCGAAATAAGTTGTTTTAATCTTTAATGATCATGACGTCGAAAAGATGTTAGCTGTTCTGCGTTTTCTAATACCGTCCCATCCTATCTAATAAAAAAGTTGTTTTAATCTTGATTATGGTCAATAAAATGGGATCACCAATAAAATGCTGCACTGATGACCACACAGAGCCATTTTGGTGCTGCTACATGCTGTATTATTGATAAACAGCAAGTTTAGGGGTCTATCTTAGCTGTTCTGCGTTTTCTAATACCGTCCCATCCTATCTAATACCGCCCCATCCCGTTCTGCAATTTCCAAAGGTTCCGTCCCATCAGCGAAAAAAAACATGTTTTAATCTTGATTATGGTCATTAAAATGTTACAATGATGTCGAGAAGATGTTAATCTAACATTTTATGTAAAAATATCGCCGCAGGACGGGGAAATGTGAATGCATGGGGTGATTTGGTGTTTGTTTACATTTTCGTTCTGCAATTTCGCTTCCGTCCCATCAGCGAAAAAAAACATGTTTTCATCTTGATTATGGTCAATAAAATGGGACCACCAATAAAATGCTGCACTGATGACCATATAGAGCCATTTTGGTGCTGCTACATGCTGTATTATTGCTAAACAGCAAGTTTAGGGGTCTATCTTAGCTGTTCTGCGTTTTCTAATACCGTCCCATCCTATCTAATACCGTCCCATCAGCGAAAAAAAACATGTTTTCATCTTGATTATGGTCAATAAAATGTTACAATGATGTCGAGAAGATATTAATCTAACATTTTATGTAAAAATATCGCCGCGGGACGGGGAAATGTGAATGCATGGGGTGATTTGGTGTTTGTTTACATTTTCGTTCTGCAATTTCGCTTCCGTCCCATCAGCGAAAAAAAACATGTTTTCATCTTGATTATGGTCAATAAAATGGGACCACCAATAAAATGCTGCACTGATGACCATATAGAGCCATTTTGGTGCTGCTACATGCTGTATTATTGCTAAACAGCAAGTTTAGGGGTCTATCTTAGCTGTTCTGCGTTTTCTAATACCGTCCCATCCTATCTAATACCGTCCCATCAGCGAAATAAAACATGTTTTCATCTTGATTATGGTCAATAAAATGTTACAATGATGTCGAGAAGATATTAATCTAACATTTTATGTAAAAATATCGCCGCGGGACGGGGAAATGTGAATGCATGGGGTGATTTGGTGTTTGTTTACATTTTCGTTCTGCAATTTCGCTTCCGTCCCATCAGCGAAAAAAAACATGTTTTCATCTTGATTATGGTCAATAAAATGGGACCACCAATAAAATGCTGCACTGATGACCATATAGAGCCATTTTGGTGCTGCTACATGCTGTATTATTGCTAAACAGCAAGTTTAGGGGTCTATCTTAGCTGTTCTGCGTTTTCTAATACCGTCCCATCCTATCTAATACCGTCCCATCAGCGAAAAAAAACATGTTTTCATCTTGATTATGGTCAATAAAATGTTACAATGATGTCGAGAAGATATTAATCTAACATTTTATGTAAAAATATCGCCGCGGGACGGGGAAATGTGAATGCATGGGGTGATTTGGTGTTTGTTTACATTTTCGTTCTGCAATTTCGCTTCCGTCCCATCAGCGAAAAAAAACATGTTTTCATCTTGATTATGGTCAATAAAATGGGACCACCAATAAAATGCTGCACTGATGACCATATAGAGCCATTTTGGTGCTGCTACATGCTGTATTATTGCTAAACAGCAAGTTTAGGGGTCTATCTTAGCTGTTCTGCGTTTTCTAATACCGTCCCATCCTATCTAATACCGTCCCATCAGCGAAATAAAACATGTTTTCATCTTGATTATGGTCAATAAAATGTTACAATGATGTCGAGAAGATATTAATCTAACATTTTATGTAAAAATATCGCCGCGGGACGGGGAAATGTGAATGCATGGGGTGATTTGGTGTTTGTTTACATTTTCGTTCTGCAATTTCGCTTCCGTCCCATCAGCGAAAAAAAACATGTTTTCATCTTGATTATGGTCAATAAAATGGGACCACCAATAAAATGCTGCACTGATGACCATATAGAGCCATTTTGGTGCTGCTACATGCTGTATTATTGCTAAACAGCAAGTTTAGGGGTCTATCTTAGCTGTTCTGCGTTTTCTAATACCGTCCCATCCTATCTAATACCGTCCCATCAGCGAAAAAAAACATGTTTTCATCTTGATTATGGTCAATAAAATGGGACCACCAATAAAATGCTGCACTGATGACCATATAGAGCCATTTTGGTGCTGCTACATGCTGTATTATTGCTAAACAGCAAGTTTAGGGGTCTATCTTAGCTGTTCTGCGTTTTCTAATACCGTCCCATCCTATCTAATACCGTCCCATCATGTTCTGCAATTTCGCTTCCGTCCCATCAGCGAAAAAAAACATGTTTTCATCTTGATTATAGTCAATAAAATGTTACAATGATGTCGAGAAGATATTAATCTAACATTTTATGTAAAAATATCGCCGCGGGACGGGGAAATGTGAATGCATGGGGTGATTTGGTGTTTGTTTACATTTTCGTTCTGCAATTTCGCTTCCGTCCCATCAGCGAAAAAAAACATGTTTTCATCTTGATTATGGTCAATAAAATGGGACCACCAATAAAATGCTGCACTGATGACCATATAGAGCCATTTTGGTGCTGCTACATGCTGTATTATTGCTAAACAGCAAGTTTAGGGGTCTATCTTAGCTGTTCTGCGTTTTCTAATACCGTCCCATCCTATCTAATACCGTCCCATCAGCGAAAAAAAACATGTTTTCATCTTGATTATGGTCAATAAAATGTTACAATGATGTCGAGAAGATATTAATCTAACATTTTATGTAAAAATATCGCCGCGGGACGGGGAAATGTGAATGCATGGGGTGATTTGGTGTTTGTTTACATTTTCGTTCTGCAATTTCGCTTCCGTCCCATCAGCGAAAAAAAACATGTTTTCATCTTGATTATGGTCAATAAAATGGGACCACCAATAAAATGCTGCACTGATGACCATATAGAGCCATTTTGGTGCTGCTACATGCTGTATTATTGCTAAACAGCAAGTTTAGGGGTCTATCTTAGCTGTTCTGCGTTTTCTAATACCGTCCCATCCTATCTAATACCGTCCCATCAGCGAAAAAAAACATGTTTTCATCTTGATTATGGTCAATAAAATGTTACAATGATGTCGAGAAGATATTAATCTAACATTTTATGTAAAAATATCGCCGCGGGACGGGGAAATGTGAATGCATGGGGTGATTTGGTGTTTGTTTACATTTTCGTTCTGCAATTTCGCTTCCGTCCCATCAGCGAAAAAAAACATGTTTTCATCTTGATTATGGTCAATAAAATGGGACCACCAATAAAATGCTGCACTGATGACCATATAGAGCCATTTTGGTGCTGCTACATGCTGTATTATTGCTAAACAGCAAGTTTAGGGGTCTATCTTAGCTGTTCTGCGTTTTCTAATACCGTCCCATCCTATCTAATACCGTCCCATCAGCGAAAAAAAACATGTTTTCATCTTGATTATGGTCAATAAAATGTTACAATGATGTCGAGAAGATATTAATCTAACATTTTATGTAAAAATATCGCCGCGGGACGGGGAAATGTGAATGCATGGGGTGATTTGGTGTTTGTTTACATTTTCGTTCTGCAATTTCGCTTCCGTCCCATCAGCGAAAAAAAACATGTTTTCATCTTGATTATGGTCAATAAAATGGGACCACCAATAAAATGCTGCACTGATGACCATATAGAGCCATTTTGGTGCTGCTACATGCTGTATTATTGCTAAACAGCAAGTTTAGGGGTCTATCTTAGCTGTTCTGCGTTTTCTAATACCGTCCCATCCTATCTAATACCGTCCCATCAGCGAAATAAAACATGTTTTCATCTTGATTATGGTCAATAAAATGTTACAATGATGTCGAGAAGATATTAATCTAACATTTTATGTAAAAATATCGCCGCGGGACGGGGAAATGTGAATGCATGGGGTGATTTGGTGTTTGTTTACATTTTCGTTCTGCAATTTCGCTTCCGTCCCATCAGCGAAAAAAAACATGTTTTCATCTTGATTATGGTCAATAAAATGGGACCACCAATAAAATGCTGCACTGATGACCATATAGAGCCATTTTGGTGCTGCTACATGCTGTATTATTGCTAAACAGCAAGTTTAGGGGTCTATCTTAGCTGTTCTGCGTTTTCTAATACCGTCCCATCCTATCTAATACCGTCCCATCCCGTTCTGCAATTTCGCTTCCGTCCCATCAGCGAAAAAAAACATGTTTTCATCTTGATTATAGTCAATAAAATGTTACAATGATGTCGAGAAGATATTAATCTAACATTTTATGTAAAAATATCGCCGCGGGACGGGGAAATGTGAATGCATGGGGTGATTTGGTGTTTGTTTACATTTTCGTTCTGCAATTTCGCTTCCGTCCCATCAGCGAAAAAAAACATGTTTTCATCTTGATTATGGTCAATAAAATGGGACCACCAATAAAATGCTGCACTGATGACCATATAGAGCCATTTTGGTGCTGCTACATGCTGTATTATTGCTAAACAGCAAGTTTAGGGGTCTATCTTAGCTGTTCTGCGTTTTCTAATACCGTCCCATTCTATCTAATACCGTCCCATCCCGTTCTGCAATTTCGCTTCCGTCCCATCAGCGAAAAAAAACATGTTTTCATCTTGATTATGGTCAATAAAATGTTACAATGATGTCGAGAAGATGTTAATCTAACATTTTATGTAAAAATATCGCCGCGGGACGGGGAAATGTGAATGCATGGGGTGATTTGGTGTTTGTTTACATTTTCGTTCTGCAATTTCGCTTCCGTCCCATCGACGAAAAAAGTTGTTTTCATCTTGATTATGGTCAATAAAATGCTACAGTGATGTCGAAAAGATGTTAATCTAACATTTTATGCAAAAATATCGCCGCGGGACGGGGAAATATGAATGCATGGGGTGATTTGGTGTTTGTTTACATTTTCGTTCTGCAATTTCCTACGGTTGTTCTGCGCTTTAATACCGCTTCCGTTCCGTCCCATCAGCGAATAAAAACATGTTTTAATCTTGATTATGGTCATTAAAATGCTACAATGATGTCGAGAAGATGTTAATCTAACATTTTATGTAAAAATATCGCCGCGGGACGGGGAAATGTGAATGCATGGGATGATTTGGTGTTTGTTTACATTTTCGTTCTGCAATTTCGCTTCCGTCCCATCGACGAAAAAAGTTGTTTTCATCTTGATTATGGTCAATAAAATGCTACAGTGATGTCGAAAAGATGTTAATCTAACATTTTATGCAAAAATATCACCGTGGGACAGGGAAATATAAATGTATGGGGTGATTTGGTGTTTACATTTTCGTTCTGCGTTTGACCGTAATCGCCTATTTCCGTCGTGTCTATTTTTAGCCGATAATATGAGCTTTGTGTTGGCGAATGAGACTATTAAATTGTTGCTCCATGTACGCAATGTTAATGCCGACTATATATAACCATTTTGATGCCGCTACACGCTGTATTATTGATAAACAGCCGGTTTTCTAATACCGTCCCAATACCGTCCCAAATACCGTCCCATACCGTCCCAATACCGTCCCGTCCCATCGTCCCATTCTGCATTTTAGTCACTCCCCCATCTTTGCCTTGTGTTTTGTTTAGTTTAGTTTTTTGGGCGACCAAAGATGAGATGTGTTCGCACCACACTGTGCTAAGGCCAATGAAATCACTGAATTTCAGATTATCAGCTTAACCGCATTATTTCATTAGTATCTGAAGCAAATTAATGAACACCATAAACAATAGAAAATTAACACAGCTCTTCGTGCGGGATAATCTTTAAAGCCAGTGACACCTCAGTCATCCTGACAGACTGTACAAACATAATGATAATGGGGCATTATGCATCATGAATATTTTTGTTAATTGGAATTGTCAAATCTAACATGCATGTTGTGGCTTCTAAGTAAACAAATTACCAGTTTTTTTAAATGGAGGCATGATGTTAAAGGACTCTTAGTTGCAATTAAGACCCTCGCAATAAATGCTTCAACAAACGCTCTTTATTGACTACCCTATACATGTTCTATGTATACTATAGGGCGACTGTATATACACAGACGGTATAGATAACTTTTAAGAGTGTTAACAATATTTTATTAGAACGAAAAAACAGAACGTCACATTTACAATGTATACATAGAAAAATAACAAATAGTTCAAATGGCGATATGATAACAAGCAATAAGCCTATTTTATAAAAACTTTATTTAAATCAAATACACGACATCGTTCTTGTAGAGCGACATGCATTGACAACACTGGGCATAAAATCCAAATATGCTTTGTTAAATTTTATTAAATGAAATCAGTGATGACCTTGGCATATTGATGCACTTAAAACTGATTGTATTTACTAATTTTATTTACTTTATTGATACACGCTACCAGCATATAACAATTATCTAGTTTCATTATATCACATCTTCTGAGTGCTGAGACATATTTGATTTCTAATTCCGTTTCTATGTTGGACACTACCATAATTTAAAATTTCGACTATATACATGTATGCACCATTTACCACACATTTTTTCCTTCCTGTTTCATTGTTTTTCCTACCTACTCCATTATCTTCTCAATCACACCCAACCCTTCTCAACCCCGCACTCGCTTAACCTACTTCACAAAAAACCTGAGTAAACATAACTATATTCAAATCCCCGCTTTCTTTACCATGCAGCTGTCTCTATTGACACTCGGGGTAACATTTCTAGAGGAAAGGATTTTTATAAAAGCCATAGGCTTATTGCTTGTTATCATATCGCCATTTGAACTATTTGTTATTTTTCTATGTATACATTGTAAATGTGACGTTCTGTTTTTTCGTTCTAATAAAATATTGTTAACACTCTTAAAAGTTATCTATACCGTCTGTGTATATACAGTCGCCCTATAGTATACATAGAACATGTATAGGGTAGTCAATAAAGAGCGTTTGTTGAAGCATTTATTGCGAGGGTCTTAATTGCAACTAAGAGTCCTTTAACATCATGCCTCCATTTAAAAAAACTGGTAATTTGTTTACTTAGAAGCCACAACATGCATGTTAGATTTGACAATTCCAATTAACAAAAATATTCATGATGCATAATGCCCCATTATCATTATGTTTGTACAGTCTGTCAGGATGACTGAGGTGTCACTGGCTTTAAAGATTATCCCGCACGAAGAGCTGTGTTAATTTTCTATTGTTTATGGTGTTCATTAATTTGCTTCAGATACTAATGAAATAATGCGGTTAAGCTGATAATCTGAAATTCAGTGATTTCATTGGCCTTAGCACAGTGTGGTGCGAACACATCTCATCTTTGGTCGCCAAAAAAACTAAACTAAACAAAACACAAGGCAAAGATGGCATGTATTCCAATAAAATGTGTGCGCGCAGTGTTCGTGATATACGAGAGACTACACAATCATGGATTTAATTAAAATTCGAGTTTCACACGTAAGTGTTTATATAAGTCTATAAAAAAAATTGGGTATTATTTCAAACAGTCTGACCATTGACATATTCATGCGTTCAAACCAGTTAATCTATTTTGTAACTTGGCTTTTAGTCGCCGGGCTCCGGCATCTGGGCTTTTAGTCACAACTGAAGTGCGAATATTTTGGAGCGAATTTCTGCAACAATTTCACCGCGTGGTGGACCCATTTGGAAAAAAATACATTCCCTGTGTCTAATCCTACATTTTGATATACTATACGCCCCATTATATTGAATATACCAGCTGAAATCGATCGTGTAAATGTAAACATCGAGTCTATTTTTAGCTGTTTTATCGGCGCTTGTTTGCGTTTCGCTATTACAGTTTTCGCACTAAAACAGCCATATTGTAGATAAAAACGATTGCACAGTATTCCACTGCGTTATTTGATACCTAAAACTTGGTGTTTGCTAGCGTATTCGTCGAGAAATCTAAATTCTAAACATTAATGTCGAACGCAGTTTTTCGTGTTTGTGGCATTTTATGTTAGGTCAGTTTTCGACCGAATAATGCAACTTCCGGTGTCCGTTCAGTGGCGGGGTTAATATGTTTGGATAGGGCGAATATCGGCCTTTCGTTAGACACCAAAATGAGCGCCCTACGCCCTGTATTCCTCGAGATATCGGCCGTTCCACGCAATTTGAAATTCCGTTCCGCAGATTGCCATGCTATCCCAAATTTCACCCCATGTTAGGTCAGTTTTCGATCAAATAATGCAACTTCTGGTGTCCGGTCAGTGGCGGGGTTAATATGTGTGGATAGGGCGAATGTGGGCCTTTCGTTAGACACCAACATGAGCGCCCTACGCCCTGTATTCCTCGAGATATCGGCCGTTCCACGCAATTTGAAATTCTGTTCCGCAGATTGTCGTTCTATTCCATATTCCATCCCATTCCGCAGATTGTCATGTCCCCAAAGGTGTCATTACCTGCAACCAGAAATTATTTACACACTACACAGGACGGAAGCGATCGAATTCTCGCATTGTTGTCATAATAATGTTGACTTAACTGTCGAATGATAGAACACTGACACACGGCGATGGCAATTGTTTTCACGGTGATAATCCTGATGAGAAAGTATGGAATAATACAATAAGTCTACCGTACACAACACTGACTTAGTGACTACAGTACAGTACCGTTTTATTAATATAACAGTTTGTTTTCAGTTTTGAAACTTGTCAGAGTAAACTGGTATTATTATTACCCATTCTGCTATTCTGCAATACCAAATGGCCTCACCGTCACACTACTAGTATTTTTATACACTTCATCTTCAGGTTAATCATGATTGCAAGGAAATACCATACGTAGCGGGAATTGTCTTGGTCCTGGATCCTGTTGGATCCAGCTATTATTTTTTTAAACTTTCATCCTAATATTTGTAATATTATAATAGTCTCTCTGACACTCATGTATGAACATTATTATTTTTCGCTCAGTTTTAAATTTACGCAGCTACAGATACAGTTCTTAATCGATGTTGAATATATTTGAGAACCGCCATGCACAACATACATGTACATATACTGCATGCACCAGTACCGGTACATATATAAAGGCCAAAACAAAAAAAACTTCCATGTTTCGACTGACCAAAATCCACGTTCAGGACCTCAAACCTAATTTTTTTCCCTCGACAGCGATAATTTTTTTGCCGAACTTTAGCGTTACACACTTTTGCCTCTTCCTGTTATAAATACAAAACAAAATTTTAACACAACTCCATTGTGAAAACACTATACATTAAACCGAAACAACTATCATACAAGCCTTCCATCATGATCATTTATAACCATGCATTTTTTCAGTTTCCCCATGTACATGTAGGCCTATCCATGTGTATGCTGAGATATAAAAATGGATTAACTTACTGAATGCGAAATTGCTACCATACATGATTTGTGGTTTAATATGTTAAAACCCAATTGGTCTGTCTTCAATTCTTTTATTGTTTAGTCAGCTAACGATCAGTGAGAGCAAGTACAATTACATTGTTCTCCTTTCGTTTCACACAAGTAGAACTTTTCTCAAAGTACATTTAACTTCTCATGTGCATGGTCAGTGGCTCCCCAGTGACAAGCCACTGTTCATCGCAGTTACTAGTACCATGGAAACATACATGTACATGTTAAAACTTAACCACTTTAAATTACTTGTACCGCTGCAAACTTAGCTTGAAAGATATATGTCTTATTAGCATCATAGTAGCAACTGTTTAAGTAATGGTTGATAATCCTCAATCATATAAGGCAAAAAAAAATAATACCTGTGGAATTGTGGAATAGACATATGTCCAGTTAAACTTTTCACATGCCCATAATTTAACTGATTGGAAAGGTTATAAATATACCTTCGATCAACCTACATGTCTATACCTTAATCAACTATTACAGTGATCGTGAACATTTTGACAAGTGCAAATTTTGGCACCTGCGAATAAAATATTGCCAGTAATTATAGGTGTGGGAGCAATCGCTCCCTTTTCCTGGGAAAGACTTGGCCAATGCATTCTCTTTTATACTAGTAGGTGACGTGCCACATTGGCGACTCGCATATATAAGAGAATACATTGGCACAGGGTTTTTGCAAAATTTCAGGAAGCTCCAGTTAGGAAAGGGTTAATAATATAGCATCGCCTAAGTAGTATCAGCTTAGAAGCTAATATATGTAGGAAAATTAATACACAGCCCTGAGTACTGTAACGTGACCCATGGATTGTCGTAGGATAGGTGCTGTGTTTCTCAGATGATTTTAAAGTGGCACTAATAATTAGCAATAAAGAGTGTTTGTCATCAGCTTAGAATATATGTGGGGGGAACTGTCTCAGGTGTCTCATGGAATATGGTAGGTGCGGCAAATCAAAGAGACACTAATAATTAGCTTGGATGACTTGTAGGCACAATAATTATTTAACCCTCATTAAAGCAAACTCCTGGTATCCCAGCTACAGTAGTAGTTACTACTGTTTATTTTTAATGTTGACAACAATGCTTTTAGATGTCAGCAAAATTTACATGGTTGTACTCGGTAGTTCAAACTGCTTGGCATAAAAAAGGACTGTCAGTCGTTCCTTTTATTTAACAGTTCAAACTCCACGAAAAGAAGCCATAGTACTTACATGTACAATGCAGCATACACTTGATCAATTGATTAGTTGTGCAACCACACTTGTTAAAATCATGTCTGTATTGTGTATGTTCTATTATTGTATACTTAAAGTGTTTTATTTTCTATTTTCAGGGATATTTTGGATCTACATCCTGCTTATCACACATATAACTATAGAACTATGTAAACTATCAGAAGTTCAACTCTGTGATCTGACATTTACTGGTTCTGAATACATTTTGAAAAGGCATCAGACAATTTTTTGGACAGTTGTAAAATTAAAATTCACAATCAGGGATTAAATGGAACTGTTGTACCCTGACTATGATGAGACGAATGTCAAATCCACTATTTTCTGTGGGCTTTCTTCTTGGAATGTTAGTCACACACAAAGACAATATCAACACCAAGGACACAAACTTCAGCTCCCTTATAATACTACTAGAAAAGGAAATGATGAGAAAACAGGATAACAGAAAATACACCATCTATTCTAAATTATATTGGAGGTAGTCATGTGTGCAATTGATACTTTTGACGTGGAGGCACACATGTGTAATATGTGCACACAGTATAGTGATTCTTGTCCTGAGGTAACAAGGAATTCACTCAAGGAAGCTGATGTGTATTTATTTATTCAGTGCAAAAGTTAACATCTTATGAAAGTACAGGGTATTGATCCACTTGTTCTAAGGAAAATATACACTGCTTCAATTCTGGAGAATGTAAATCTATTACATTTGGAAAGTGTCATAATTTACATTTGAAGGTGGCTGTACATATAATGTCTAACAGAAAGTGTAATGAAAAGACATGACGACTCCTGGGTGATGTGATTGCCTTCTGATTAATAAAATATTGGGCCAACAGTATGATCATATTATTTTGAACTAAATTCAAATTCTCCAATAAGCAATATATTGTTATCAGAATGAGATACTTCCATCAAACCGGTTGGTATTTTTTCATTCTTGCCACATTTGTCATGTTCCAGGGATCAGGGTGTGCAATAAAGAGAGGATCTACAACGAGTCCCCAGTTTATTGCGGAATTTACAGAACGAGTCCAGAATATAAATTAGAACTGGACGAGCCTTTGTTGAGGTCCTGACCTAATGTAGTGGACGAGTTTTGAAAATTCCGCTAAAGCCTATACTCTGGGGACGAGTTATAGATTATATTTATTACATGATCTAAAGCCTCGACAAAACCTACTTAAATCAACAAATGGGACGCTAAACTAACATCGGCTTCTATAAGACATGGGATGACTTTTCATGTAACTGTGCATTGTTTGCGCGTGTAAAGAAATAGTCCCAGATAAATAAAGACACTTTGATGTATTTAATGGTGTATATATAATGACATAACTTTTCAAACTCTTCATGATTATAGCTGGTTGGAAAAATATTGGAAGACATAATATATGGAGTGTAAATAGACAGACCGGAAGTCAAGGGTCACCTGGCACTATTTCCTGTTATTCAACGAACGTTTAATATCACAGTTTATCACATAATTAACTCACAAAACCAGGTTCATAATTATTGGTAAGACACACGTGTAATATTAGCACGTGCGATGACGTCACGTCATTATTTAAATGACTTGCGGTTGCTGACGTTTATGATAGTTTTATTCAATGAATTCTTTGTTGTTTCGCGTTTCACGTTTATTTGATCATGTGATAAAAGGTATATCAAACTCATTCTACTTTATACATAATTTATCAACATCATCCACTAAATTCTATTTGAGTCTCGGTGAACCTCGGCTCAAATCGAATTTAGTTATCTCGATTGATAGATTCCGTACAAAATATAAACTCATGTGAGATCCTCTACATACAAATATTTACTATAATTTTGCCTTACATACATCAGGGTACATATACTACTATAGCTATATAAGTTCCCGAAACATGACTGCAAACAGCAATTATTATGTTGAATTAGACATTCAAAGAAAGAACATACATCGGTGCTATGGCCCCAAGTTTATGAAACTCCTGCGATCCCATAACAATAACGCATGAGGTATTTCACTGTTCGTGCAGAAAATTGTACTATCTTTGCGCATTTGCACTCATATGGTAAACCGACGACAGGAAAACACATAATCAGTTGTGTGTATATATTGCATACCAACGTTTCATATTGATATACCGGTAGTGACACATGCGTCCATATGCTTGCGATATACACGATGGCAAGAGTCTGCTAATTTGGTCATTTCTATTCTTAACAATGTGTTCCAGACTCGTGATGTTTCAATATTTTGGGAGGTGTGTCCATACGGTTGTGACGTTGATGAACACGTCCTGGCATATGGACTGAAAGATCCTTTATTGATGCAGTAGTGCTGTGGAAAATGATTGACGTATTTACTCAGTATAACCAACATAAAACTACAGCTTTAGCATCGTGACAGTCTAGTAATAACTAGACAAAGGTTTCCTTACAGTTAACTCTCAACGTAAGTTGAAAGTAATGAAAGTTAGGTCTAGTTTTAATAAGATTGGCATCGTGGTATACCAGTGATTGGTAGCAGTGTCCTCAGCTCAATTCGGTATGATTGTGATTTGATATTGACGGTTTGTGGTGTCAGTTATATTTAAGCAGGTACCTGTAGCTACAAGCAATTGCATTAAAATCGGAAAACAATTCAGTTTCAAACTGGCAATTTCACAATTCCATTGCACATGCAGGAACAGACACATTGCAAATATGTTAAGATGCGGTGTGGACTTCCGGAATGTTTATGAAATTCTGTGCGATCGTGGAAGTGTATTTGACAGGTCAAGCTATCATTACGTCATTGCACTTGTCAGATAACGAAACGAGCACACACATGCGGTTTTGTATAACATATTTCATACCGAGCGAGTGATATTGATATGGCGGCAAGTGCTTTCATATGCTTGCGACATACACTATGGAAATAGTCTGTCTACCCATTAGTGGTAGGAAGTTCAATGTTGCTATTACATAATTTCACAATGCGTTCCATAGTTGGGTATGTCGATATTCCAGAATGGACGAACATATGGTAATAATGGTTGCGACATTGATCAACTCATACTAGAATAGAGACTGAAAATCCTTTATTGGTGTACCAGCGCAGTGTGAAAATGGGTGATGTGAGAGTGCATTAAAATATATAATACGGCCTTACACTTATGACATAACCAGTAATTATGTACAGTGTTCTCAGCGCTACCTGCTATTAGAGTTTTGATGCTGATAGTGCGTGGTGTCTACTAAATTTAACAATGTCATAACTTGAGTTTCCGGAAATATTACGAAAAACCCTGTACCAACGCATTCTCTTACATATACGAGGCTTCCTATATAAGAGAAAGCACTGGAACATGGTCTTTAATACCACAAGAATGCAGCTCCCAGCATTAAGAGGATACACAAATATTGCAGGAAAAATACAGACAGTCACTAAAATACTAACAATTTCCAGGTTGTGTGATTAAATCTATGGGTATAAATCGTTATATGTATTTGGCACTTTCATGGAAGAAACCGTGTTGATCAACATCCATAATGCAGGGATGTAGAGACACTTGTGGGGAAGGGTGGGTTAGAATATGCCGTTCCAATGTGTTATTAACAGCCGCATATGTGTGTTAGTTCCCCCTGGTATATGACATACTTGCATACGTCGCGTAAGGATAACAGTTTGTATTTGACTGATCTTGCGATCATTATGCCACTACACTCGTCCGATATACGACAACAGTAACTCGCGCATGCGATTTTGTGTATATATTCCGTACCAAGTGTGCGATATTGATGTCGTGTCAAGTGCGTCCATATGCGTGCGACATACAGTATATGGCAATAGTTTGACAATCCGTTAGTGGTATTCTATGTTCAATTGTGGTTAATTCTTAATTTCACATTGCATGCGTTCTAGAGTTGGGGTACGTCGATATTCCGGAAGGGGTGCTCACATGGTTGCGACATCGATTAATGGATCCTGGCATATGGACTGAACATTGCATTATTGACGTAGTAGCGCAGTGTACAAAAAATAAAGCCTCAAAAATGTTTACACAACCAGTAATTGGGTACAGTATTCTCCACTACGTGATGTATGACTGAATTTTGGTGCTGATGGTGTTTGGTGTCCGTGTTATTTTGAAGCAGATATGACAATTATCGCAAGAAGAATACAAATGAAGTTACTAAAATGCAGGTTTTATGGTTAAATCTATATGCGTTTCTTACATGTACCTGAAATTGAGCACTTTCACTCAAGAAACAGTGTTAGGCAACATGTGTCTTGAAGGGATATAGAGACATCGATGGGGAAGAGTCAGTTAGAATATATCGATCGAGCGTGTGGTAAACAGACCCAGTTGCATGTTTGTTACTGGTCGACAGTGTATGATAATCATGCATGCGTCTTTTAATGAGAACAATACTGTTTTTTGGCAGATTGTGCTATCCTACGCCATTGAACTCGTCCGATATACTGACAACAGTAACACACACATGTAGTTTTGTGTATATATTCCATACCAAGCATGCGACATTGATATCGTGTCATAAGTGCATCCACATGCTTGCGACAACCACTAGTTATGGCAATAGTCTGTGCAACTGGTAGTGGGACATTGTATTTAATCGTGGATACTTCTTAATTTCACATTGCGTTCCGAAGTTGATTAACATATCCTGGAATATATTGACTGAAAATTGCTCTATTGACGTAGTAGCAGTGTACAAATTATTGATGTAGGAACGCTTTACACACAAACAAATAACGATTATATAACGGTGTGACATAACTTGTATATTTGGGTACAATATTCTTAACTCTGGTATGACTGAATTTAGGGAATTATGTGCATGCCTGCGTCGCGCAAGGATGACACCTATAGGGTCGCAATCGTTCGATATACTGATACCAGTAACATACGCGTGCGGTTTTTTGTATGTATCCCACGTAGTGATATAGTGTCAAATGCATGCGTTCATATGCTTGCGACATATACTGTGACATGGGTCTGTCAATCCGTTAATGTCACTATGTTCTATCGTGCCGGTTAATTCTTAATGTCACACATGTGTTCTTTAGTTGGGATATGGGACGAGCACCCATATGCTTGCGACATGACTGTAACATGACTTGTTTCTTCGGATTGTGAACTGTACTATACTGTACGACGTTACCATTTGCTCACACAATTCCCTCCAACTTATGCAAATAAGCATTGCTATCTCAGATTTGAACAGACGTTGGATATTTTCGGACTACATGACTTAGCTGTGTAGCAACACACCATGAGCTATACAGCACACCCTGTAATCACCCCACATGTAGTGCAGAATTTCAACACACAACTCGGAGCATTTTGTAATGTAATTTTATTATATTTCCACGCTGTCAAGCAGACCAGATCTTCGGTGTTACCAGTAAACGCATCGAGTAAAAAATGTTGTGAAAATGTTAACAGTGTCGCACAAAAGAACACCTCTTCGCAAGTTCTATTTGAGCACAGGAAGAAATGTCCTTATTTCCCTTTATCTTTGTCACATCAATTTCGTCGACTAATTTCGATACCGGTATAATTCAAAAGCGGTAATTATTATAAATGTATTTCGTATCGCAAACTGTCAGATTTAATCTACGTGGGCTTTATTACGTTTACGTATGGTCATATTAAATACATTATCAGTTACTTGAATTATAAATGGCCATAACTCTGTTAAAATACGTCAGATTAAACCCAAATTTTAACTTGATGATCATTTTGGGGTGAGGACCATATGTACCAAATTTGGTGCTGATCAGATGAAAAATATTTAAGTCATCACAGCTTGGATGAATTCTATTTAAAAACAAGATTGGAAAGGGTTAACAAAACAATACCAAAATCCATACAAATAAAGAATGTGCTAAGAAAGATCTAGGTAAGAAATATGAGGTAGATCATAAGAAAATTGTTTGACTTAGATGCATCAGATAGCATTTGTGTGCAGGGTTAATTATTTTCTAAACCGATCATCCAATCGATACCAAAAACTATACAGGTGAGGTGTGTGTCATCATAAACCTACATATCAAATATGAACACAATCGGACAAAAAATACTTTGGTTACAGCATCGGATAGCTCATGCCTATGTGCGGATGCAAAGTGTTAATAATTTCTAAACCAATCAACCGATTGATACCAAAAACTATACAGGCGAGGAGTGTGTCATCATATACATACACATGAAATTTGAACACGATCCGATAAAAAATATTCGAGTAATCGAATCGGATAGCAAGTGTCTACGGACAGACGGCTCGACAGACAGACGGACGTACAGTTGAGACCTACCTTGTGCAAGTTTTTGTCCGACATCATTGCGGGGTTGCCTGTTTTTGTACAACTATACCATGTGGGGACCACATTGGCCCTACAGTTGAGGGCGACCTTGTGCAAGTTTTTGTCCAACATCAAAGCGGGGTTTTTGTACAAATATTCTAAGGGGTGGGGTTCACTGTATTTTTTTGGAAAAGTTTTCCTAGTTTGTACCACGCTGAGAATTTCTTAATTTCATGTGGGGTTATTTGCCCACAGAACTGTGGGGTCGTTTGAGTTGTAATTGTATGCCACGGGACATTAACTGTCCCCTATATAATGACATACTCCAGTACCCTACTACATGTAGTACAAAGCCAAGGAAACGCGACCCAATAATGACTTGTACAGTAATCAGACGGCAACCCAATAATGTGCAACATCACAGACAAACTGTACATGACATGTGGGGTTGTTAGCCCAAAGCATTGTGGGGTTGTTAGTCCAAAGCACTGTGGGGTTGTTAGCACAAAGCAATGTGGGGTTGTTAGCCCAAAGCACTGTGGGGTTGTTAGCACAAAGCACTGTGAGATACTTAAAGTTAACTTTCGAATCATTCTCTATTTGTCATGGAGATGAGACAGGAACCCCTCAATGTGTCAGATCATAAGAAATATTTTTGAATTCATGTCGGGTTGTTTGCCTTGTTCTTACATTGGAGTTAAGATAAGGAAATTTTCTTTATGTCATGCAAAATGATAGAGCACCGCACAATTAGTAAGATGGAACTGAAGATGTCATATGGGGTTGTTTGCAAACATTGGATTGTTCGCCTAAAGCCTTGTCGGGTCGTTTTTTGCCTTAAATTATAAATTGTTCTACTTGTATATGACCTTGAACTGTCCATTGTAGTTGAATGACATACATGAGTACACACCGTGCCATGAACAAGCGACCCAACAATTACTCACCTTATGTCATGAGACTGCAACCTTAAACTGCAAGATCATGGACATATTGTGGATGTCAAGTGGGGTTGTTTGTCCACAGCCTTGTGGGGTCGTTTTGATTATAATTTGTTCTCCCGTAATTCACTAATGAAGCATGGCATGAACTTTGACTGCCTTCTGCGGTTAAACTCACAAGTGATTAACATAGAAATAACCCCATAACGTACTAATGAAGCATGACATGAACTTTGATTTATTGGGTTAACCCCACAAGACAAGAAAATAGAAATAACCCCATAAGATATACCGGTATAACATAATGAAGAACGGCATGAATTTTGACTGCCTTCTGGGGTTAACCCCACAAGTGATGAACATATAAATAACCCCATAAGGTACCTTAAGTTACTAATAAAGCAGGACATGGAGTTTGCTTTCTGGTGTTAACCCCTCAAGTCAATAATATAATAAAGAACGTCATAAGGTATCTTAAGTGATATGAAGCATGACATGAACTTTGACTGCTTTCTGGGGTTAACCCCACAAGTTAAGAACAGAGAAATAACCTCATAAAGCCTTAAGATAAATGAAGGGCTGCAAAAAACTTTGACTGACCCCACAAGTCAAGAACGTAGAAATAACCTCATATGGTATTTTGAGTCTCAAAAACTACTGGGATTATAAAGATGTAACATATAATACATGTGATTTGTTGGAAAGTTGTTGCATAAGTCATATAAAATTATAAATGGCAACATGCCATATTTTGAACAAACAGCTGTATGGAGTGTAGGTATTATAATATTATGATATTCGGTCTTATAATCTCATTCATATTTACTCTGACAATTACTGTACGGTACCCAAGTATAATTATATTCAGTAAATTAGTATTTTGAGAAATGAGAAGTAAAAATGTCAGTCATGGTGTTGGCAGATAAATGCAGAGAATAATAATTGAATATAGTTAACGGAACTTAGGTGAGTATATGTACACTTATTTATTTAATGGAATATATTAATATAGTTATAAAATGTCAAGTCTCGTGTGTTTTAGTCCCCAAAACTAAGTATTCCAGGTGAGAACGGTGTTAGCAATTCATACTTCAACACAACGATTCAACTATCTCCTTTCCAGGTAATACCGGTATTCCTTGAGGACTATTGTTTTTTCTTCTTCCCTCATTTTGTCGTTTCATATCAGATGATGTCTCTTACATATATGCCAGGATTTTCAAGTTCTCGTATTACATCATTCGATTTGTCATCACTTTCACTGAAATTGTCATCAGAGGATTCAGATCAGTCCGAAAACATTAAATTAACATCCATTGCTGTTAACACTGGAAAGAACTCACTCATACCATCATCGCTTGCACTGTTTGGAACTGGCGAACGTTCAACTGACGAACACCTAACTGTTAAACACTTTTAGTTTTCATCACTATCACTGCCGGAAATCTTACGTTTTCATAATTTACTCTTTGTTTTTCATTTTGTAATGAACAAAGTCATCTGTATCGGACGAACTGGAACTTAAACATAGTCAGAAGAAGAATCAACACTCATTTCGTGCGACAGATATGGCTCAATGTCTTCGATCATCGTCAAAGTCGGAGTAATCAACCCTGAAAAACAAAGACATAAATATTTATTATATGCTCTTCTATGAATTATCAATGAGGTCAAATAAAACTAATTGTTTCAAGTCTGCAACCGACCCTAAAATTGATATTGAATTGAATCCGGGGAATATAAGATTGTTAATGACATGTCGCTGCATGAGTCAATGACTATTCTTGTTTTAGAATAGAATAGAATAATTTTATTACTATAGTGGCATGTGTAATTTGCAATTATACAAATTATGTTACATAACATAAAGTTATAACACCTAGCCCATAGGACCTATAAGTCACTTTATATACATGTATACATCAAATTAATAGATACCGGTATAAGCGTATGCGGGGTAATGTTAACAAAGAACGTCTTAATAAAACAAATGTATGTACATATCTAGCTGTTTGGCGTGGAAATGTGTTTTATATACCGGTAGTGTACACTAAATATGTTTGTTTGTTTTTCAAAAATAAGTTTCAGTGTTTAAACATCATTTATATCTTTAGGCGAAATAAAAAAAATCACTTGTTTCCAATTTGTTTCCCAAATAAATCCAACCAACCAGCCAGGGAAATGTATTGCAAATTTATAGCAGACCAATACCTTCATTGGATTCCTCGATGTCTTGCAGTGTGTCATTATCAGTATCATTGTATGTTGCTGAAGTTTTTTCTTCCTTTAATGCATAACGTGTGAACATGTCACCAAAGACCTTCGGTACTGCATCAGTCTTTCAGACTTCTCCTAGAAACAGAAAACATTAAATGTGAAATACATGCATAGATATACATCAGTTTTTAAAGAAATCATAGATTCAGTCAGAGTTGACGTCAATCTGTGCTAGAGTGATGATTTTCACTGTTAAATATTATGTCATACTCTTGGGCTCCAAATAAACATGCATGCACGTTTATCATTTTCTTGGAAATTCCCCACCCCTGCACAGTGCTTATTTGGGTCTGCACGTTTATTAATTTTGAGGCTATGAAAATTTAAATCAGCACAAACTCAAGATTTCTATATCAATATGGTGAGCTTATAGCTTTATACATGTACATATTCATGTATATGGCATACATGTGAATATTTAAATATTGAAATAATACACCACATGACACATAGTATGTTGATTCCTATACTTGACATACTATAAAAATAGTTTGTTTAACCACAGTTATGTTGATGTTTTGCCACAGGGCCTGCACTTTTATTTGGAGCTCGAGAGTACTAAAGTGACAACTACCAGTACCAGTACTACACGTGGTGGTATCAAGATACGTTTATCATTTTATGTCGCGGTAAGGGCTGGACTGTTGTATGAACAGAACACTGACAAATCATTAAATGTGCAGAATCTGAGAAAAATAATCAACTATTTCTCACCTTATGTCATGAGACTGCAACCTTAACCTGCAAGATCATGGACATATTGTGGATGTCAAGTGGGGTTGTTTGTCCACAGCCCTGTGGGGTAGTTTGGATTATAATTTGTTCTCCCTATACTCATAGGACCTTGGGGTGACTTGGAATTGTATGCAACAGGACCTTGTCCTGTACCCTATAGAATGACATACTTTCGTACCCTACAAAGCCAAGGAAAAGCGACCCAATAATGACTTGTACAGTAATGAGACAGCAACCCCACAACGTGCAACATCACGGACAAACTGTGCAGTACATGTGGGGTTGTTAGCCCAAATCACTGTGGGGTTGTTAGCTCAAAGCAATGTGGGATAATTAAAGTTGACTTTCGAATCATTCTATTTGTTATGGAGATGAGACAGGAACCCCTCAATGTGTCAAATCGAGAATTCATGACGGATTGTTAGCCTGAAAGCCTTGTCAGGTCGATTTGCGTTAAATTATAAATTGTTCTTTTTTTCACATGACCTTGGACTGTCCTTTATAGTTGAATGGCATACACGAGCACACACCGAGCCATGAACAAGCGACCCAACAATGACCCACCTTATGTCATGAGACTGCAACCGAAAACCTGGAAGATCATGGACATATTGTGGATGTCAAGTGGGGTTGTTTGCCCACAGCCTTGTGGGGTCGTTTGATTATAATTTGTTCTCCCTATTTTCATAGGACCTTGACCTGTCCATTATATTCACGTGACATACATGAGAACCCCCTGAGCCATGGACGAGTACTAGTAACACAACGACTCACCATACGTCACATGGCTGTAAACCTAATATGCAAGATCACAGACATATTGTAAAGGTCATGTTGGGTTGTTTACCCACAAGCTTATGGGGTCTTATGATCAAATTATCAATTGTTCTCACTATGTCAAAGAACAAACGGAAGTGGTTAGTGCCACGTTATTTTTTTTACGTGGTTCTAACACTCAAAACTGGATCTGCGTTCATGAACGCCGGGAAATAATGGCATCTGCTACATCGAAAGTCAGACTCTTTTGCCAAGTTTTGGGTCTCTTAAAGTTAAAGGTCATAGATGCATGCACAATTTACATGTATGTGGCACCTGTTAAAACTGCTATAGTCACGAAATTGGTGTTAGCGGCTCAAATTATCATGTTTGAAAGCCGGGAAATATCGTTGTCGGGGGGTGGGGGGGGGGGGGGGGAGTTCATCACCCGAAAAAAATAGTTCATTGTGAATAACAATTTACACCGAGCCATGTGTGCTCATCACTCATCTTGCGTCAAAATCACCAAAATTTATTGTTATGGTCAATAGTTTCATTTTTTATGTACCCATTGGTGTTATACTTATAGAGTCTACCTTTGGCAAAACGGAATGAGTCTTATTGTCTTAGTTATTGACTGTTAAACTAAAGACTTAATTCGGGAACGGGACTACCCGCCCCCGAGACAACCCACCCCTATGCTATTTTGGGGGCGGGTTGTCCCGATAAATGAGGGCGAGTTGTCCCGAAATTGTTAATAGTGATTATGTTCTTTTATGTTCTTTGATGATATATTATTAAAGATTTTGATCAACAAAACATGTGTTTATTCATTAATTATGTCAATGCGTGGACTGAGATAAAGAATGACACGATGTTTTGACAACTGAACGGCACTTAAGGTAAGTGAAGACTAATTAAAAGGGGTGCTTTCAAAATAAACATTTGATGCAAATGGTTCATTATCACAGTGTGTTATCACAACACTTAGTGATCGGGATTCATCTCACTGATGTTAACTGGAGGTGAGAATACAAACAGCCTTTGAACGATGCCGACGGAACTGGGTATACCAGGAGTACTATGACAGAACGTCTGAGGGTTCAAAGATCAGGGAGGTCCTAGACTACATGCAGCGCCAGTGGATCACGAGCTCATCATTCCCCCCAGAGAGTTGGAGCATATACCTATATGACGTCCGCACCAACAACGACATCGAAGCATGGCATAGACGAATGAATACAATGGGAACCGGCTTAGATTTTTATACCATTGTGTTTTTAATCTTCGTTCATATTCATTCATTCGTTTTTAAATTTCGTTCATTAAACTTCGTAATAAATAAACATATGATCGTTGATGCATTTTTGTGTTCATAAGTTATATTTATTATATTACATTTATTGTAATTTATTGTTGTCCATGTTGTTAAATCAAATAAAAATCAATAAAAAACAACTCTATTTCGTTAAACAAACATCTCATAATCCCCTCACACCTCCTAATTAGCCACTGATTACCGCTAATTGATTTTTGGGGGCGGGTTGTCCGGGGGCGGGTTGTCTCAGAGTGAAAGGGGGCGGGTTGTCTCGGGGGCGGGTAGTCACGGACCCCTTAATTCTTGAGATATGAGTCATATTATGACACCTGGTTAAATATTTTCTTGTCACCTATTTTCACTATTTCCAATAAAATCTACATAAAAAAACCCGGAAAATCAGTGTACGACTCTGAAAAGTGATATCGTCCAATCAGCTTGAGCTCTATTATTGGTAAAACCTTCGAGAAAATCATTACTTGGAGATTGATATGGAAAAGCGAGACGTGCGAATGGCTGAACGATGCCCAATATGCTTATCGTAAGCACCGCAGTACCACGAGTGCACTAGTTGAAGTAACTGAATCCCTTATCACAGCCAAAAACGAAGGGAAGCATGCTCTCGTCACATATATTGACTTTGAAGGTGCTTTTGACTCCATCATGAGAGAAGGCATTGTATATAAACTCCTCCAACATGGCCTTGATGGAAGAATCCTAAAATATATCCACAACTTCCTAACTAACCGAACGAGCAAAAACTTTGTAGGGGCACCACAGGGATATGTCATCAGTCCCATTCTGTTCACTCTCTATACTGATAACATTATGTCTGGTCGTTCAGAGCAAACTATCCGATACTCCGATGATATTACCATAATCACCACTAACTACGACCCGAAACAAGCTGAGAAAGAAATGAATGAATGCCTACAATCAGTCACTTCTTGGTGCAACAGATGGCACCTATGTCTCAATACCAACAAAACCGACTTCATGCACATCCCTCCTGTGAATAACTGCACGGCGAATTTCAAACCCAATGTGTTTATAAACAATAAACCAATAGAACTCATAAACGACAAAAAACTTGTAGGTGTTACTATTGATAGTGATTTATCATTTAAATCACACATTGAAAAAACTGTTTTAAAAGCTCGTGCTGGTCTATACAAGATTGGGAAATTTGTTAATGAATCTGGCATAAACATGGACAAATCTATTAGACTGTATAAAGCAGCTATAGTTCCCATTCTACTTTATGGATACCCATCATGGTGTACCGTTAAAGAGGGTGTGATCCAGGAGCTTCTGAATGTTCAAAGATCTGCCCTACTAAACACAACTGGGGCTATTCATTCATCCAGTACAGAGGCAATGGAAGTTTTATGTAGCACACTACCACTACTCCTCAAAATGAAGGAGATGAACTGTTTAGAGTACCTCAGGCTCAAATCAAAAAACAATAAGTCATCTCTGAAGCAGCTCCTAATCAGTGCCATAAATAAATCATATGAAACCCCTATAAAAAGGATGTTCCAAGACAATAAATATTAATTGAGCAAGAACTTCACTCAAGTGATAGATGAACCACAATATGAACTTGAGTGCTACAATTTTCACCCCACTGTCACTATATACGCTTCTCCAGTTGGTGATATTGGACCCTGCTCATCCAAATCAGTTTCTCGTGACAATGCAGTGAAGGACATCTTAACATATCTTGAGCAAACTCTGGATCAAGATATAATAATTTTCACTGATGGTTCTACTTTTCCCAACTCTCTTATTAGTGGAGCATCAGCTGTGATCTATCCATCCGGTATTCTTAGTGAACCCATAACTATCTCGGAAACCATTCACACTGATGGTCTCAACAATAGCGCTGAAATCAAGGGCATTCTTCTAGCATTAAAACACATAGAAATGACTCTAGAAGGTTCCAAATCAGCTTCAATTAACACTGCGCACATACTATGTGACTCTCAATCGGCTATCACATCCATTTTCGAATTCAAACCTAGTGACAAATCTTATTCAATTATACGCGACTGCTGGCACACAATTCACCAATTGGAACTCCTCAAGCCTTTAATATCTATCAAGATTAAATGGACTAACAGTCATATTGGTGTTAAAGGCAATGAACTAGCCGATCAGGCTGCTAAAGAAGCAGCTAAAAACACACACATTTCAAACAAGGACCTTGTACCATCGGACGGAAAATCTGTTAAGGAATTCAAGTTGTTTGTATCTGAATAGGCCTGTAACGGTACGCTTGGTCACGATACGATACGTATCGTGATACGGGGCCAACGATACGATACGTATCGCGATACGCAAAATTTTATCCCACGAGTAAATAGCAATTCAACACTCCAAATTTGCACAACTCTCAGGTTGAGTTTTAATGATAGTTTTTCTAATATTACTGTGGACTTTCATAATTGTTTAGTTATATGTGTATTGTAGTATGCTCGTACACATCCGGAAATACCAGTACATGACATATTGATACTGAAGTCGGTAAAAGAGTTGAAAAGTTTCTCACTCATCTGTTTATATATCACATAATCACAACAGCTGGCTGAGCTGAGCAGCCTAGTGTGATAATTTTCAACTCTATTTACAAACTAGTATGTCAATATGGGGAATGAATCTTTGAGTCTAAATGGCAGTAAATGCATGAAGGATCCATATGCCATATGGTTTAACAGGTATATTGACTTGGGAAGTTGGGCTAGGTGTGACAAGTATGTAATTAAACCCTGCATTCCCTCAATTTCCCTGGTACTACTAGTACAGCATGAGCATGGGTAGCTTATAGTATGTTCACTGTATTGGCTATGGGTCGTTGCAATGAATGACTTAAGGTCACTTAGGTCAGCAGATTTATATATAATGTTCACAAATTTTAGTTAGATGTTCCATGCAGTCATGCACCATACTTTTGATTTTCAAGTTTAAGATTTATAATTGCAGTAATTTGAACCATTTTGTGGAATTTAAACTCAACTTCAAAATAGAAATATACTGTACCTCATGAATAATGATCATAGTCTACTTGTTAAATTTCAATTGTATGAGTTATTACTAAATAGCCAAACTTGCAAAGCAAAATTAATACCGAAGATTCATTGTTTTTTCACCCAAACTTGATCACAAATTTATGAAAACGTCTAGATCTTACGTACATTCATTATGAATCGTAGTGTTATCGTAGAATGGTGAACTATATTACATTTAGTGAACAGTATATACTTTCACAGTTGGCAGTCAGTTGCTGCCAACTTGCTGGAGTTTCTGACTGAAAATGAGCTTTTCTGACAATATACTCAGATATAACTATTGACAAGTAGTCTAAACTCCCAGCGACAGTTCACCATGCACCATTGAACTATATTCCTAATAATGGCACATGACGAAATGTCGCTGGGCTCTTATACACTACTTTTTATTATGCTCATAGTTATATTTGAGTATATTGTCAGAAAAGCTAATTTTCAATCCGAAACTCATGCAACAGTGATTCAAGTCATATTTTTTAAATTCATTTTATATTTTATAATTTTAATCAACAGTAATTCAACACAACAAAACTAAACACTGTCAGAACCGAAGTGGCATTGGAGTTATGCTAGGTTTTTTTTCAGAAAAACCAGCATGTCCACGTTTTCGCTGGATAAGCAAGAGCGTTGAGCACACACAATATCGCCTGCAGATGAAAATACACGCTCGCTAGCGACTGAAGTCGCTGGAATTGATAGGCACAGTTTCGCATATTTTGACAAGTTAGGATAACGTGCTTCGTTTAATCTCCACCAGTCTAATGGATTGCTTGTCAGCGACAGATGTGCTTCCTTTTGGAACATTTTAACTTCAGCTTCGACAACAATTGGTAATGTTTTTTTGTCCTTAGATTTAGATTCGACACTAACAAAGTCATTACCAAGCAATTTTTCTATCGCTGTTTTATGAACTTTCGCTGGAGGTTCATCCAGGTTAAGGTCTGTGTTGTCTTTGTCAGCTTTACATACTTTCGCTGGAGGTTCATCTAGGTTTGTATTGCCTTTGTCAGATACAACTATTTTGAGTCAGAATTGTCACTTTTGTCAGATGATGCACATCTTTCGCCAGCAGTACTTGGTAATGGTAACAGAGCTGGGATATTTTTACGTTTATCTTGGCACTTCTTAATCAAAGCAACAGTTTTCAGCATGAGAGATGAAAATACATTTCTACGTTCAGATTCGTCCAAATAAGGCATTTCTCGGAAACGAGGATCAACACAGGCAGCTTCCAAAAAGAAAGGTAGACACGCCTTTGTCACTGTATCTTTTGTTTAAGTCGTCTCTAATTGCCTGTTTGATGTTTGACACCAGTGTTGAGTCAGTTGCGCATGGAGTAAGTTGTTTTAACATCATCCCCATCAGTGGGTGTATTAATGAGACAGTTGGCATTTTTTCATCACAAAGAATTGTCGTTGCAGTCTTAATTGGTTCCAGAATACTCACGACTGCCTCAATAGAAGTGTAGTCGTCATTGCTTAGAGTGACGATATCCTTTGCGTCCTGTTTTATGTCTTTTGACATCAGGGCTGCGGCAACTGCTGCCTGTTGCTCTTGGTACCGGGACAACATATCGAAAGTGGAATTCCACCTGGTAGAGACATCATTTATGAGTTTCTTTTGAGGAATCTCCAGTAGAATCTGCTTCTTTTTCAGAATGGCTGCTGCCTTTGTGCTCTTATGAAAAAACGTGACAATTCGTTTAACCCTACCAATCAGACGATCAAATTGCTGAACTTTAAGACCCTTCTGTGTCGCAAGATTGACTGTGTGTGCGAAACAGCCAATATGTGGATTTAGATTAGTTTGCTCAACGGCTTTCACTATATTACTGGCATTGTCAGTGGTGATTGCTGGGTTCGAATCATATTTGCTGAGTTTCCAGCTTTCGACAGTTGACTGCAACAAAGCCGCAAGATTAGCGGAAGTGTGCGCATCGGACATTTCTCTCGTCTGAAGCACATAATTATGAAATTTCCACTCACTGTCGATGAAATGTGCAGTCACCGTCATAAAGCCGACAGTTGCTCTGGATGTCCAGGCATCGGTAGTGATGGCGATTGATTCAGCAGCTGCCAAATCAGCTTCAACTTTTGACTTGGTTTCCAAATATAGATTTGGCAGAAATTTTTTTGTCAAATTAGTTTTCGATGGAACAGTATACCTTGGTTCCAGAATGTTTATGAGTCTCTGAAAACCTGCATCCTCTACTACTGAAAACGGTCTCATGTCTTTTGCCACGTAATAGGTGATAGCCTTTGTTATGGTTGTTGATCTGGCCCCAGTCTTAGCCAATTTAGAATACCGGTACATATCTTGGAGACGAAGCTGACCTGATGAGTTGGGAACGTTTACGCTAGATGGGCTCCCGGTTGAGTTCGTCAAGTGACTCAAGTCTATGGAATGATATCGATGTCTTTTTAGATGGTGCGCCATGTTGGTGGTAACACCCGTCTTGTATGAAGTTGCTGTTGAACATATTTTACATATCGTTTTCGTTTAGTCGGTTTTGCTGCACGTCGTCCCACCCTCTTCAACTGTGTAGGACCTAAAGCCGAAATAATTCCAGACTTTTGATCTATATGCCGCTGGCGGACTGACAAGATTTAAATTTGAGCTTCCTTGAGCAGACATCTTTCACATGTGTTGTTATTTTGCGCAGACGATATAAATCCAATATACTACTATTTGATTTGTTGAAATCAGAGCAGTTCAGCAAATTAAACCAATCAGAGCATGGCTTATAGTCTGATACTAGGTTACGGAGGTCAGTCTTTTCACTTCCGCCAACGTTTGTGTCAAAGGTCAAAGTGCGAGCTCACGGAAACAAACGAAATTTACAGATTTACTTCCGATAACACTTCGTAAGCATTCACAGCTTACGGAAACGAACGAGGGGACCCGATTGACTTCGAATGGTAACTGCATGATAACAGCGGAACTGTATCGTAGTGTATCGAAATTACAGTCAAATGAATCGCGTAACGAATCGCGATGCATCGAAAACGCGATGAATCGTTACAGGCCTATATCTGAAGTCATTAAAAACAAATGGCAATTTAAATGGGATCTAAGTGAAACGGCCAGACATTCATACGACCTGTTTCCTTCCGTTCAACATGACTTTAAGGGTCTCCTGGCTAAGCAGCATCCTAACAGAAAGACTGAAATAATGATCAACAGAATCATTATTGGACATACATTACTTAATGCACACAAACACAAACTAGGCTTATCAGAATCTCCAAAATGTGCATGTGGTTGTGCTGATACTATTAAACATTTCTTCTTTGACTGCCAGTTATATTCCACACAAAGAGAAGCCCTGTATAGTAACATTTCCTCTCTAAATGATACAAAAAACAATTCTACAAACTCATTAATGGACCTTCAGACACTTGTGGGTTACCAAACCAACCCAAACACTCTTATGGAAGTACTCCGGTTTATCAGTGATACAAACATTTCACTATAAGAAAGCTCAGCTTCATTCACTGTATGGAACTGTTCTTTTTACAGCACCATCTGACGTCACACACTCTGGCAACAGTGTACAGCACTAAAGTGAAATAAGCATTGAGGGCTCAATTGCACCAGTGACCTTGGAGCTACCTTACAGAGCAAAGGCTCCTATAAAGAACTTCATAGACACACCAACCAACCAACCAATAGACAAAAAATCTTTTAAATATCACCACTAGGCCTACCATCATCATGATTATAAACAATGACAGTGTCCATACCTTCGCTATTTCGGAAATATGGGAACATCGTCTCCGATGAACAGTTCAGCGTCCTTGGATACGTGTTTACAATTCTCAGAATGTTTCGATTTCTCACGATCGCAGACGTCACTGTGTTCGCACTTCCACACTGCTCATTTGCGTTAAAACCCGTCGATTTTGGTTTCCTTCCACCGACCATACCTCTAGGTTTAACACATTTTCTCTGTTTTACCAAATTGCTCAATGTTTTCGCTTTTATAGCTACCATTTTCTCATAAATATCAGAAAGAAATAGCGGAAATGTCAATTTATATTTTACGGGAAGTGACGTCTGCGCATGCGCACACCTTGTCATTAATGCGATCAGCCAATCAGATTCCCCCTGAAATTTCATCTATTATTAGCGTAGGATGATGACATATATCTCTCTTATTAGTGGAGCATCAGCTGTGATCTATCCATCCGGTATTCTTAGTGAACCCATAACTATCTCGGAAACTATCTCGTATTTCAGCCAGTATCAGAATACTGCGAATACGGGAACTCAAAATAATTTTGACATGACAGATTTCTGTGTGGCGTATCTCAAGCAGTTCTCACCATCCTATTTTGCTTGAAACCTTTCAATTCTAATGATAATCTCGTAATTATAGCAAACATTTCCATCACCCCAGCTTCTCCGTTCCATAACGCAAATCTCTAACATGACATCTAACACATTGGAACAAAAAATCAATTATAATTTCACAAGACGTCATCTTAAATTTTCTTTCTGGAATATTCACGGAATTCGCGACTCGCTTGGTCAAAACAAAGTACGTGATGAAATCTTTGTAGACAATTTTGTTAGAAAATATGACATCGTAGCTTTTATGGAAACCTGGGTTTATAATGACGAATCGCATGTTACCATACCGGGATATCAAATGGTCACGAAACATAGAAAAAATAAAAAGAGGGGCGGGTTAGTTATATATATCCACACTAGTCTTATGCAAGGAATACACGTGATTGATATCAAAAGCCCAAATCTTATATGGCTCAAGCTTTCCAAACAGTGGTTCAGAATACCGAATGATATTTATTTATGTACAGCATATTGTGCACCAGACAATTCTTCAGCCCAAAAGGCTGGTGGGGAAGATACTCTTAAACTTATAACGGGAGACATTTCCAAATATTCCGCTAGAGGGACCATAATTATACAGGGCGATTTAAACGCGAGGACAGGTTCGATCAGGGACTCGATATCGCACGACAATACAACCATACAAATGCCCCTCCCCCTCGATTATACCCCAGATAGTCAATTACCATGTAGGCGCAGTAGAGATAATAAGATTAACACGCGAGGCAGAGACCTCATAAAAATTTGCATGGACTCCAGCATGAGGTTGGTGAATGGCCGCACTGCGGGAGACTTTCTTGGCAACTTCACCTCTTATCAACCCGCAGAGTCGTAATTTCGCTAAAATCCGGATTGAGAATCCGAAGCCGATTACGGGGGCGGGGCTAATTCCCGATTCTAGGTCAGATTTTGAAATCCACGTGGTCTCCGAAACTCTCTCCCAGCGTCAAACATGGCTCATGTATTTGACACAAGTATCATTTGTATCTTATATTTATAAAGTGCATGTTTGTTGTGAAAGTCATGCTTTTCTTCTATGTGTATATACACGGCACATAATTTGCTGCCAATCCGACTTAATCGCATCTTTTTTGTTCAAGTTAAAGTGTGTTTATTGATGATGGCAAGCATATCTAAACATGACAGCTCTAGGCTTCCTGAATCAAATTCCGAAGATGTTGTGAAGAACACACGAAACTTGTCAGTTGAACAGGGACGTGACGACAGGGGTTGATTGGGTGTCTCTACCCCCACCCCGAACTTTGGTACAATTTGCTAAGCTGTGCAGTCATTCATACGTGAGGAAAATCAGGATTATTTTGACTAACTGTTTCAAATAATGATACGTACAAGCCAACAAACGCAACAAACAAACCCGATTTTAAATAAATACATATACAAACTTATGACTAACTCGGGAGATCTGTATATATGTTCAACTTGTTTTGGTAGTCATGTTGCTTTGCCATTACTAATTATTTATTCTTTCAGTGTAATAACATATGGGAGAGGGGGGTACCCTTAAGTGAGTCAGTACTTGCCCCCCAATTCCTTTGTATGTATAAACAAATGTATGTGTTATATATCATGTGTTATCTAAATTTGACATATATTTTAAATAAATATATCTAAACTAAACTTTGGTACATTCCAGCAGTCGGAAATTCCATGCATGACACAACATTAGTTGGACATTAATTTGACACCATATATAGGTTGGCATTGTTCTGATTGTTTGATTTTTTTCAACCAGTAATAGTTGGTAATTTTCCAATCTTAGTGTTTGTCAGATTGGATATTTCCAAGGGGAGCAAATTGAATTCTGCGAACCTGTGAGATTGAAGTTTTTGTCCAATGGGGGGGGGGGGGGGGGGGGGGGGGGTGCAGTTGGCCGGAAATTTGAGGAAACTTCTAGCCACGTCCCTAGAACATGTGTCTGTTGTCTATACATAGACTATTGTGCAATACGACTGCATTTAACGAAGCAAAACATGTTAAACATGAAATTGCTATAACTTTAAGACTAGATGATGGTACATACGTGTATCTGATAATCCATCGATACCATATAATCCTACTATTTCTTGAATAAGAAGAAACATTATAATAACTAACACAGCAGAAGACATATCCATGCAGGTTCATATTAATTCGGTCAATGGTGACGTATCCGCCGAATTCGAAATCGACATGTGTTCGGGCGATATTTTAAGGATGGAATTATGAAATGGACATATGAAAGTGACAATCAACATTGATTTGCAATTGCTTCGCCATCAACCGAAGTGCTCCCCCAGCGTTACTATCAATAGCGTTATTATTTGGCTAATTTCAGTAATATTCTCCCAGTTTACATTCAATAAAACAAATTTGTCTCCGCATTTAAAATTCTTTGATATAGATCGTTTATATTCTGCAATAATTTGTACACAAGAGACGGATTCTTATGTTTTATTGTGTTTTTAAACTCTGAGGTGGCGAAATCTCGGTTTGTTGACATTACGAGCATTTGAGTCCGTAATCGGAATCCGAATCCCATCGGATTACCACGAAATTGAGATTACGGTCTGTTCGTTTACTGATTCTGCCAATTTCTGGTCTGTTCTTTTGCCGAACCAAGTCGTACGGGGACCAATCTGTAATCTGAATCCAGAATCTGAATCGGATTTTAGCGAAATAACGCCTCAGGGTGTAGTGTAGTAGATTATGTAATAAGTAGCCAAGCTCTCTTTGATCGAATACCGTTCTTTCATGTGAACCCATTGACTATTCTATCTGACCATTGTCAATGCTGGTTTATCTTAAACATTGGCGCTTCAATTACTGACTCTGAACAGCATGAGACATTCCCTTTGCGGGCGAAACCACCGCGTTTTAAATGGGACGAACTGGCCTCATTTCGGTTTAGGGATGAGTTTAACACATCAGATGTTCAGGTCAATTTGCGAAAAATTCTTGAAGATGAAGAAAGCTCTTCAAAAGTGCTGGTCTCCAAACTCAATGCTACAATGCATATTGTTGCTTCTAGGTCCCTCAAACGACAATCTACACAACACAGACAAAAACACAGTATACATGCCAGTAAACCCTGGTACGATCATACATGTGCTGAACTGAAACGTCAATTGATTCGCTCTGTTAAACCCCTAAGTGACAACCAACAAGACCCCGTCATTCGTGGGCGTTATTTTAATTTGAAGAAGCAGTATCGGAAGCTTTTAAAATCCAAACGAAAATCATTTAGACTCGATAAATATCACACTCTTGTGGGGATGCAAAATAAGTCGCCTTCACGATATTGGGCTATTATTGATGAATTAAAACATGAAGCTAATGGCAAGCCCAATTCCGCAGGTAATAATTTTCACCCAAAAGAACTTTATGATCATTTAAAAAATCTAGGCAGTTTGACTGCAGACACCGACCAGTTATTCAAACAGACCGTTCTCACACACCTTCCAATATTAGAAGAACAGGCGCGAGATAAAACTGATCTTGACTATGAAATTTCCGAATTAGAAATCAGACACGCGATCACGAGACTGGCTAATGGAAAGGCTGAAGGCCTTGATTCTATTAAACCAGATATGATAAAAAGTGTTAAAGACCAGCTCATACCTATTTTTTTTTAAATGTTTAAACGACTACTTACAACTGGAGATTTCCCTGAAGAATGGCTTGATGGTTTCATAATTCCTATACCAAAATGTAAACACCCAACTACACCAAACGACATTCGCGGGATCACCATTACCAGTGTATTAGGTAAAGTATATGCCGATATATTGCTAAATCGGCTAACTTCGTTTTTTCAACAGAAGGGTATACCTTCGAAATTTCAAGCAGGTTTTCGCAAAGATCACACGACATCCGATAACACGCTTATTCTCAGAACACTCATAAATAAATCTATAATGCAACGGAAAAAGTTGTATACGTGTTTCGTAGACTTCAATAAGGCTTTCGATAGAGTATGGCGTGAAGGTTTGTTGTATAAACTACTCAAATTGGGTGTGGGTGGTACAGTATATACAACAGTTAAAAAGATAATAACCGAATATACAACTAGTGTCCAAAGTGGGATAAATAGTCTAACAGACAAATTCCAGGGAGCAGTGGGATTGATGCAGGGAAATAATTTAAGCCCATTACTTTTCAATATATTCATAGATGAAATTGCTTCGATCCTACTCGAAAGCAGATCAGACGCCCCAAATGTTTTCGGCGAAGAAGTCCCTTGCTTGATGTATGCCGACGATCTTGTTTTGATTTCAGAAAGCCCCAGTGGCCTCCAGACAATGCTAAATTCATTACATAAATACTGTCGGGAATGGCAAATTACACTGAACAGTTCTAAAACAAAAACTCTTGTTTTTCATGCTGGTGGTCAACATATCTCAAAACCAACATTTATCTTCGGCAACCAAAGTCTTGAATCGACACAGTCATATACATATCTTGGTATTAAATTCTTTGCTTCCGGCAAAATGACACATGCTATATTGGATCTAAAAAACAGAGCATCAAGAGCACTTTTCAAATTGCGCTCAAGCCTTGATCACGATTTGCCTGTCGAAGTATCAACAAAACTATTTGACACATGTGTTAAACCGATCCTCACCTACGCATCCGAGACATGGGGCGACGAGGCAGTTAATAGACAGTCAAATGAAATAGAGAAATTTCACCTAAACTATTCAAAAAATCTCCTCGGTATCAGTAAAACTGCAACAAATGTAGCCGTACTTGCGGAGTTGGGGAGATTCCCAATTAGACTAGATATTCTGAGAGATATGGTAAAATTTTGGCTCCGTCTAGAAAATATGGACACCAATAGACTGCCGGCCAAATGTCTGGCAGAAATGAAAACATGGACTAATTGCGCATGGCTTAACTCTGTCCGGAAAATCATGGTTACATATGGCTTTCAAAACGTATATGAAAACCCGCGTAATATAGACCGACAAACATTTTCCAACAAGTCAGTGATATTTCTGGAAAACCCACTGAGAATAGTAAGGTAAAATTCGTATACAAAATAAAACCGACATACGAGCTATCAAATTACCTCAGAAATTTACCGCGACGTAGCCGTAAAGTGATTTCTAAATTAGTGACCAGCTGTCATAATCTAGAAATTGAACGCGGCCGATACACTAATATAAGCCTATTACCCTCAGTCCGACCGTGTATGTAAACAGTGTCATACAGGCGTCATTGAGGACGAGGAACATTTTATAATATACTGTCCTCGATATAATATCCAACGGATATTACTATATGAAACAATGGAACAAATTACAACAAATTTCATGGAACTTGACGCTAACGCAAAACTACGTATTCTTTTTTCTGTTGATGCTCGACTTTGTAATAGGGCCCTCAGTAATTTTATTCAGACAGCCTCTTATTTAAGACGCGAATAATGTGACAATAACGGGCCAATGCCAGACACGAACTTTATATTTCACAATTTATGCTTGTATATTACCCATTGATTTCCATACCATGTTATATGTCTGTTTTTTTCTTTATTTTTGGTATGTGTACATGTACATGTATATTGCCATACCCGAATGTATTTGTTTGTGGTCGTGCAATAAAGATCTATCTATCTATCTATCTATCTATCTATATCTATTTCTGGCAAAGGTACTGATTTGACCGGGAAATTCTCTTCAAAACGAGTCTAGTTAACCAAACATTCGTGCATTGAAAAGCAATTGTCATACCTAACAAAAACGGGACATCTGATACATTTTTCACTGTTCTAGTTGTAATAAATAAATTTTGGTTGGGTTATTACAAGGGCTAAAACAGAATTAAAAACACACAATTTTGTTTTTATTTATATGATAATTTATTAATTAGATCCTGTACAAACGAAAAACTTACCCATCTCAAAATCGAAAATTTATCGGAGAATTGATCATTTTTCACCCGCATCCTACCGGTACCTTAAATTAATCATTCAATGATAACAAAAAATGAAATTGTTACTCTTATAAGTCTTGGGTACCTTTTTTCAAACATCTCTAAAGTCAATTGTTTGTCATTATCGAAAATATTCTGAGGTGCATCCATTAATTATTCTTGACAATCAATGAATCATGACAAGTGATTGCGACGAACTCTGCGTGCTCAACTTTTGAACTTCGCCACGGCTATGCCAATTTTAAACAGCTCATCAAAAACATCGAATGACAAACAGAATAATCATATATATATAATGAACAACTGCGATTTAGGCCCTACCACTAAATCTGACAAAGAAGGAGGAAAAATGTGCTTCACTCCTTCAGATAAAATATAGTTCCCACACCAGACGACGGAAGTTTGACAAAACGGCATTATAACTTCCCAGAATTCAACACCAAAACGAAATATAAATCGGGATATGCTCTAGAATTGTTATAATTGCGAAAATGACACGATGCTTATAGTATTTTTACTCATGGCTAGTATTCACACAAATTAAGATTCCCATTTGACTCAGTAGTACCTTCTATTTAGAGCGTGGCGTCATGGCCGACATCAGAACAAAATGGCGGCGCAAATCTCGTCAAGTCTCGCGCAATCTCTTCTCATCCGATAATCAGCGACACCGCTTCAAATTCGCGAGTTACGGTGTTGTCCATCGAATACTGGTTTTAAAGTGTCCATGGGCTTGGACAAAAACGTAATGGGGTTTATTTTTTTATTGATCCTGCGACCCCAGTACCGGTACGTCGAAAAATACAGCAATCACGAATAGCATGTGGGGTCGACCCCACATGCTAAAACAACCCCACATTGTCTGTATGGACACAAGGAAGACCCCACATTGTCGCTCCACTAAGAGCGGACAGACGGACAGATGGACGGACGAACGACGGATGGTTGATCCGGACGTCGGCATTATGTGTACCATACTATGGTATGGGTACACATAAAAAGACATCTGGTTCACTTTGACGACCAGGTATCTCAAATTTCACATTTGGGTATTAACTGTATCGGAAACGCAAACGTTTAATTACGACCCTATAAGCTATAATTGCAATTTCCAGTGAATTCCTGGTAATTTCCTAGACTAAGTTTCTCGATCTTATAATGCTCAATGGCCCATGGGGCACAAACATGTACAGTTTCATATATGTGTCACCATTTGAACATAACCAAAACCATCTGACTATAGACGCTATTCAGTTCATTTACGGGAAAATACCATGGTCCATAGTATTGATCGGTTCAAAGCCAAGTATATTATTGGGGGAGAACGATCCATTAAGCCTAAGTCGATGCATGGTTTGTTAACAACAGATAGAGTCATGATACATTATGAATGATGATGGAAGGGTCCCCTTAACTATGTTCTTCGACACAGTATTCCCTGCACTGTGTCACATGTATCTTACTGTGTTGAACTATATATAAGACCAAGCACATAATGCACATATCTATCTTCTTATAAATAAATTATCTCTTAGAAAGTGTCCAGAGATGTCTTGCCTATTTATACTGACAATTTATTTTTATTCTTGTGGCAAAGTATTTGAGGGAGAGATTTGGTAAGTTAACTAAGATGTTAATTTAGTATGTGAAACATGTATCCCGGGGGAGGTATATATCGAGTGGACGGAGAAAGTTTTTTCTTTATCATCAGATGAACATAATTTAAACTCCCAATTTGGATCAACCCGACCAGGAATTATAGAACAACCATATATATAAGCCCAGCAATATTTAGCAATACACATGTACATGATAACATTGTTTAACATTTTTAAACAATACCACCCTATCCACATCTATTTGGCTAAACATATCATTGGCATAGATGAGTTGTTGTAGTTGTTACATTGATGCTGGTCGGGTTCCTCTAAATTTAATAGTAAAACAGAATGATCCATAAGCTACGGTGGCTGGTTTAGGACATGAGAATTTGTTTTTTATTTCGTGGCCACGAAATACTAATTCGTGGCCAAGAAATAACTAATTCGTGGTCACAAAATACTAATTCGTGGCCACGAAATAACTGATTGACCTTTGCATATATCCAGATACCTTTACGGTATATATGGTTACACTAACTTGATGATGTTTTAGAAACAATGCGTACGATTGCAGAGAAGCTACTATAAACCCCTTATGGCATTGGACCCGGGCTCTATGGGGATATGAACGTCCGATATAAACTAGCCTAGAGAGAACGGGGAAACACGGGTCAGGTGGCTCAAAGACAAACTGAATATTCATTAGTTTTTACAACAAGGGATCGAATGGGAATGCCATTTCTCTCGGCATATTGGCCGATTTAAGTCAAATAAGGGGTTTTGTAGGGTGGGTCCAAAACAAGCTTATAAATATTCACCCCTTTCAACCATACCCGATCCAAAATGGTCGCTGCTCAGAAGGGGTCAAATGGGGTACACATTATTTCTCGGTCACTTGACCGATATAGATCAAATAAAGGGTGTTGTACCGTGGCTCACAAAGCAAGCTAAATGTTGTTCACACCTTCAGCCCACTCGAGCGAAAATGATAACTGATTTGAGGGGTCCATATATGGTACCATGCAACCCCCCCCATTTTAGGTCGAATACAGTGTGTTGTATAGGGTGACCCCTGAGACAAACTAAATGTTCACCCGCTTTCACCACCCGATTCAAAATGGACACCCAAGATGGGTTCAAATATGACACCTATACAATATCTCGACCCCTTAACCGTTTGATGTGGTATAATTGGTGCTGTAGGGTCGCCCCCAAGATATACTGAATGTCGTGGGTGCCTATGTAACCCACCCCCAGGATGGCGGCAACTTTTGATCGGGTTGGTGAAAGGGGTGTTTACTTAATTTGTTTTACGGGCCACCCTACAACACCCTGTATCTCAAATCGCCTTGGTTCATGCCAAGATGGTGGACAACTACAACCAGATCTTTTCTATTCGCTTCCATTACAACAATGGGACTGACAATCGTATATCACAATTAGTTATTTCGTGGCCACGAATTATTTATTTCGTGACCACGAATTAGTTATTTCGTGGCCACTGATTACTATTTCGTGGCCACGAATAAAAAAAATATTCCCACGTCCTAAAAGTTTTGACTGACACTTAAATCAATATGACTCCAAGATGTGTTAGCACACAACTCCGTATTATGCGGTACTTCGTCCTGGCAAAAAACATTAATTTTGTCAATTGATGAAAAAACTCCATAAATCAATTTTACAACGACATCCTGAAACTTTAGTTTTGATAAACATTGCATTTGTATAATAGTGGACATTATCACTGAAGCACGTGAGTGTGATGTATTTGATTGATATGAATCACATTGTTATCAACTACTGTATCTGGTGGCCTGACTATATTGCATGTTAATTTTGTAAAATAACATGTAGTTACGATAGATTACATGTAAGAGCCATGCATATATGATAGCCATTAAGTTCCACCACTGTGAACATTTGACTAAATTGTCAAACTCTCTATAGGGTCCAACGTTAGTTTTGTTCGCAACTGTAGTACTGTACCAGCTGAAACTTATCTGGCGACACCATACTCAAAAATACATTTCAGAGTCATTCTTGACATATGTGCACAATTTCAACTTGCACAATTCATGAAAAGGCTAATCGTGTTATTTATATCTGTATAATCAAGAAACGCTCTTTAAATTTTTTAAACCGTCCAAAAAAATTGTTTCCACTAAAATGTCAGACTGGAAACAAGTAGACTCTGAAAGTAGACTGCCATATTTGATACTTTTGTTAATTTCAACTCGCACTGTCCACCAGAAGGTTAGTTATGATTATTAATATTTGTATAATAAGCAAACGCTCTTTAAATTATTAAAACAGTCCAAAAACTATTTTTTTCAATAAAATTTCAACTGGACACAGCTAAACTCTGAAAGTAGACACGCTATTGATAAATAAACCGTTCGCATGTCGTCTTAGACAATCATAAATGGCGCGACCGTTGTTTTCGATCAAAGGAATCTGACTTGTGAATCAGCGAGGTTGGGGGTAGGGTTAGCTTTTCTGCGATATCTTTACCAATGTGTGGCATATGATCAAGATATCATCGTAGATTGTTCATATTCGTCTATATGTGATATAGCTGATTTTAAGAATATACAATACCTTAATATTTGGGAAAGAAATTTGAAAATGCAGTCATAAATGCAATTCTTCTGATGATTTTTGATAAAATTCCACATTAAGATATGTAATTAAGTAATTTGTGGCAAGATCTCCCCATGTTTTTCGATTTCCAAGAACAAAGAAAGCCATTTACCGAACTTGCTATGCGTAATAGCATGTTTTTATTACCAGGTGGACGGGAAAAAATAGAGGGGTACACAAACAAAAGCCTCACACAAACCTGTTTCCACTAAAATATCAAGCTGGAAACAGGTAGATTCTGAAAATAGACACACTGATGGTATAGAAACTGTTCTCATATTGCTTTTAACATTCCGAAAACGCGCGACCATTTTTTTCGACATAAGGAATCCGACTAGTTGTGTATCATGTGTATACGGTAGATTCATTGCTTGTGCGATAACAACAACAACTTCAACCACGTTATGTGTTGCGAGTCTTTTCTACTTCACTAAATATAGTTTTGATAAAAGAACATAACTTGCGTAGGTTGATTGATTGGTTGATTGGGGTTTATTGTCGCTTTAGCAACTAAGGCCATATCACGACATTGCCAGTTTTAGTGGTGGGGGAAATCCGAAAACTTGCGACTAATCTAACAGTGATTTCAATGGCTGATAAACTCGTCAACCATGTGCGGCAAACCACCGGCCATCGGCGAGTAACTGGTAACTCCACCAGATAACGATTTCGAGTTACAAAGTCCATGATGGAAACATGTGGATTTGAACCCTTATCGCCAGCGCTGGAGGGCGAAACGGCTTGGAGTTGTACCCCTAACCGATTGAGCCACCGAGGCCCCCTCTAACTTGCGTAGGAAATGTGGGTCATTTGAGTTCAGAACGTCACTCATTATTACTACATTAGCCCATTCAGCATGTCTACTTTGGATTAGATGAAATCTTTGAGTCTTGAAATTGTTACATTCTAAAAGGTAATGAAATTCATCTCCAATTTGACTTTTGCTACACAAAATACATTTCCTGTCCTTATGATCTGTGTTATCCCATCTTCCGGTTTCGATTGGTAATTTATGGTTGGATGTTCAAAATTTACATAAAATTGTATGATGTGTCTGACGAAAGGCTGATATTCGCCCTAGCCACACATATTAACTCCGCCACTGACCGGACACCGGAAGTTGCATTATTCGGTCGACAACTGACCTAACATAACATTTTTGAAATCAAGGCCGTGGAACAGCGTGGAGTAGCTGTAGAAATGCATTTTCACAGCGATAAGGCTATTCCAACAAGCAAACTTGGTATTAAAATGAAGTCTATCATCTATTGCACAACAGAAATATATTAATTTGAGCGATGCTGCGATTTATGCACACATAGAGACAGGGACCAGCCTCGAGGGCGACTTCGGAGACAGGGACCGGCTTGGAGGGCGACTTCGGAGACAGGGACCAGCCTGGAGGGCGACTTCGGAGACAGGGACCAGCCTGGAGGGCAACTTCGGAGACAGGGACCAGCCTAGAGGGCGACTTGGGTGATAGGGACCAGCCTGGAGGGCGACTTCGGAGACAGCGACCAGCTTGGAGGGCGACTTCGGAGACAGGGACCTGCCTAGAGGGCGACTTGGGTGATAGGGACCAGCCTGGATGGCGACTTCGGAGACAGGGACCAGCCTAGAGGGCGACTTGGGTGATATGGACCAGCCTGGAGGGCGACTTCAGAGACAGGGACCAGCCTAGAGGGCAACTTGGGAGTCTCCGAAGTCGCCCTCCAAGCCGGTCCCTGTCTCCGAAGTCGCCCTCCAAGCCGGTCCCTGTCTCCGAAGTCGCCCTCTAGGCTGGTCCCTGTCTCCGAAGTCGCCATCCAGGCTGGTCCCTGTCTCCGAAGTCGCCCTCGAGGCTGGTCCCTGTCTCCGAAGTCGCCCTCCAAGTCGGTCCCTGTCTCCGAGGTCGCCCGCCAGGCTGGTCCCTGTCTCCGAAGTCGCCCTCCAAGCCGGTCCCTGTCTCCGAAGTCGCCCGCCAGGCTGGTCCCTGTCTCCGAAGTCGCCCTCCAGGCCGGTCCCTGTCTCCGAAGTCGCCCTCCAGGCTGGTCCCTTTCACCCAAGTCGCCCTCTAGGCTGGTCCCTGTCTCCGAAGTCGCCCGCCAGGCTGGTCCCTGTCTCCGAAGTCGCCCTCCAAGCCGGTCCCTGTCTCAGAAGTCGCCCTCCAGGCTGGTCCCTGTCTCCGAATTCGAAGTCGCCCTCCAAGCTGGTCCCTGTCTCCGAAGTCGCCATCCAGGCTGGTCCCTGTCTCCGAAGTCGCCCACCAGACTGGTCCCTGTCTCCGAAGTCGCCCTCCAGGCCGGTCCCTGTCTCCGAAGTCGCCCTCCAGGCTGGTCCCTTTCACCCAAGTCGCCCTCTAGGCTTGTCCCTGTCTCCGAAGTCGCCCGCCAGGCTGGTCCCTGTCTCCGAAGTCGCCCTCCAAGCCGGTCCCTGTCTCCGAAGTCACCATCCAGGCTGGTCCCTGTCTCCGAAGTCGCCCTCCAAGCCGGTCCCTGTCGCCCTCCAGGCTGGACCCTGTCTCCGAATTCGAAGTCGCCCTCCAAGCCGGTCCCTGTCTCCGAAGTCGCCCTCCAGGCTGGTCCCTGTCTCAGAAGTCGCCCTCCAGGCTGGTCCCTGTCTCCGAAGTCACCATCCAGGCTGGTCCCTGGTTACATAATTTGCCAGAAAATTGATAAGTATTACAAGTAAAGTTTTCGTGTGTTGTAGTACCAAGTGAGTGTTATGTTTTCCGCCATGAAAGGTAACTTGAAAATATGTTGACTAATGCTCATTGCAATCCTCTGTATCAGATCATAATCAACATATTTTCAAGTTAATTGCGGAAAACATAACACTCACATAGCTGTTGCGGTTAATGTATACCCAGGTGGATATTATAATGTCATTAGTTTTTCATAATTTTGATTAAAACAAATTGTTAAATTTATAAAATCTAAAAAATATATATCTATAATTAAAATAAAAATTTATTAAAAGTTGTTTTTTAAATAAAATGTTTTAAACGATCAAAATGGGCGCGAAACGCACACAGGGGCCGCAGGCTACTAATGTGCAAATGGGGCGGAAGCATCCCTTCCCGACGCTAAAAAATGCTCCAGAAGGCCTGATTCAGCAAGTCATTTATATTTTGTTTCACTATATAGCATTGAATTAAACAAGTCACAGAATATTGCAAAATAATTTATTGTCGTTTAGTTAACCGCGAAATGTGGCCTGTCCTATTTAACAAAATAACAATGCACATTGTATAGAATCACTAATCATTCTTTTTAATATTCGTTAATGCATGGGCAACTAACCCACAAACGCTGTATACCATATGTGTTTATTGGACGAGTCAGTGAACAGTATCGGATGGGGCATATTTAAGCACGTGGTCGAATCGTGGCATTATGCAATCTTATCAGCAACGAGATTATATATTGGCTTCCGTTATATATGAACACCTTCATCCCAGCTGCTACTCGTCTATGGAATGATATGATTTACCACCCGAAACTAAAAGCGCAAAGTCTTTAGAGATTTTCAAGTCACGACTGGACATATAGAAAAACGTAGAAATTCATTGAAAGTCCAACATTTTGATTATTGTTTTAATCGCGAAACTCAAATATTGCATGCCCATTTAAGACTCAAATGTGGTAATCTAAATCGTGACCTTCATGAAAACCACTTACGCGATAGTGACAAAGTTGTATGAGGGGAAGTAGAAAGCGCAGAACACTTTCTATAATTCTGTCCAAGATATATTCAACTCGGGTCTGACTCATTCTCAAATATTGACCCGACTTTCTTAAACACCAAGATCTTACTTAAAGGCATACCATATAATTACACTTCACACTCTGTACTTTCTGACCTTCTTTCTAAATTCTGACATTATCTTCGGTCCCTGTCTCGCCTCCACCTCATATTTCTATGCATCTTTTTATGCCTCTATTATTTGCCCATACTTGACTAGCAGTCAAGTAGGGCCGCACCATTGTCAAGGGAGAGGGCTTCAAATAAGCCTATGGCTTGTTGCCTAATCCCATTTTTATGTTTACCCATACCATAGTATGGTAAACATAGTGTCGACGTCCGGATTGACCACTCGTCGTGTGTCCGTCCGTCCGTCCGTCCGTCTGTCTGTATGTCTGTAGACACTTTACGCATGGTTCGATAACTCAAATATTTTCTATCTGATCGGAACCAAATTTTGTACATGAGTTTCTCAGACCAAAATACAGATCGAGTTCGAATATGGGTTTGATCCGAGCTTTTTTTTTACAGAGTTATGGCCCTTTTTCGACTTAGAATTCATGCATGCTGCCATAACTCAAACAATTTTTATCTGATCGGAACCAAATTTGGTATGCGAGTTTGTCAGCCCAAAATATAGATCGAGTTCGAATATGGGTTTGATCCGAGTTTTTTATACGGAGTTATGGCCCTCTGACATATAATTCATACATGCTTCCATAAATAAACCATTTCTCAACTGATAGGAACCAAATGTTGTATGTGAGTTTCTCAACTCAAAATACAGATCGAGTTCGAATATGGGTTAGATCTGATTTGCTATACCAGAGTTATGGTCCTATTTCAACTAAGAATTGAACAGATTTGAGTTTTTGATAACCCAGGTAGATTACAATTAACTACCAGTAATGCAAGCTTAACTGCATAGATAGTGTTCTGAGAGACTGCAGAAGTGATATATAGGACATAGCTCTATGATAGCGGTGAAGCTGTAACCCATTCATGATTCAATGGGCTGTCCCATTCAGTTCTAAAGTTTTAATTGGAATACTCTATTGTTCATTTGTAGGGATGTTCTCATTTTAAATTTCAATTAATCATTCTTCTGTTATCTCCAGGTTGCTCCTCATTCACTAGCATGGATTTCTGTAGTTAAAGATTAACACATCTCAACATTCCTGATACTTTCATCTGATACCATGTCTCATTTTATATTGGTTTATTTTGACACACTCTTTGCCTCTATTGATTGATTAATTTATTTTGATTTTGATGTGTACCTATACCATAGTATGGTACACATATTGTGATGTCCGGATTGACCACTTGTTTTCATTTAGATATTGATGATTATGATACAAGTTGATTAAAAAGGTTACCAATGTGTCCCTTTTTATGTGTTCCCATACCATAGTATGTATACATAGTGTCGACGTCCGGATTGACCACTCGTCCATCCGTCCGTCGTCTGTCTGTCTGTCTGTCCGTAGACACTTTACGCATGGTGCGATAACTCGAACATTTTCTAACTGATCAGAACCAAATTTTGTATATGAATTTTCAGCACAAAAATACAGATCGAGTTCGAATATGGGTTTGATCCGAGTTTTTTTTTACGGAGTTATGGCCCTTTTTCGACTTAGAATTCATGCATGCTGCCATAACTAAAAAAAAACCGGCACAAAATCTGGTATGCGAGTTTCTCAGCCCAAAATACATATCGATTTCGAATATGGGTTCGATCCGATATTTTGTAATGGAGTTATGGCCATTTGACATAGAATTCATGCATGCTTCGATAAATCACCCATTTTCCAACTGATAGGATCCAAATTTTGTATGTAAGTTTCTCAACTCAAAATACAGATCGAGTTAGAATATGGGTTCGATCCGATATTTTGTAATGGAGTTATGGCCATTTGACATAGAATTCATGCATGCTTCGATAAATCACCCATTTTCCAACTGATAGGATCCAAATTTTGTATGTAAGTTTCTCAACTCAAAATACAGATCGAGTTAGAATATGGGTTTGATCCGATATTTTTTAATGGAGTTATGGCCCTTTGATTATTTTATTCATCTCTAAAATATATCAAAGATACAATTTGCACTGTCCAGGTAGAATCTAATTAATAAGGTTTACAATGCCAATAAGTTGTCTTCTCACATAGAGCATAGAGATAGTATCCAGTTACAATGAAGCTATCTTGCATTGAGTTATTAACTGCTAGCAGATGTGTTGGCCTATGATGAGATATCATAGATGGAATGTTTATGCTATTATATTTTATATGCATGGTTATTTAAATTTTCTTCTCAAATGCATAATCTGGTTGTATGGTTTAATAGCATTACTATTGGAGGTTAATAATGTGATTGTGTTTAGTAGATTTTTTGGAATATTGTTGGTTGGATGGGAATACAACTTTGGTTTTCAAATTTTGTTAAACTTGAGAGCTCTGTATCAGTCTATGAGAACAAAATAATTGTTCATAACACTTTTAGAACTGTAGGTCTAGTTTGTTTTATTTATATATTAATGGAAAGCTTTTTTGACATTGATTTCAATTAATTACAAATGTGAATAGAAATATTAAAGGAGCACACCAGGTTTGATATATTTTTTTGTACTCTGCATGAGATAAAACTTTTTATGTGTACCTATACCATAGTATGGTACACATAGTGTCAGTGTCCGGATTGACCACTCGTCGTTAGTCTGTCTGTCAGTCTGTCTGTCTGTCCGTAGACACTTTAGGCAAAATGCGATAACTCTAACATTTTCTATTTGATCGGAACCAAATTTTGTATATAGGTTTCTCGGCCCAAAATACAGTTTAGAGTTATGGCCCTTGTTTTACTTAGAATTCACGCATGCTGCCATAACTCACAATTTTTTTTATCTGATTGACACCAAATTTGGTATGTGAGATTGTCAGCCCAAAATACAGATCAAGTTTGAATATGGGTTTGATCCGATTTATTTAAAAGGAGTTATGACCCTTTTTTTTTAATTCGAAATTGTAATTTAAAAAAACTAATTTAATTTAATTTCCTCGCTCAATTTAACACGCAAAAAATATTAAAAAACTTTTATAATAATAAAAAAGTTATTTAATTAAAATATTATTTGTCATTGACACTAATTTGTTTTAGTTGTATACCATTAATTAGGTGTGATGTCCTGTTTTGAAAATATGAAGATTTTATTGCAATAGTTGCATGTAATATAATGATATCAATAAATTGCCATTTGAACATCCAATATCCAGAATATGAGAGTACCTTTAATATATGTCATTCCAAGCAAAATCTGTTATTAATTGAGTGATGACGTATGTTACAGAGCTCTAGGGGGTGGTTGTATGAAGGTAAAGATAAACAACCTGCTGGCTGGATAATTGTTTATCATATCTGTCAAATTGATTAAGTGCTAAACCATTGGATCTCACAGTGAGAGGTCCTTGTGTGAATCGGAACAGAGTTATGAGATTTATAACGACCCCCCCCTCCCACCCCAAATACTTTAACCCCTTCTTAAGACAAATTATTTGAGCTTTTCATTTTAAGTTTAAGTACTGATATATGTATTACTGTGATCATATCGTTGACCATGCAATTATCAGTTATAGCTAATCGCTATTGCCAAGGTATGGGTTAAACATCTGCCGATCGTGATCGGCCTCTCGTTCTTCTAAATGTGTACCTAATATTGTTATTATTTATCTGAATGTCCATAGAGGGACAAATAACTACTGTTTAAACTAAATGCATACCATTGCTATCATCTGAAATAAATAATTAAATATTCAGAGCTACGGAATACTTTATTCAAAAAAGCAGACGTTTCAAACAATACACAAACAATTCAACGGCATAGCAGCGATATAACATGGAGTTCACATATTTAGTTTCAAAACAACTCATTTTAAAATAGTTCGTTTCATAAGTTAGTTTCAAAACTTTTTCACAACAGTGGTACCGACTTTTCTTTCACATACACACTCTTTATCTCTATCGCTCTACCTTTCTCTGTCGTGTATCCTTTCAACACATATTGTAAACTCATCATATAGGCCTATATATTAACAGACCATGAATGTTTTTTTTAAGTTAATTGATTTACACCCTTTAGTGACAACATATTTATAAGTTAGTTGTGTTCTGTAAAGGTACCGTACCATAATAATATATCATAAGAATTATCTAATTATTAAGCATGTCAATTATGTCGTCTGCTGTTTTTCATCTAGGTATGCACCTTCTGGTATATTTAATAGCCCAGTTGTAAAAGTCACATTTAGTGTAAACAATATTTATTTACATACAGTTACATATACAGATATCGATAGATTAAGAAATGCAAAGTTTGCAGACAAATAGGCATGTAATTTTACATAAATAGAATTTCTTTTTCTTCCTTCCAAGTGGTCACGCAAAGGTTCTATAATGCTGGTGGGTCCTGCTGAATTGCAATGATGTTGTTGGTACAAAATGATGCTGTAAAGAAAAAGTACAATTATTTTTCATCATAAAGTTGTCATGTTTTCGCTGGGTTTGGCTAATCGTAGCGATTTGAGAAGAAGCCATCTGTATAAAACGTTCAAGAACATATATATATTGGAAAAATATGATGGCTGGGCTGGTGTTTGCAGAACGAAATTAATAACCATCTTGCTTCTAGTGGATTTGCAACAACTAATACAATCAGAAATAAAATATTTCGTAATATATATGTTTTTCAATGCTTGATACACATACTGACTTTTTCTAGATATATTTATACTATTTGAACACCGCGAAAATGACAACTTTATAAAATATAAGTTTACTTTTCCTTAATAGCGTCATATGGTACTAACAAGCATCAAAGCACATTTGCAGGACCACTTAACCGGGGTGGGGGTGATTATACTGATAATGCGTTGCGGTGCGCCCGCGATTATGATAATATTAGCATCATAACTTGAGTGTTCACTACCAGATTTTTCCAGTTGAAAGGTCAAACCATGACGAAATTACACTATATCACAATGTGCTATCAGTATGAGATTCGGAGTCCAAATTTAAAAGATAAAACTTTAACTATGAATTGTACAAAGAGTCTTATGTTATGTGATGAAATTGGTAGCAGCCATGCCAATAACAATGGTTTATTCTGGAGGTATATAGGTGAAGTAATTATCGACAATGTAATTATATATAGTAGCTGCTCTACCAGGCTATAGGATTATGGTGGGATATGAAAGAGTTCAGATTTTAGAGGCACTGTCTCGTCAGGAGAGGTTCAAGACAAATTTTGAGAAACTGTCTATTTCTATAAAAAAAATAATAGAGATGAGGCAGGATGAGGCCCAATTAAGCTGCATTAATTTTAAAGAATGGACAGTGGTAGCAACTTTAATTCCCCAACTTATATTTATTGGTTTAAACAATGATTCTGAATGAAAAATAGTACAGGCGCTAATGAGGATTAGCATTAACGCAGACCATGCATAGGCACAATAGAGCTGCAATAGTCGGTATACAATGACTATGAAATGACGCATATATATATATATACTAGAAGGTGACCCGACTTCGTCCGGGCTTTGACCTTGAATTGTCCATTTTGAATGTCAAGGTCAAGTGGGGTACAAAACACTGCCCGGACAAAAGTACCCGACAAACGTGCCCGTCGAAATCCATCCGGTTTTACCAGATTTGACCTTGAATTGATCATTTTGAAGGTCAAGGTCAGGTCGGGGTCACGACTCGATCCGTCCAAAACACTCAGTGGACAAAAGTAACCCCACGTATCAAATTTCGTCGAAATCCCATCAAAATTGGCGATATGACCTTGAATTGACCCGATTTCAATGTCAAGGTCACGTCGCTCGGGCAAATTAATGAGCCTATGACACTCCCCGGCCGAAAATACCCCCACATACCAAGTTTCATCGAAATCCCTTGATATTCGGGCGTTTGACCTTGAAATGACCCTATTTCAAGGTCAAGGTCACGTCGCACAGGCAAATAAATAGGCTCATGTCACCCCTAGGCTGAAAATACCCCCACATACCAAGTTTCATCTAAATCCCGAGATATTCGGGCGTTTGACCTTGAAATTACCCGATTTCAAGGTCAAGGTCACGTCGCACGGGAAAATTAATAGGCCTATGCCAGTTCCCGGCCGAAAATACCCCACATACCAAGTTTCATCGAAATCGGTTCGGCCGTTTTCGAGTCCATCGCGAACACACACACAGACACACAGACAGACAGATCTTCCAAAATATATAATAGACTAGCTGATGAGCCCGACGTTGTCCGGGCTATTCAAAAACCAAATTTCAAGTCGATAGCTCCACCCGTTTCCGAGATCTGGTCTGCGCATGCGATAGCTCTACCCGTTTCCGAGATCTCGTCTGCGCATGCGCGAAGCTGGCGTCGCACGGGCTCGGCGACACGATAAAATTCGTATCCGGGGCAAGATAAATTCACATACCAAATTTCAAGTCGATAGCTCCACCCGTTTCCGAGATCTCGTCTGCGCATGCGCGAAGCTGGCGTCGCACGGGCTCGGCGACCCGATAAAATTCGTATCCGGGGCAAGATACATTCACATATCAAATTTCAAGTCGATGGCTCTACCTTTTTCCGAGATCTCGTCTGCGCATGCGCGAAGCTGGCGTCGCACGGGCTCGTCGACACGATAAAATTCGTATCCGGGGCAAGATACATTCACGTAGCAAATTTCAAGTCGATAGCTCCACCCGTTTCCGAGATCTCGTCTGCGCATGCGCGAAGCGGGCGCCGCATGGACTCGCCAATACGACAACGTCCACCGCCTGGTCAAACTACACACACGTACCAAGTTTCGTCCCGATCGGTCGAGAATCGTAGATTTGTATAAATGACAGACAAACAAACAAACATAGAGTGAGAGTATTTAGTAAACATCATTTTTACTGAGACACAGATCCTCATGAATGTCACAAGCATATGGCTGAACAAATTACACCAATGTCATATTATATTCGTAGAAAGTAGAAAAAATAAAAGAAATGAAAGAAGAAGAAAAAAAGTGGTGGTTTCTTGATTACATTGAGTTATTTAGATACATAGATAATTAACACATATATCCTACAAAATGTTTTATACCGGTATGATTAAAGACTATACCGCGGCGTTGCCGCTCCGGAGATGTGTATCTTCAATGATCATGAAGTGAAGTTTTCATTGACAAATAACATGAAATACATGAGCATCAAATATCACATAATTTTGTTTGTAACAAATAATACAAATTCTAACACAATAATTATGATATATTAAATAAATATGTAATAGTTTCTAAGTCTCACATCACAGTCATGCATGGTGGGGGATTTGTGCATGCATCCGACATTGATATACGTTAAGTGCATGCCACCACCCAATAACATTATATCACATGGTGTGGAATCAGAAATAATCTGGGAATCATGAACATAAAAATGACATTAAATACTGTGATGGATGCAGGATAGTCGGTCTCACAACTGGGCTCTTTAGGGAATATGCAACCACTTTCTGTTTGATACTGATTCTAGAGTACTTTTTCTCTAAGTTGAGCCCCCAGTTAGAATTTTATTAACCTATATTCATCAGTGCCACATACTGATATCATTTCTGATATTTTCTATAGCATTATAGGTCGGAATTGACCACCAAGGAGCTCTTTTCCCTGAAAGTTCAAAATGGCCGACTTAAAAATTAGCAAAAATTCAGCAAAGTAAAGAATAATTAAAATATATCATTTTTGTTCATCTTAAAGTATCAGCACCATTCTGCTTCCACCCCTGAGTGCACAACAAGGTTATAGATGGAATGCATTGGTCCTAGAATGAAAAACTGACATTTTCTCAATAACAAAGATTTTGACGAAATCAACAATTTTACGGCAATTGATTAGTAGTGCAAAATCTGCTGCAAACAAGGGTAGCTAATGCTATGATATGAATAAATACATGTGTTTATGAGTAGTTCATTCTTTTTTGTATTGGTTTTACTGCCTTTGATATGAGATGTCTGCCAAAATGGCTATACATGGGATGACATATATCACATTTACATTATTGTAATTAAGTGCAATGTGGCATTTCATTTAAACTAGCTAACAGGAGAACAGTGTGTCTTTTATGGTATTTAAATGTTGAATTGCATTTTAGTTTGAAGTTTATTTTACTAAGTAAGGGTTATAGAGCATAGTTATTTACAAGAATCAAGTCGAAGATGCGAATAATTCTAGTAAAGAATTATTCGCATACTCAGACCAACTTAGAGCACAATTGACCTCACACAATGGGATTAGCTGGAAATCGCTGCTGAGTGTGTGTAGACACCGACACACAACATTACGCACTTGCTGACTGTGAATATTCCTTGGAAATTGGTGTGCTTTACCAAAAATCAGGAAACGATTGTGCTCTAATCAACAGAAATGTACAGATTGAGAATGGTTATCAAAATTTGTTATCAAGAAATTAAAAGCTGATCTGATTTAAGTGACCAAGCCAAGCAATCGAACAAGCTAAACACTTTTACTAAATGGAATGACCAGCTGTTTGCTTCATGCAGCAACCACATGTTGCGATCTTTATTTGGGTATTGCTTCGGTGCATAGTAAAAACATGTAATCAGATGAGAGATGGCCATATATACCAGCAGCCATTATTAAAATATTTCACAATGTTACAAGTTTTTTAATGTTTTCGACATTGTGGCTTATCCTCGATTTGTTCAGATTGCTTTGCACTACCTGAGTATCATAGCAAATGTATTATCATGACCACTTAACTAGGGATGAATACTGCCATATGAGTATGTTGTTACATAAAGGGCAGTGGAAAATAATTGTTGAGCCTTTTTAAAATATAATTCTAGTATGATTGTTGAAAACCTACATAATACCTTCTTGGCCTTATAAGAGTCATGTTTATTTAGGAGTATGGACATGCAGTCCACCGGTCTCATGCAAATTAAATGGGCTCAGCGCTAAGTAACATCTGGGCTCCTGGGACCCATTAATAGTGTCAAATGCAACACAAATGAAAAATACATAGTAACTTTTCCACAAACATAGATTATAACTTGACAATCATAGTGTTATAATCAGAGAATATATGCAGAGTGCACCTGCAGAATGTGGCTTTGTCTGGTATGAATAGCTCTGCATATCAACTGATGCTTGTATTTTTCTTCTAACTCACTCTGAACTCACAATACAACAGATAGACACTTTAGAATAAAGCTTGCCAAATCAGTTTCTATGAACCTCACATGAACTCACTCAGTTGAACACAAGGATGATTGTCAAGTTGGACAATATTCTGTATGCAGGAAGCCCTATATATTTAATGTGTAGATTTATTATAACCGGACTAAAGCCCTTATAAAATAATCTGAGGAAGGATTATTTTGAGTCTTTATTACTGGATATCACACCAATAGTCAATAGACATGCATTTATTCGTTTTGAACAGGACAATATCTTTTAATATTTCTGTAACTGCATTCTTTCTTGTGACTTGTTTTCTTACAAACTCCCAAATTTGAACCAGAAACAATTTAGGGCAAATATACATCTACGTGTATATATACATATAACTGGAAATCTTGAAGCCAGTGTAGATGTTAGGAGTTTGCAATTTTCAGGTTAGGATCTCAAAATGTTCTCAGTGTATTCCGTTCCTCTTCTGGTTGTGACAACAATACCAATGATCTATTCAGAATAATGCTACCATCCAGGCCGTGACGGAGCAGTAATTTGGGGTGTGCAGTTGTAAATTTCAAGGTGGAAACCCCCTCCCAACGCGGAAATCATCTAGCCACGTCCTTATAAAAATAGTTCTTTTTTAATTCAGATCAATTCATGGTGAATATAATTATTCAGAATTGCATGTGTATTTATTAATCAACAAAATAAAAATAACATGGGTTTTTCCTAGGTGGCAATTGGACGTTCACTAATATGTGTGCATCATTGACGAATAATAAGTCGATTGGAAATTTAAATACTGTCTCATACAGTACATCTGAATATTTTGACAGTCGGTAAACAAATAATGATTTTGAGCTTTGACGGCTAGAATAGGAATTTACAATTGCACCATGAGCCACCCCCTTTCGTTGAAGAAAATACTCAGCTGCAAAACAGAGTTCAGTCCCCTCGTAGGACGCCCTGCGTATGGGATCAAACTCTGCACAGAGCTTGCAAAATGCTAAGTACATGTAACTATATTTGAACAACCTGCCCTTAAATCGTTATTTACAAACCGGTACCTTAAATCCACTTTGCGGTTTGCGCTCCAAAATACACCTAATAATTTTCACTTGTGAAATGTTTCCCGTATCGACATAGGTCGATAAATTTATACATGTCACAAACAGATGCATTAAAGTCAAAACAAATACAACGATGTTTGGGTCCCAACCAAAAATCAGCTATTTACACTGAGCATTCCAGATATGTCAGAAATAAAGAGCGTTCATTTAAACAGCTGGAAAATGGCCATTTAAAGTATTTACCAGACCATATGACGCCAGTGTATCAATGTTTCGTGTATTTGTCAACCAGGCCATTCTTGTTTGATTACAAGCACGTACTTAATCGCAGGGGGCGGTATATTGAGGGGTGAATGAACAGGTCTATTTGCTCTTTCGAACCTCCCGCGGAAGTTTTTAGTTTCCGAAATATGTACATGTAGGCTTGCCTATTTATGGTCTCCGAATCAGTGACGTAGCTACATGATATATTTTGTGGGGGGTGTCAACATTGAATTTCCCAACTGCATCCTCTTGACTAAGACACAATATTCCTTGCTTAGCGAGTTTCCATTTGCACCCCCGCTTTTTGATTGAAACCAGAACCAGGCTTAATTTCCAACTGTTGGCAATTTCCAAATTGAATAAGACTTGAGCATTTCCAAATGGTGATCATTCAGACAACAATTTTATTTCTAAAAGTTGAAATAATATGTTACTGGAACTGTAAACAAAACTATTCCTACTGATTGTTGGAAAATCAGACAAAGAAAACATATTCATGCAACCCATCGCCAAGTTCCTCCTCTTATACACCGACAATCTCTAGAGTCACGTCACATGGGGTTTGTTATGCGCTCCGCTGCCCAGCAATGGGCATGCACCCATAGTTGCAAAACAAAATTGAATTTTACAAACTTTACATTACGTGTGTATCATTTTGCATTGTTTACGCCAAAGAATCACATCATATTGATACGTTGTGTCAATGTTCAAATGAATGGATCTGTTGGAAGGAAGTTATGACGTTGTCACAATAATTATTTCAGCTGGAGTGTAGTCGAATACCGTTTATGTATTTGGTTTATGAATTTGTTTGGGGCAATTTTTTTATTGATGCCTCCCTCACAAACAAAAAATGACTATACAGGGACGCTGGCTCTGTATTAAACGCCACTTTTTCCTAAAACATAATATTGAACACGCCCCAAGAATAGACATTTATTAATTAGATATAGAGTTTTTGCCGAGATCGGCCTATTATCAAACTCGGCTGATATCACCTCAAACTCGGCTGATATCACCTCAAACTCGGCTGATATCGGTTTCGCAGGAGTTGTCGCCCTTATGACGTCACGATGAGCAACGTTGTCTACATCGAAACGTGATTTCATTTAACCGGCGGGCTGCCAGCTCAGAACGTTAATGCTCTTAGTCTTACATAATGGACGAAATAGAAGCGGCTTTTCTAAATTTGAGCGACGACGAAGCTATGATGACCTTTGAAATCGATGTGTTTCCCGACAATCCAAAGCAGGAACAACCGTTGGTATCGACGACAGACACGGAAATAAACGTGAATCCAAATACTTCTGACAGCGGTCAACCGGCTGAGTCGGAGAGTCGTAAACGCAGATTCCGGGAAGTTGGACATGAGGAAACCTCCGAATATGTTAAGAAGATGCGGAACAACAATACGGTGAGGAAAACCTCTAGCGACATTAAAACGTTCTGTAGTTATTTGTCAGAGTGCAACGAAACTCGTTACAATAGTTTGACTGACATTCCGCCACAAGATTTAAATTTGTATCTTGCCAAATTTTTCATCTCCGCTAGAAAGGTGGACGGAGAAGATTACGAACCACTGAGCTTATCGAGCATTCAAGCTAGTATACAAAGGCATTTGACTGAGAATGGATCGAACATTAATATAATTTCTGACCCTAAATTCAAACACTCAAGAGACGTTTTGAAATAAAAAAATAACGAACTGAAAGCAAAGGGAATGGGCAACAAAAAGAATAAGGCCGAAGGGTATAGCGAGGACGAGATCAATGTCCTGTGGGAGAAGGGCTTATTAGGCACAGGGAACCCTGAAGCATTGGTGAACACGATGTGGTTCAACACGACAACCCACTTCATACTTCGTGGCAGACAAGAGCACACGTCAATGTTATGGGGAGATATCGAATTGAAAGAAACGTCACAGAAAGACGAATATCTCGAATTCACGGAAAGGATAACGAAAACAAGAAATGGAACAACTTCTGCGAGAAAATTCGCCCCCAAAATGTTTGCTGTTCCGGGAAATCTAAAATGCCCTGTTGCTGTTTATAAAGAGTTTCGGAAGAGGCGGCCAGATGAATGTCTTCTTCCGGACTTTATATACAGATTAATCGTGCCGCAAACAGGAAAGATCAACACATATGGTTTAAGAATCAGCCTATGGGTAAAGATAAAATTGGGAATATTTCTAAGACAATGGCATCTGCTGCCGGGTTGGCAGGAAAGAAGACAAATCATGGCGCGAGGCGCACGGCTCTTGTGAAAATGACTCATGCAAATGTCCCTCCCAGCAATATTGTGCAGTTAAGCGGCCATAGGAACACTCTATCTCTGAATGAATATTATGAGCTGTCTATGGCGCAGCAGAGGGACATGTCTCATATGATCACAGAGATCCAGACATCAAGTGCTACTGTAACTGAAAGTTTGAATACTTCTCCAAGTTGTATTACACCTATCATTCAAGAAATCAATCAGACTGATATTATGGATGTCATGGAAGCTGTCGATCGTCACGAATCAGTATCGGCTACTGAACTTCCCGTCAAAGTTAGTGAGAAACAGGTCGATGTAAATGCTGTTCCAAGTTTTGGTTGCCGTTTTCCCTTCAACATTAACGTTGATGGGGCAACAATTAACAACGTAAATGTATATTGCGCGCCAACGAAGAACGGACACGAAGAGTAACCATATCAAGAGGAAAGTTATTATAAAAGTTATAAAAGTTGTTATAACGTCGCATATAATTGGTATATAAAGGTACTTTTCTGTGTAATCTTATTTATTCTTTTTTTAAGCAGCACCTACGCGAAAGTACGACCTCCTAATTGATCTTATAATGGCCCGGGCCATCTAATTAATAAGAAGGTTATTACTTGGTTTGATTGATATCGGACGAGATATCAGCCCTCGGTAACTTCACATCAGCCTTCGACCTTCGGTCTCAGGCTGATATGAAGTTACCTCTGGCTGATATCTCGGCCGATATCAATCAAACCAAGTAATAACCTCTAATTATTAATTATTGGGGCTACATGTATTATTATAAAGGTCATTGTCACCCATTTCGTTCAGTTGATTACCCAGCTTTTTAAAAACTATCAGTTGGGTTCACAGCTTTTGTAACATTTACATTTGGGTACCCATGCAGCTTTGTTAAAGCAGACTGCAGTACCCATATGACTTTGCCTACATTTCTTCTCCGCTATTATTTTCAAGCATCGTGACAAATATAGCCTATATCACATAAACAAGTAATGGGAATTGAAACATAAACGCTCTTTATCGTTGATGATCCGGCTAACAACAATTCAAAACCTGCTAAAAATTAAATTTTACTCGATATGTTGTGAAGCTACTAATATGTTCGGTCTCATATTTGCTCGGAAAATTTCCAATGAACAGAAACTTACCATTCACTGGCGATTGTGGGATATGTGCAACTCTAATAGATTACTCTTGGGGTCCAAATAAGCATACGGTGCGGAATAAAAGTGAAAGGTGGACAAATCTGCTGAATCAAATAAGAGTACAGGGCGGAATAAGAGTACACGTACAGGGTGGCAATTTACAACATGGAAGCAAGTCTATCTGAAATGCTATAAGGTTAACCATATTAATTTCTCATATTGTGCACGGTTTGTTGTCATAGGAATTACAAAACAGACTTCAGCAACAAGTTTGTACTATCTTTTCCTGATCCGATTAAAGGCTCCAGCAATTCTGATAGGCAGTATAAATATCTTGAAAATCCTGCTTAAAATAAACATATGGACCCAAATAAGCACCATACAGGGCAGCAACTTTTCCAAAAATTAATACCTGTATGCTTATTTGGATCCGACGTCGGTGTTATCAGCATGTTCTCAAGTCCATCAAACTCATGAATTCATCGAGACCAGAATAGGTATCTATTACGTACCACATGCAAAGGTATATGGCACCTTGATACTATCGGGAACCGTTCAAATAATTAAAATACCACATGCATGCATTTGGTAGCTACACTATTGGCAACCAGTCAAATAATTGAAGTACTCTAGTGTTTGCTGCAAATGCATGCATGTAAGAATTTGCCGGATTGGTCTGGTTCTTATCAAGAGGTGTACGGTATGTGACATTGTCAAGATGCACACAGAAAATGCCTTGGGGTAACGTTATTCTCTGTTTCTTTCAGGACTTCGTAAAATCTACATGTTATCCTGTTTCTGGATCTGAAAATTTTGCTTATAAGCTACGGTACTACAAGCTGATTCGATCGAAGTCTACTCGTCTGTCGAAACCATCAACGGCTTGCAAGACATCGGGATAGCAACTTACATGCACCAGTATTCCAGCATGGTCTATATTGTGTTGCATATCGTTATATTGTGAATATTATTGCACCGACAGAACATCATATCCGACATGAATTCACCAGCTTATGGTTATTCACTGGAATGGAAATTCTTACTTGTCCTGTGTTGTGCATTCAATCAGATGCCAAAACTCGGCATTCATCGGTGTATCAATAATCGACACTGAAAGGATGTGTGTTCTTCTTCTTGTTTCAGTTACATCTGATACATCAGTAATTAATCATAATGATAACCCATGCAAATGGGAAATTTAAGATATTCAAGGAGGTGAATATAAAATGTTTTCTCTCGCGATATAATTTCTTCATAAGAATTGTCAATCTATATATATGTCCTACAAAACAGTTGCTGCCAAATTCCTGCATACATATATGCATGGGCCATGAGAACACTGAATCCAGTTCATGACACATCATGGAAATATTATATGTGATATAATATGTTGGGTTTCTATACATAAATTAATCTTTATGGATCCACGAGTTTAATTTCTCCCAGATAAATCATCCCAACATATGCAAGAAGCGTCATACGTATGTGCATAGATACAAATAAGCTGAGTAATTGCTCATTTCATAATAATTTATGTCAACAGATAAAATTAATTGCCGTATTGAATTTATATACTCAGAACAGTATCATGGACTAATTAGAAAACGGCATGCAAAAACGCGATATTCTTTCTGACGTGATATGTTCTATCACCATGCACGGAGTTCCCTCTATGTATTGGATAGATCACCCCAACGAGTGTCTTCATAATTTAGACGGTCGGCGTGCGTCTTGATTGCGAGTGATAAACTCTACTCTCGAGCGCGGAGCGCGAGTGAGTTGAGTTTTATTTTATCATGAAAAAAATAACAGATGGGAAAGCTCCTACCTACCTAAGAGATGTATTCCAATTTTCGAACACTCATTGTAAATATAATCTCCGGTCTGGAATCTTTAGATTCTCTCTGCCTCATGTTAGGGTATTTGGTTACAATAGCTTTTTCTACACAGGAATCACGTTGTGGAATAATTATGTAAAATATATTGAACCTAACTGCTACATGGAATCACCTAATAAAACAGGAATTATTCGATAAAATTTTAGGTATTGAGGAATCTGACTTTGTATATTATTAATGGTGTGAATCATGCTATTAATAATACCGTACGACCTTATGAGAACTTGTGCTGTGGCCTGGTCAGTCATGTTGTCGGTTACCATTAAGGACCACAGTGGAAAAAAGCAAGCATTGGCTTGCTTTCCTGTGCGCTCCTTGATGGCAATCGATGGCATGACTTATCAGACAAGCGTATTCATATGTATATTTATCTTCTACTACTCTATTTTCCTCTCTATCTTTCTATGCACGATGACAGTACTTGGCCAGCTGCACATATTGTCACTGCTGCCTGTATTTAGGGATTCCATCTTTCGGTCATGGACATGCCAGTCTGAAGCCGGCCATACATGGCAGCAGTGTGTATATGCAGGTGGCGAAGAGCTGTTGATTCTCTTACTAGTATCTCTTAAGCAACATGTCAGTCCTGTTGAGGGAGGAGGGTGGGATAGCACGGGTTGATTTTTCATGTTTGTATATATATATAAAGGTACGAGTATCTATTTAGTAGTCATTACTAAGCTAGGTTTATTCACTATCTTGTCCCTCTACAGAACTGTCAAGCTGCATTCTTGTTATAGTTATATTTCTATACTTTTTATATTTATATATGGGTTTGCTCCGCCCATTTTTTCGAGAGTTATTGCCCTTTTTTTACTTAGAATCTTGTAATTTTCTGGTTTCCGGATGATAACTTCAGTTTGTGTGATCATATCTGAACCAAATTAGGTATGTGAGTTTATCACCCCTATGTACAGATAAAGTTCGATTTATGGGTATGCTCCGTCCATTTTTGCGAGAGTTGTGGCCCTTTTTCGACTTGTTTTACCTAGAAAATTTCTCACTTTTTCGGTTTCCGGATGATATCTCAAGTTTGGATCCTTTAATTGCAAATACCGTTTTTATGTGGATCAGTCATAAAAGATCCAGGTCAAGTTGGAATTTGAGTTTGATCCCATTATTTTTCTCAGAGTTATGGGCTTTTCGACTTAGAAAATTCAATTTTCTTGTAATTTTCTTCATTTTGTGCCAATTTGAGGTTATATTTTGACTTTAAGAGTTTTTTTTAAAGATTTTGTTATTTGTATGCATGTCAGTAATGAGACAATGCACAAGTGTCTTATCCATATACTATACTTCTACAAAGCCTCCGCTCCAAATGAAGCCACCGGTTCGGGGGCACTGTGGCCGAGCGGCCTATTATTTCTATATGTTTCATTTTCTTTGTGAATTTGAACGTTGTTTCCAATTATAATACTTTGAAGTTGCAAAGATTATGCGGGACTTTAAATGTATTGGTATGTTGTATCTCAGCGGATATTAATTTTATAAAGACGCCCTGATGTGAGGGGAATCGTCCATACGAATGGAGCATCGATCCGTTCTATCATTGGGCCAACTATGGCTGTTGCCGCTGGTTGGGCATCGGCTCGTCGTCTGATCCCATCGTCGACTCAACGATGGTTCCATGTCGAGCCGACGTTGGTGCGCCGTCGAGCACCCGACTATGAAACGACGTCGAACCAATGGTGTATTCTACTATTAATACGACGTTGGGCCAACGTCGTATTAATAGTAGAATACCAACGTCGGCTCGACATCAAACCACCATCGAGCCGACGCCGAGCCAGCGGCAACAGCCATAGTTGGCCCAACTTTGGATTCCAACGATAAAAATGACGTTGGCCCAACATGGATGTGCTATCTGGGGGAGGCACCACCAGAACCCTGGTACAGCTTCGTAATGATGGGTGTGGCTATTGCCTCCAGTTCCTTCTGCTTGTGTTCAAACTCGTCCTTCTCGGCCAACTGGTTGGAATCGAGCCAGTTGAGGACCTCTGTGCACTTGTCAGTGATTGTTTTCCTATCATCATCAGAGACCGTATCCTTGATTTTTTCATCTTCGAGGGTGCTCTTCAGATGGTAAGCGTAGCTTTCTAGACCGTTCTTTGATGAAATCCTGTACTTCTGCTTCTCGTCATCGTCCTTGTACTTCTCAGCTTCATTGACCATCCTCTCAATATCTTCTTTCGTAAGACGACCTGAAAAAAAAAGATTTCGTTATTCATATAAATTTCAATATTAATTTTGGGGTCTGCAAGGGAAATGAGAAACACCATCATAATATGCCCGTTAGCTTGTTCAAATTACATTTCCAAAAGATTCCATACTTCGAATTATAGGCCAAAAATTATTTCTGTTTTTATTTCATTCTGCTCAGTCAACATTTGATAACAGAAGTTATCTGGAAACAACAAAACCCTGAATTAAAAAGTAAAATGAAAGTGTCAATGAGACTGTAGGTCAACTTGGGGAGGAGTTAATTTTTTGCTGAGCAATGAAAGAATAATAAAGAAGAAGTCAAACTGAAGATGTATATAAAGTTGGATCAAGATCAGATGAGGGATGTGGCCAAAGGAATTTGTTATACAAAGAGTAAATTCCAAGATGGCCACTGGCGGCCATGTTTTTCAACAAATTTCGGTCAAAATATGAGTCTCCCTTCTAGAAGTCACCCTGAAGATCCATATGAAGTTTGGTTATCATCATAAGAGGGATGTGGTCTGTAGGGCACGCCAAAGGATTTAGTCATGCAAAGAGTAAAATCCAAGATGGATGCCAGCAGCCATATTTTTCATCGAAAATTGTTCAAATTTGATAGTTCCCATCTAGAGGTGATTCTAAACATGCCTGTAAATTTTCAAATCAATTCCAAAATAAATGCAGGTGGAGGGTGTGACGATGGATTGAAGTTTGGTGACAAAATAATTTCAGTCAAAATATGAGGCTCCCATCTATCTAGAGGTCACCCAGAAGATCCATATGAAGTTTGGTGATGATCGATGAGGGATGTGGCATGTAGGGCATGCCAAAGGAAATTGTTGACAAACGGACGAGTGATGCCAACCCATGGTAATAGATCAACTTTTGTAAAGTTGTAAAGTTGAGCTAAAAAGGTCTTCAACTTTGGTAAAAATAGGTGGATGGAACCCATAATAGAATTTTACCCATATGTTATGGTTGTAAACATGCATACCAAACTCATTTCATTCAGTGAGCAACATTAAGAGCTCTTTCCATCAATGCATCACATTATTATAATCAATAAATTTGAAAAATGATACAGGAAATATGGGTTGATACAAAAATAGGACTTGGCACTGAAAGGGTTAAATAAAGTTATCATCCAGAAACAACAAGAGGTGTGCACTCGAGTGCTAGTATACCCCCACCATGGCAAATTTAACCCGCATTATCCGTAAAGCCAACAAAAAAGATTTTTAACTTTAAAGAAAAATTCGGACTAATAATATCGATATGGTGTCACAAGAAGCTTGTACAGAAAAAAATATTCAAATTGGTTCATATTTGTTAAAGTTATTAAGTCGGACAGAATTTTCTAAGTCAAAATAAGTCGAAAATGAAGTGTAATATTACGAAAAACAGTCTGAGCCAATCCCTAGCCGCATCATGTAGAGAGGGTATTGTGAGAAGCATGTATACCAAAAATTATTGAAATCGGTTCATATTTGTTAAAGTTATTATTAAGTCGGACAGAATTTTCTAAGTCAAAATAAGTCGAAAATGAGGTGTAACTTAAAAACAAAAAGTCGGACCGAACCGCAATTAGCATCATGTGGAGAGGCAGTCATAAGGAGATTTCATACCAAAAATTATGGAAATCGGTTCATAGTTGTTCGAGTTATGAGGTCGGACGTACGGACGGACGGACGGATGGACGGACGGACTGACGGAGGGAGAAAGCGTGACGGACGGACAGACGCAGTCAATCCAGTATACGCCCCATTTTCTTCGAAAGTGGGTGTATAAAAATTGAGCCCAAATTTCAGCAAATGGGCATAACTCTGGTAAAAATGGGCAGACATGTCTCCCAAAATCTAACTGAACTTTATATTACGACAGTGAACCTAGTTTCAACCTATGCAGACCTCAGGTCATGGGTTATCCATCCATTGCAGAGTGAGGTCCCCAAAGGGTGAATAATCAATTTAGTGTGCGGGATAGCTAGCATCACCAAATTCACCCTCTGGGTCCTCATTCTGCTTAGGCCTCATCTTCTGGGAAGTATATATAGTCTCAAATTAACATTGTTTTTATTAACTTTTTACCTTCTGTTCAGTTTATATATCTCCTAATTTGCAGAAAATAAAATGCATACTTGAGGTGACTAATGGATGAACATCACCAACTTCAACTGGGGAACTTCAATCTGATAGCACAGTTCAGGCCTAAGCAGAATGAGGTACACAAAGGGTGAATTTATTGATGCTAAGGTCTCAACTGATATAGGAGACCTAGGATCAGATTGAAGTTCCCCAGTTGGAAGTTGATGTTCAACCATTAGTCACCTCGATAATGCATTTTATCTTATGCAAATTAGGGGATATAGAAACTTCCCAGAAGGGGAAAAGTAAACAAAAAATAATGTTAATTTGAGGCTATAGATACTTCCCAGAAGATGAGGCCAAACAGAATAAGGTCCAAAGAGGGTGACATTATTGAGGCTAACACGCTATGTGGTGTAGCATTACTAAATTAACCCTCTGGGAACCTCATTCTGGAAATGACAAGACACACTATCTCGAGGCTTGTTTGTTTACAAATTGATGACCACGTACCCTTGTCATTGGTGATTGTGATCTTGTTCTCTTTGCCTGTGCTCTTGTCAACTGCAGACACATTCAAGATACCATTGGCATCAATGTCAAAAGTTACCTCGATCTGTGGAACTCCACGTGGTCCTGGTGGGATGCCGGTCAGCTCAAACATTCCAAGGATGTTGTTGTCCCTGGTCATAGCTCTATCGCCCTCAAACACCCGGATGAGCACACCTGGCTGGTTATTCGAGCAGGTTGTGAAGGTCCGAGTCCGCTTGGTGGGGATGTTGGCGTTTCTCTTGATTAGGGCCGTCATCACACCACCAGCTGTTTCGATACCAAGGGAGAGTGGAGTGACGTCGAGTAGAAGTAATTTCTGGATTTGTTCGCTCTTGTCTCCAGCCAAAATGGCAGCTAGAACAGCTGTAAAATAAAGTAAACAATTCTTTAATCAATGTCTATATAATAAACTTCAGATCTTTAATAATTCATTACCAACACCCAGCGACATGATTTGATGTGTCAGTTGAAAGATTGTGATGTTGCACCAGCGAACACATACAATTAATTGCACCCAAAATCTTATTCAGCCCGTCTGCTTGGCCGGCGGCTGTCCTTTGATAAAACCAAAACAGATTCCTGTCTTTGCTACAAAAGACTACATTCCATATATCCATTTGTATGTCGCATTCTTCCATGGCCTGCCGGCCTCTGGGCAATCTTAAATCTGCTAGTCGATAAATGTCTTGATTGCTTGATCGTAAATATTCAATTTATAATCAGCTAAATGCATTATTAATTTATTTTTCGCTTTATATTCGGCAACTGACTATACTGTGCAGTTGCATAATGAGACGATTCGATTTAATGAATGTACTACGTGGCTAACTAGTTCTGGTGAATTTTGTAGATAACAAGTGTCAATATTAATTTATTGTTTTAACTTTTTGTGCCTTTTTATACAACAATCGGCTTCAGCCGATAACTAAATTTCAACAATCGGGTATAGATTTTTTTTTTAAAGTTGAGGACTTGAAGCAGGAATTGACCCCCCAGCATTATCCCTAAGCGAAGCGAAGAAATAGCTTTTATTAAAATTCAACTGGGGGAGGGGGGGGGGGGGTGAAAGGGTGGAGTTTGTTGGTATTATTATTTGAACATTTCCCTCCAATAAACAAGTCTTCTTCTGTACTTCCAGACGTATTGTCTGCTGTCTGCTTAATTTTTCATGAAAACCCCTTCAAATGAATATTAGATAATTTCAATGTATACTTTTATAACTGATGGGATAATTCATTTAGTATATGAAGTGTTAACACGTGTCCTCACCTGCACCATAGGCCACAGCCTCGTCGGGGTTGATGCTCTTGTTTAACTCCTTGCAGTTGAAAAATTCTGACAGATGTTTCTGTATTTTGGGAATTCGAGTGGATCCTCCGATTAGAACGATATCATGAATCTCGTCCTGGTAAATATTAGCGTCTCTCAAAGCCTTCTCAACTGGCATCAGTGTGCTTCGGAACAGATCGGCATTCAGCTCCTCAAACCTGGCACGGGTGACACTAGTGTAGAAGTCAATACCCTCACAGAGCGAGTCAATTTTGATGTTAGCCTGGGCACTTGATGACAGGGCTCTCTTTGCTCCCTCGCATGCGGTTCTCAATCGTCGGACTGCCCTCTTGTTGTGAGTGATGTCCTTATTGTACTTTCTCTTGAACTCCGTAACAAAGTGGTTCACCATTCGGTTATCAAAGTCCTCACCACCCAAATGGGTGTCACCGGCTGTGGATTTTACTTCAAATATACCATCATCAATGGTAAGAATTGATACATCAATGTTTCCACCTCCCAAATCAAAGATGAGCACATTCCTCTTACCACCGACCTGTAATCAAGGCAGATAACATGATAATTGTTTCACAGTTCTGATGGTCACTGTCACAGTTTTTATAACATGCTTGAAGTATTAAGATTTTGTAACTTTGTAACTAAAGTTTTTGAAAAGTTAAAAAATACATGTCATAACAACCAATGATGTTTATAGCTATAAAATAAATTTTTATTGCAACAATATATTAGTGCCTCTATAGATTTTAGCCAGTCGAAAATAAAAAGGAAGTAGTAATAATTAAAAATATAGAGCACCCTGGAAGTCAAGTATCTCAACAAATCAAATTTGTTATTAGGATAACTGCTTGTTATTATTGCTAATGTAAAATTTATAGCAGTCATTGTAGTTATTAGTAAATGTCTGACGGCAGACCAACTGTTCATCATTAGCATAATATAGCTTCCGGAAAGCAAGGCAGGGTACCTTTTTTGCGGACCCGGCACACTGTGGCATCCCCCATTGTTCACTATGAATGTGGGCACCATAAAAAAAAATGTCATAACCAATAATGTTTATAGCCATAAAATACTTTTTTTTATTGCAACAAGAAATTAGTGCCTCTATAGATTTTTAATCACCAACTGAAAACTTAAAAAATTAATTGCTGTTCATATTTCTTTTGAGTTATCAGCTGGACGAAGAATAAAAAGGCAAAAAATAGTCTACATGTACATTTACTCCAGTAAAATTAAAATGCAAACATCATTAGACTCTCTTTTGAAAGCAGTCGTGACAACACACCTCCATACAAAATGTCGTTCAGATCCGATATCTGCATGGACAGACAAAAACAAAGATTTCCAGATTATGAAAGGACAATTCTGGAAAGGAAAATGTGAATGTCATTTGCTACTCTTTCCAAAGCAGTCAAGATGGCGAACCTCCATGAACAAATCTCATTCAAATATGATAACCCATGGCCTGAGGTCTGCGTGGATGGACAACAATACCCTGATTTCCCGATAAATAAGGATAACATAACTCTAGAATGGAATACACGAACATAGTCTTTTAAAATCAGTCATGATATCTGGCAAACCTCCATACGAAATTTCATTCAGAAACGATAACCCAAGGCTGAGATATGTCTGGATGGACAGACAAATGATGTAAATTAAGTATACGGCATAACCCTCATTTTTCGAATAATAGAATACTTAAAACTCATACTGACCATTATAGTTCTAAAAATCAAGTATTATGACAAACTATTGAATGTTAAGTTATATGAACAATCTGATGTAGAATCATCGAAATGCAGTTGTTGAAAAACTAACCTTTTTGTCGAACCCATAAGCGATGGCAGCTGCAGATGGTTCATTGATAATTCTCATAACATTCAATCCAGCAATGGTTCCAGCATTTCTGGTAGCTTGTCTCTGAGAGTCGTTGAAATAAGCAGGTACTGTAACAACAGCGTTGTTAATTGTCTGAGAAGGATAATAGGATGGTATCAAAAGGTTGCACTTCAACACAGCCATAGCTTGCTACGGCTACAAAAGTTTATTACTTTATTGCACAGCCAGCAGTCTTTAAATATATTCAGAAGACAGGGGTCCGGGAACACTTTAAAAAACAATTATTATATTTTTGGAAGGGTCACAGCTGGATTTTCAAGAAAATAACAAAGTTTGCGGGAAATGGCTTTAAAAACACCCTTTAATACACATTATTCTTTAAAAATAACATCCAAAAAATATAATACCGTGAAAAAAAAAAGTTCCAAAACTTTAAACATGGTCAATTTTGATCAACAGTGTTCAAATGCCCAATCAAGTTTGATAAAATTCTCATTAAATAACACATTTCCCAAAAAAATCTTGCTTCAAAACGCAAAATCACAATAAGGCGACACCAATTTGAATGTGTGGTTAATCGCCTACAACTCATTTCACAAAGTTGAAAGAAAAAAAAAAAAAAAAAAACACATTTAATAGTATGCTGAAATCTAAGAAAAACTCAAATATGTAGACATTCTAACTATTTATCACCAATTCTTTCAATAAATCTTTTTAAAGCAGCCATTCCCACTTTGGTATTTTATGCAAAGATATCTTTATCTGTAACAAAAACCGAGGTAAGATGTATTTCACAAATAGTGTAAAATTTCACGTGATTTGCCATTTTCAGATTATTGATTGATTAGAATTTTTTTTTTTTTTAATTCCCCTCTGCATCTACTTATTTTCTGACCAGATGACGATTGTTTCCGCTTCACCGGTTTTTAATTCTGCCGATATTTAAAGAGATGCTGACAAACGATGAGACTAAAGAGAATTTACGGTTGGCTGCGATAAGGCAAAAAAAAAACAACTTGCCTGTTTCCGATTTCTTGAGCAAAAAATCCAGGTCGGCAGGTAGGATTTTCTTTTTTTTTCAAAATCCATTTATAATGCACAAGATAAACGTTGGTTTTCTCAATACCTTTGTATCCAGTTGCTGAAGTTTCTGACAGAAAATTAGTTTTATATCTGACAATATACCAAGAATGTGCACCAGAAGGTTTGGAACGATCTGAGTTCCAAGAAGGGACACAAAAATGCTATCTCCAGTGGCTCTTGGCACCATGACACAATGTTGCGCAATACTATACCGGTACACGACAACATTGATACTATCGGTATTGCTAGCAAAAGTCTAGACAACTTCTGTGCCATCATGTTGACATCGCATTTTCATCTGGCCGACTCTCAGAACAGAACAGATTTATTCCTGAGATTGGGATTAATCTGCAACCATAAATACATGTACACATGTATCTTAATAGAAGTAAATTGTTTTTGAAATTCCATCTAAAATTAGTCGTTAACACAAGTTAACATCTATTAAATTTGTTTAAATGGGATAAGAAATTAATGGGGAATTTCTTTAGGAAACAATTAAATCGATTGCATGATTTTTAGTTGTAGTTCTGAGCGCGTGACTTGATTATGATAGCTGAAGTATCCATGCTTGCTATAAGATGTGTTTTACATGTCAATTACATGCATAAAAAAAACAAAAAAACAATCAATACCGGTGTAACACGTCATCTCCCCCGGGGGAAGTTATCCTAGGATATCTCCCCCACCCTGGATATCTCCCCCATATATGACTAAAAAATAATTTCACTCGTTTGATACCGTTTGACCCTGAAATTGCCAGAAAATGTTTTTTGAGATTTAATTTTATTTTCTTTAAATTTATTTTTCTCAAGTAAAGCAAAATAAATTGATAAAACCATAAGATAATTTTTTTGTCATGTGGTTGCTGTGTGTGGGGTAAGATATCCTGAACTGAACATCTCCCCCCACCACCCCAAACCCTGACTCTAAAAACATTTTGTCAGAAGAAGTTAATTTCTCGCTGTTTCATGACTATATAAAGCAAAATATAAAGCGATAAAACCATAAGATGATTTTTTTGTCATGTAGGTAATGGGTGGTGGGGGGGGGGGAGATATCCTGACCTGGACATCTTCCCCCCACTACCACAAACCCTGACTCAAACAACCTTTTCTCAGAAGAAGTTAATTTCTCGCTGTTTCATGAATATATAAAGCAAAATATGTGATAAAACCATAAGATGATTTTTTGAAATGTAGGTGCTTGGAGGGGGGAGATATCCTGACCTGGACATCATCCCCCACCTCAAACCCTGACTCAAACAACTTTTTCTCAGAAGAAGTTAATTTATCGCAGTTTCATGAATATATAAAGCAAAACAAGCGATAAAACCATAAGATGATTTTTTTGTCATGTAGGTGCTGGGTGGGGGAGGAGATATCCCGACCTGGTCATCTCCCCCCACCACCCCAAACCCTGACTCAAACAACTTTTTCTCAGAAGAAGTTAATTTCTCGCTGTTTCATCTCATATATATTTTGAAGACCTCTGTCTGTATGTTTGTTTGTTTGTCTGTCTGTCTGTCTGTCATTTATACAAATCTACGATTCTCGACCGATCGGGACGAAACTTGGTACGTGTGTGTAGTTTGACCGGGCGGTGAACGTTGTCGTATTGGCGAGCCCGTGCGGCGCCCGCTTCGCGCATGCGCAGACGAGATCTCGGAAACGGGTAGAGCTATCGACTTGAAATTTGCTATGTGAATGTATCTTGCCCCGGATACGAATTTTATCGGGTCGCTGAGCCCGTGCGATGCCAGCTTCGCGCATGCGCAGACCAGATCTCGGAAACGGGTAGAGCTATCGACTTGAAATTTGGTTTTTGAATAGCCCGGACAACGTCGGGCTCATGGCCCGTGCGGCGCCCGCTTCGCGCATGCGCAGACGAGATCTCGGAAACGGGTGGAGCTATCGACTTGAAATTTGCTATGTGAATGTATCTTGCCCCGGATACGAATTTTATCGGGTCGCCGAGCCCATGCGACGCCAGCTTCGCGCATGCGCAGACCAGATCTCGGAAACGGGTAGAGCTATCGACTTGAAATCGTCGGGCTGGGTAGAGCTATCGACTTGAAATTTGGTTTTTGAATAGCCCGGACAACGTCGGGCTCATCGGCTAGTTACTATATAAAGCAAAATAAGCAATACAACCATACATTGATTTTTTTGTCATGTAGGTGCTGGGTGGGGGGATATCCAAGCCTGGACATTTTTGACATTTTTCTGGCCATTTCAGGAACAAACAATCAAATGCGTGAAAACAAAATTGTCACTTTTTTTATAAATAAAATTTTTTTTTTTTTTTTTTTTTTTTTAATCTCAAAAAACATTTTTCTGGCCATTTCACGACCAAACGATATCAAATGAGTGAAATTATTGTTTAGTCGTACATGGGGGGGGTATATCCAGGGTGGGGGAGATGTCCAAGGGGGGAGATATCCTGTTACACTGGTAAATGTTTATTTAAATTGTTTTCTTTCTTAAATTTTGGAAAACAAATCCAGTTCGGACCAATTTCGGCAGGTAGGTCGGGAAACCGGAAACAGATGGTTTTTTTTGGCCTAACCAAAAATAGCTGATTGTATCAACCACATTACAGCTATCATGGTATTTCATGGAAACTGCTGGATATTTAGGAAAATTGAAGGGGGGACAATGGGTGTGGATTAAATTTTCAAATAATATTGCAGGTTATGTTTTTGAAAATATTTTGATGTCTAAGAGATGCCACATCATCCCCAGCTCTATTTGCAAGAGCCTCTCTGTTCACATGGCCTCTCTGTTCACATGGCCTCTCTGTTCACATGGCCTCTCTGTTCACATGGTTTCTCTGTGTAATGGAAATACTGGAGTAGTCTACATACCTTTCCAAGATATCCCTCAGCAATTTCCTTCATCTTTGTCAAAACCATAGAAGAGATTTCCTCAGCAAAGAAGGTCTTTGTTTCACCCTTATATTCAACTTGGATCTTTGGCTTTGTATAATCGGTGACAACATCGAATGACCAGTGTTTCATGTCTGACTGTACAGATGTGTCTCCAAATTTTCTCCCAATCAATCGCTTGGCATCTAAAACAAGAAATAAATCGACATAATTAATATGGCGATGAACTAATTAATACATGTACCGGTAGTATGATGGCGATGAACTAATTAATACATGTATCGGTAGTATGATGGCGATGAACTAATTATTACATGTACCGGTAGTATGATGGCGATGAACTAATTAATACATGTATCGGTAGTATGATGGCGATGAACTAATTAATACATGTACCGGTAGTATGATGGCGATGAACTAATCAATACATGTATCGGTAGTATGATGGTGATGAACTAATTAATACATGTACCGGTAGTATGATGGCGATGAACTAATCAATACATGTATCGGTAGTATGATGGTGATGAACTAATTAATACATGTGCCGGTAGTATGATGGCGATGAACTAATTAATACATGTGCCGGTAGTATGATGGTGATGAACTAATTAATACATGTACCGGTAGTATGATGGCGATGAACTAATTAATACATGTGCCGGAAGTATGATGGCGATGAACTAATTAATACATGTATCGGTAGTATGATGGCGATGAACTAATTATTACATGTACCGGTAGTATGATGGCGATGAACTAATTAATACATATACCGGTAGTATGATGGCGATGAACTAATTAATACATGTACCGGTAGTATGATGACGATGAACTAATTAATACATGTACCGGTAGTATGATGGTGATGAACTAATTAATACATGTACCGGTAGTGTGATGACGATGAACTAATTAATACATGTATCGGTAGTATGATGGCGATGAACTAATTAATACATGTACCGGTAGTGTGATGACGATGAACTAATTAATACATGTACCGGTAGTATGATGGCGATGAACTAATTAATACATGTATCGGTAGTGTGATGACGATGAACTAATTAATACATGTATCGGTAGTCGATGGTGATGAACTAATTAATACATGTACCGGTAGTCGATGGTGATGAACTAATTAATACATGTACCGGTAGTATGATGGCGATGAACTAATTAATACATGTATCGGTAGTGTGATGGCGATGAACTAATTAATACATGTATCGGTAGTGTGATGACGATGAACTAATTAATACATGTATCGGTAGTGTGATGACGATGAACTAATTAATACATGTATCGGTAGTCGATGGTGATGAACTAATTAATACATGTACCGGTAGTCGATGGTGATGAACTAATTAATACATGTACCGGTAGTATGATGGCGATGAACTAATTAATACATGTATCGGTAGTGTGATGGCGATGAACTAATTAATACATGTACCGGTAGTATGATGGCGATGAACTAATTAATACATGTATCGGTAGTGTGATGGCGATGAACTAATTAATACATGTATCGGTAGTGTGATGACGATGAACTAATTAATACATGTATCGGTAGTGTGATGACGATGAACTAATTAATACATGTATCGGTAGTGTGATGACGATGAACTAATTAATACATGTATCGGTAGTATGATGGCGATGAACTAATTAATACATGTACCGGTAGTATGATGGTGATGAACTAATTCATACATGTATCGGTAGTATGATGGCGATGAACTAATTAATACATGTATCGGTAGTATGATGGCGATGAACTAATTAATACATGTATCGGTAGTCGATGGTGATGAACTAATTAATACATGTACCGGTAGTCGATGGTGATGAACTAATTAATACATGTACCGGTAGTATGATGGTGATGAACTAATTAATACATGTACCGGTAGTCGATGGTGATGAACTAATTAATACATGTACCGGTAGTATGATGGTGATGAACTAATTAATACATGTATCGGTATTATGATGGTGATGAACTGATTAATACATGTACCGGTAGTGTGATGACGATGAACTAATTAATACATGTATCGGTAGTCGATGGTGATGAACTAATTAATACATGTACCGGTAGTCGATGGTGATGAACTAATTAATACATGTACCGGTAGTATGATGGCGATGAACTAATTAATACATGTATCGGTAGTATGATGGCGATGAACTAATTAATACATGTACCGGTAGTATGATGGCGATGAACTAATTAATACATGTATCGGTAGTATGATGGCGATGAACTAATTAATACATGTACCGGTAGTATGATGGCGATGAACTAATTAATACATGTACCGGTAGTATGATGACGATGAACTAATTAATACATGTATCGGTAGTATGATGGCGATGAACTAATTAATACATGTACCGGTAGTCGATGGTGATGAACTAATTAATACATGTACCGGTAGTCGATGGTGATGAACTAATTAATACATGTACCGGTAGTATGATGGTGATGAACTAATTCATACATGTACCGGTAGTATGATGGCGATGAACTAATTAATACATGTACCGGTAGTATGATGGCAATGAACTAATTAATACATGTACCGGTAGTATGATGGCGATGAACTAATTCATACATGTACCGGTAGTATGATGGCGATGAACTAATTAATACATGTACCGGTAGTATGATGGCGATGAACTAATTAATACATGTATCGGTAGTATGATGGCGATGAACTAATTAATACATGTATCGGTAGTATGATGGCGATGAACTAATTAATACATGTACCGGTAGTCGATGGTGATGAACTAATTAATACATGTACCGGTAGTATGATGGCGATGAACTAATTAATACATGTACCGGTAGTATGATGGCGATGAACTAATTAATACATGTACCGGTAGTATGATGGCGATGAACTAATTAATACATGTACCGGTAGTATGATGGTGATGAACTAATTAATACATGTATCGGTAGTATGATGGTGATGAACTAATTAATACATGTATCGGTAGTATGATGGTGATGAACTAATTAATACATGTACCGGTAGTATGATGGCGATGAACTAATTAATACATGTACCGGTAGTATGATGGTGATGAACTAATTAATACATGTGCCGGAAGTATGATGGCGATGAACTAATTAATACATGTACCGGTAGTATGATGGCGATGAACTAATTAATACATGTACCGGTATTATGATGGCGATGAACTAATTAATACATGTACCGGTAGTGTGATGACGATGAACTAATTAATACATGTACCGGTAGTGTGATGACGATGAACTAATTAATACATGTGCCGGTATTATGATGACGATGAACTAATTAATACATATACCGGTAGTATGATGGCGATGAACTAATTAATACATATACCGGTAGTATGATGGCGATGAACTGATTAATACATGTACCGGTAGTGTGATGACGATGAACTAATTAATACATGTACCGGTAGTATGATGACGATGAACTAATTAATACATGTACCGGTAGTATGATGGCGATGAACTAATTAATACATGTGCCGGTAGTATGATGGCGATGAACTAATTAATACATATACCGGTAGTATGATGGCGATGAACTAATTAATACATGTACCGGTAGTATGATGGCGATGAACTAATTAATACATGTATCGGTAGTATGATGACGATGAACTAATTAATACATATACCGGTAGTATGATGGCGATGAACTAATTAATACATGTACCGGTAGTATGATTGCGATGAACTAATTAATACATGTACCGGTATTATGATGGCGATGAACTAATTAATACATGTACCGGTAGTATGATGGCGATGAACTAATTAATACATGTACCGGTAGTATGATTGCGATGAACTAATTAATACATGTACCGGTAGTATGATGGCAATGAACTAATTAATACATGTACCGGTAGTATGATGGCGATGAACTAATTAATACATGTTCCGGTAGTATGATGGCGATGAACTAATTAATACATGTACCGGTAGTATGATGGCGATGAACTAATTAATACATGTATTGGTAGTATGATGGCGATGAACTAATTAATACATGTACCGGTAGTATGATGGCGATGAACTAATTAATACATGTACCGGTAGTATGATGACGATGAACTAATTAATACATGTGCCGGTAGTATGATGGCAATGAACTAATTAATACATGTATCGGTAGTATGATGGCGATGAACTAATTAATACATGTATCGGTAATCGATGGTGATGAACTAATTAGTACATGTACCGGTAGTATGATGGCGATGAACCAATTAATACATGTACCGGTAGTATGATGGCGATTAACTAATTAATACATGTATCGGTAGTATGATGGCGATGAACTAATTAATACATGTACCGGTAGTATGATGGTGATGAACTAATTAATACATGTACCGGTATTATGATGGCGATGACCTAATTAATACATGTACCGGTAGAACGATGGCGATGAATTAATTAATACATGTACAGGTAGTAAGATGGCGATAAACTAATTAATACATGTACCGGTAGTATGATGGCGATGAACTAATTAATACATGTACCGGTAGTATGATGGCAATGAACTAATTAATACATGTACCGGTAGTATGATGGCGATGAACTAATTAATACATGTATCGGTAGTATGATGGTGATGAACTAATTAATACATGTACCGGTAGTATGATGGCGATGAACTAATTAATACATATACCGGTAGTATGATGGCGATGAACTAATTAATACATGTACCGGTAGTATGATGGCGATGAACTAATTAATACATGTACCGGTAGTATGATGGTGATGAACTAATTATTACATGCACCGGTAGTATGATGGCGATGAACTAATTAATACATGTACCGGTAGTATGATGGCGATGAATTAATTAATACATGTACCGGTAGTATGATGGCGATGAATTAATTATTACATGTACCGGTAGTATGATGGCGATGAACTAATTAATACATGTACCGGTAGTATGATGGCGATGAACTAATTAATACATGTACCGGTAGTATGATGGCGATGAACTAATTAATACGTGTATCGGTAGTATGATGGCGATGAACTGATTAATACATGTATCGGTAGTATGATGGCGATGAATTAATTATTACATGTACCGGTAGTATGATGGCGATGAACTAATTAATACATGTACCGGTAGTATGATGGCGATGAACTAATTAATACATGTATCGGTAGTATGATGGTGATGAACTAATTAATACATGTACCGGTAGTATGATGGCGATGAACTAATTAATACATATACCGGTAGTATGATGGCGATGAACTAATTAATACATGTACCGGTAGTATGATGGCGATGAACTAATTAATACATGTACCGGTAGTATGATGGTGATGAACTAATTATTACATGCACCGGTAGTATGATGGCGATGAACTAATTAATACATGTACCGGTAGTATGATGGCGATGAATTAATTAATACATGTACCGGTAGTATGATGGCGATGAATTAATTATTACATGTACCGGTAGTATGATGGCGATGAACTAATTAATACATGTACCGGTAGTATGATGGCGATGAACTAATTAATACATGTACCGGTAGTATGATGGCGATGAACTAATTAATACGTGTATCGGTAGTATGATGGCGATGAACTGATTAATACATGTATCGGTAGTATGATGGCGATGAATTAATTATTACATGTACCGGTAGTATGATGGCGATGAACTAATTAATACATGTACCGGTAGTATGATGGCGATGAACTAATTAATACATGTATCGGTAGTATGATGGCGATGAACTAATTAATACATGTGCCGGTAGTATGATGGCGATGAACTGATTAATACATGTATCGGTAGTATGATGGCGATGAACTAATTAATACATGTATTGGTAGTTAAGTGGTGGATTTTTTACTTAACCCTTACTGTTCTAAATACTCAAGACGGATTCGCATTGAATTACCTGCCCAGTCTTTAGAACTGAATGATTCTATATTGGCTTTTTCTACAGCATTGGGTTTTGCAGTAGCTAATTTTGAGGCTGTTTTTATAAAAAATATATAGGGGCGTTATTATAAATGTTGGGGTATGTGTATTTGGATCCCGAGAAAAACGACAATCAAGTAGTTGCTACATGAGGCCATTGACCCAGAACATTTTTATCAAATGAAACTGGTCAGGGTTGATCATTTTGGAAATGCTAATTTCTCAACAAGTTTACCTTCACTACTCTTGATTGATATAAATTAATACATTCATCGAGCATATTTTTATATTTGACTGGATTTCCTGTAACAAATACCATTAAGTTGGCTGGAATGCCATACCGGTATTTGTCGTTTACGACCAGAAACTTACGAAGAAAGTTTCCATAATATTGTTACATAACACTTTCCATTCCGTTCCATTTCAATCATGTCCCCGAGTAATGGGGTTCGACCAGTCGACTTTGTAGTCAACTTCTCTTCTGAAAACCCATTTTAGATTGGAAAGCATGAGTGACAACATTTCACCCTGCTTTGAAAGCAATTTTAAAGGCCAACATTGATAACAAATCCATTTAAGAGATCCTTTAAACTATTCCTATTGGGGAAATATCGAAGTATATTCTCTGCCCCTTTCTCCCAAGAATTACTCACCGAATACTGTGTTACTTGGGTTCATGGCCACTTGATTCTTGGCGGCATCACCAATCAGCCTCTCTATATCTGTAAAGGCTACATAGCTAGGTGTTGTCCTGTTTCCATGGTCATTGGCGATAATTTCCACTTTTCCATGCTGGAACACCCCCACACAGGAATATGTGGTGCCCAGATCAATACCGATCGCTGGTCCTTTAACGCGCACGTTGCTCTGAAATAGGAAAAACATTTATTAAAATATTAATTTAAATTATTTTTAAGGAATTAAAAAAATAACTGTTTTTTGGCAATAATGCAAAAACTATTCCCCAATAACCCAGAAGAAACCCTTGATAATATTCTAATGGGCCAAAAACAAAAAATGAACTTATGTGTTTCCTAGTATGGTGCCAAAAAATTCCAGGTAGGTAGAAGTTTGACAGGGAACCTTATAAAATTTAATAAATAATGCGGGGAATATATTTCTTAGTTATTGCCCGTTCCTTAGTTATGGAATTCATTATATTTAAGGTTCAGACTCGAAATTGCATGATTTACATGTAAGTTACTTGGCGAGCGATTTCGCTTTGCATCACGTACAACTACGGAATTTCTCCTGGGTAATTAATTCAATATTTATTGCCATATCAGCTCAAAGGAGTTGCAGAAAAGAATGCAATCTTGAGCTGGATGTCAGAACAACAACAAGTTCCCAGATTTTGTTAGCCAGAGTAAATGTTCATGATATCAGGATGTGCCTCAGACACTGCAGGGTGTAAATGTTCCTCAGACACACCTCAATTGCATTTAAATATTTGGTGCTACACATACGGCACTGGAAATGGTACTACAGCGGACTACTCTTGTGTCCCGAATACAGGAACAGACCGGAATAGTACAGGGCAGACAAATGGGCAAATTTCAATAATACTACAGACACGTAGAAGTACAGGGCGGAAAATTTTTATATATCTTTATAAAAGAGTTGATTTGTTTAATTTCAAATTCCAAAAACGAGCGAGTGTACCGATTTCTTTTGGTAAGTGACCAGTTTATGTTTTATGCTCGTCTATGGTAGATTTTCGCAATTAATTTTTAGAGATGGGCGGTATTGAAATTTCAATCTCGTTGATTTACATCGGTAACGCTATGGTAATCGGTATTGGCTCTTAATTATAAGACCAGATTAGAGATTCCCGATAAATTGCAGTAATTCAAGTTTACAACTGAAAAGTATATGCCCACGGTCCACGGAGTTACCACATTTGTGACTACAGCTAAATTATACGCACGCCATCGCACAGCTTTTGGAACGAATGAGAGAATGCATCAATTCATGACTGCAATATATACAAGTGTCAATTTTGTCACATTACATTTTCGCTAGTGAATAAAATTGTGAGTAGTAATCTGTGATTTCAATTCACAATTCCCAGTAAATAGTCCCAATGGTAAAATAAATCTGCCATGCAAACACAGCATTATGAATTGGAGCAAAACACATTGTATAAAGGAATTCTTAAATCATTTGAAGTATCTGTTCAATAATTCCGGGTTTCCGCTAGGGTTTGGGGGGAAGTGGCCGTTTTTGGGCGTCTTGTCAGGAGAAAATTTGGATGTTTATCACTGAAAAGTAGCCATTTCCTTGCACTTGATACAACAAGAAGGAACATTGAAGCTTGGTATAGAAACGAAATTAAAACAGATTGTATATCTTCGATCTCAAGTTAATGAACCAAAAGCATGTAAGCACACCACAACATACATTGGATAGAATGACTTTTATAACAGTACCAATATTAAAAGCTGACATCAAAGGAACTAAAGACACATTGTCACACTCAGTGTCACGTGTACTCGAGCAGTAACCAGCATTACGGCGTCATGAGCAGAGCTCATGGCACGTGCTCTGCATGCTTTCTTTGTATTCAGAGAGAGAGATTGTTTATTCCTCCACGAACGGAAGACGTAGTGTACAACGTATATAAAATTACATAATAAAAAAACATTAAGAATAATAAGGCGTTACGTATATGTTATCAGAACAGACACAAATGCATCGTGTGAAATTAGAAGCAATTACTGTACTATATATACGTGTATGTATAACGTCAATACTATCCCATATACACATGTATATATAATAAATTGCATGGCGATTGCAATCACAGAGGTCGTATATCTGCAAATTATAATTATACTTTAATGTCTATAATGCCATATAATAAATTAGATATCGATATATGGTGGCATTCCATAAAATATACAGAGATGCGATGTTATCATTGATATTGTGATATTCGTATACTTCAGTATACTGTTGACAGTAATAATAAAATTGTATTGTTACATATGCTATATTGTTTCCCGATAAATTTGGGATATTAAAGATCAGCAGTATACATGATGCATGTATCTATATAGGAGTCGCCACTCGCAAACAATCATATGTAACATAATACCCTTATGAACAAAAAGCAGTCTGTGAATAAACTATTTTCATTGGGAATATCTGAGGGATCAAGTCCGCCCAGCGACTGGCATCCAAATGCATACATTAGAAATTCATTGCAAGACAATTGATCCATCGTGACAAAGATTGGGATACCGTGGACATTAATAATTCTATACCAGAAGCAGTTCTTCAGTTGAACTATATGTGGTGAGAAACAATGGAGAAACATGTGTTCAACCTGGTTATGGTACAAATGGCCACAGTGTTTGCAGATAGTATTATTATCATATGTCGTGCGGTTGAGAATGTTAGCCATTTGTACTGCTTTCTGTAGATAATTAGGGTTGTGCCAACAGAGCTTCCATCCCCTCCAGGTAGACATATGGCAAGGTTTTACTCTGCGAAAAAACTCAAGGGAGTCCTCTCGTTCAGGTTGATTTGGTTGTGACGTTGTGTGAGACATATTCTGTTTCACAATAGCCTTCCAATGTGATTGAATAGGGAAGAATCCTGTTTCAGCGAATGTTGTGAGATACTCATATAGGTTGTATTTTGAAAGAATAGGAATAATGTCTCCTGTGAAGCCAATTGGAGGGCGTTTAAATATTATATAACCATGTAGATTGAATAGGAAAATGCGGAGAGCGACACGGTGGTTGCATGGTAAATTTATTAAAGTGCCCATGAATAAAAGTGTTTTCTTGTCAATTTCGAGTCTGATTGGATTGACTCCGAGCAGTGACAATGCGATTTCTGTGCTCGCTCTTGTCGGTAGACCTTGAATTGTTTTGATCACATGCGGTAAGATCGCTCAAGTTGTAATATGTTGGCTTCTGATAGCCGGTACCATATCTCACAACCGTAGAGAGCTTTCGGGAGAACCACGTTTGTAAATATGGTCAGCTGTGAGATCGGCGAAAGACATTTCGTGGTAAATGACCTGCATGACGTTTTCCGCATTATCTCACATGACCTATCAATGTTCGTTTTACGATCTGATCTGCGGCTTTGTGGTATTCCGAGGTGCACTACACTCTCCACTTCTGCTAAGTTATTCTCACCAAGAATCCACTTTGTGTTGATACATTTATTTTTGTTAGTTCGTTTGTGATCAAAGACTACTACTTGGCTTTTTGTAACCGAATACTCAAATTTCCAGGTGATGCTGTAGTTTTGACATATGGTGAGGAGCTTCTTTAATCCTCCCTCGGAAAATGACAATAAGCACACATCATCGGCAGTTGTGGGACAGGCACATGATACAGAGTCTACGTGAAGACCTTCTGGTGCTTCAGACAGCGTATTGAGGAGATCGTCGATGTAGAGCAAGTACAGGAAAGGTGACATGATGCTCCCTTGCCTGGTTCCTTGTTATACACAACATTGATCAGAGTGAATATTATAGCATCTTATTACACTCTTGATGTCAGTGTACATGCTAGCAATAACTCTCAGTATACGTCCACCGATACCTTTTCCATGTAACTTATATATTAAACCATCGTGCCACACACGATCAAACGCCTTTTGTGACTCTAGAAAGGCGGCGTATACCGTAGAGTTATTGCTGTGTCCGAATTCAACACTTTCCTGTAAAAGAAAAGAAGTAACACTACACCCGATACCCTTCTGGAAGCCATTTTGAAGGTAGTTTGGAAATTTTGAGAATAGTTCTGAGTGTAACAACCTTTCCAGAATAACTGATTCAAAGAGCTTATAAATAACTGGTAACAAAGTAACTGCCCTGTAACTATCTGGGTTGTCAATAGGCTTTGGATCGCCTTTATAAACTGGGACTATTACTCCGATCTTCATATCATTGGGTATAAACTCATGGTCTAACATTGAAGAGAATAGTTTCCCCGAGTATATAATAAAGCTTGGTCGGACCGTGTATTAGGTGTTCGTTAACTATCCGTGTGAGGCCACCGGCCTTGTGTTTCATAAGTTTTTGGATGGAAGCACGAACTTCACCATCCGACACAGGATAGAAAAAATCAACATATGATCCCCCTACATGCTCATTGGGAACCCGAAGTTTTCTGAAAGTATCTTCCACATGAGCTTCGAAAATGGGATCCCGATGAATACCCCTTTTAAAAAGATTTCCGAAGTATACTTAGAGGACATCCACGATGTCCTCTGGGTCTCTGAGTGTGGAATTTCCAAACTTCATTTCAGATCCTGCACTAATGCCACACCTATTACTGGTTTTAATAGCCTTCCAGAAGGATGCCTGGTCATACTGTGCATACAGTTCAATAGTGCGTGTACGTTGTGATTTTAAAGTTGCCACCGATGCACGATGGCGTCGACGGAATTCTCGCTTGGAGTTTGTATAATCACGAAAATATTCATTGTCTAGGCCTGTTGGACGACCGACCGATATCCAGCGCATCCGTTATTTTCTCATGTTCACATGGAGTGTCTTTAAATTGGTGTTCCAGTAAGATTTTATGTTGCGTTTGCGTTTTTTTGGAGGACTAGCTCTGTTGGAAGCACCGATGAGAATATCAATCAAACCGGAGTATAAATGGGTTATGTCTGATGTGCTCGATAGCGGCATGTCCAACAGACCAAGCGCAAGTGTTACTGAGGATTTGTAAACATCCACATCTAGCTTAGACCATTGGATATTTGATTCGTTTTGAAAATTTGGGACACTTGGTGCTTTTGTAATATCAAATGTAATATTGCATAATATTGGTCTGTGGTTAGAGGTATTCAAAGATTCGTCATCGAGGATTTCGATACTGTTGATCAGGCCTGACTCGCAACGGTGCATTATAATGTGGTCGATCATAGACGTTGACACATTATGATTATAAGGTGCATATGTGTGATCTGGCCCTTTACAAATATCGAGAGTGACAAGTGACACTAGCCCTTTTGAATTCAGGAATTGACCGAATTCAGTGGATCTCGAGTCCCGTTTGTGGTTTTCAATGGGTACATGGTGTATGTCACCTTTAAAATGAGCATTGAAATCACCCATCAGGATGATGCATCCTTGTGAGGAAAATTCAGAAACAAGATATGCAAGGAGATTTAAACAGTCAGTGAATTCAGACTCAGTATAGTTTGTATTAGGCAGGTATACCTGAAATATATAAACACATTCACTGAGCCCTATCTGCAGTCTAATCCCAATGATCCTTTCGTGATCAATATCTATAATAGATACTCTGTCGGAATGCTTTTGATTAACAATAAAAGCAACACCATCTCTGGTAAATTGGCCGCCGGATTTTGTGGTAATTGTTCGACCTGGTTTCCCTAAACCGGCATAATTGACATGGATCTGATCGAGAGATGACATGTTCTCCGCACCTAACCAGTGTTATGATATGCCCGCTATGTCGTATTCAGACATGTTCAGAAGGCTGGTCAGGTACAGGGAACTTGAAGTTAGGCCAGTGGCATTCCATGTTGCAATTTTAATATTGCATTGTGATGTGCGACAATTGACATGATTATGGTTATTAGCCATGATTGGTTGATTTTGAAGAGTATTTAAAGTTTCGCCACCGTCTGCAGTATAGACATGTAGGCCAGAAATCATCGAGAATTGTTCTGGTTGCACTGCTGGGTATCGTTATTCTAGCTGCGCGACAATCAGGATTCTTGCTGCTGAATACTTTGACGTAGGAAGGAGTAATTCCGTTGCTTGAGAGATACTCCCTTATATCCGCTTGTCTTTTATGATTGGGAACGACCCCGACGTAAAAACTTACATTCCTCTGATATTCTCTGGAATCAGACTGGTTATGTTGATGTCGAGGACGCACGTCATTCTCTGGATGTGAAAGATCCATTGGTATTGAGTTTCCCATTGTTGTTCTGAAATAGGAAAAACATTTATTAAAATATTAATTTAAATTATTTTTAAGGAATTTAAAAAAAATATATTTTTGGCAATAATGCAAAAACTATTCCACAATAACCCAGAAGAAACCCTTGATAATATTCTAATGAACCAAAAACAAAAAATGAACTTATGTGTTTCCTAGTATGGTGCCAAAAAATTCCAGGTAGGTAGAAGTTTTGACAGGGAACCTTATAAAATTTAATAAATAATGCGGGGAACATATTTCTTAGTTATTGCCCGTTCCTTAGTTATGGAATTCATTATATTGAAGGTTCAGACTCGAAATTGCATGATTTACATGTAAGTTACTTGGCGAGCGATTTCGCTTTGCATCACGTACAACTACGGAATTTCTCCTGGGTAATTAATTCAATATTTATTGCCATATCAGCTCAAAGGAGTTGCAGAAAAGAATGCAATCTTGAGCTGGATGTCAGAACAACAAAAAGTTCCCAGATTTTGTTAGCCAGAGTAAATGTTCATGATATCAGGATGTGCCTCAGACACTGCAGGGTGTAAATGTTCCTCAGACACATTTCGTAGTTTACTTTTGTAGCTCGAGGGGGAATTATGCTACATACGGCGAGGGACCTCAGGAACCCATGACCTACGACGAAATAACAACACAGGATATACAATGGTTCAGAATATTTCAGAATCTCTCGTTTATTTGTCTTAGTATATGTATCGATATACGAAATGGAACAACAACAATGTGGTATACATGTAATTACAGATGAACACGGGTATGACACGATTATCGTGATGCTCTCGGAAATAAGATGATTATGTAGTATAACACCGACATAATATATAGTCCAGGATCCAGATCCCGCTAAGTGCTCAAAATCCAAGTTTCGCTTACACCACCTGGCCCCTTTAGTTTCTTGCCATTTTGAGATGACCATATCATCCTAGATTATGAATCGCGACGCTGGACCAAAATTTGACCCTGCGAAGGCCTTCATTTTGACCAAAATCCAAGATGGCCGCCGAAATTCGAAAAACATTCGTTGATGAAATTTTGACTGCAATTTTACGGAACTCGGCGGGATTGTAACCTGAGGTGTTTTAAACTGATTATAAATGCATCGTCTTTTAATGTGACTACAAATTTGAACCACTTTTGTACGAAATATATTTTTTTTAAATGAGCGATTATCACCACAATAAATTTCAATCATTCATTTCAATAACTTTCTAAATCTGTGTCTACTGTTGTGTGTATATTGCAAACAAAATCAGAACATTATTTATGTATTGCTGATAAGATAGCCGACATGGCAGATCATTTTTCATTGTTCCCGAGCCCATTGAAGAAAAAAATTCGACTTAGTACAAACAACACATTTTGTATAATCTGTCAAGAGGAAACAGACGAAACAACGTATAACGTTAAAGAAGACAGTTTTAAATCAATCCAGGATGCTACCGAAGAGAGTCATGACCAGATAGCTGTTCGACTAAAAATTGATATTGCCAATAAAGATAACTTTTTCGCTAATAAACCACAATGGCATCGTTCTTGTCGCGGAAAGTGGATGCGAAGAGCGCATAATCCTGATGAACCTGATCACGATTCCAATTTGCTCCACTCCAGATTATCACAACGGTGCATAGCTAAAGTTGACTATATGCGTGCCTGTGTTATATGCGGCGAAGAACGCCTGGCTGGAAAACACAGACATCAGAAACTCCGCAATGTTGAAACAGATTCAATACAAACATTGTTATATGACAAAGCTGTTCAGCTACAAGACTCATCAGTTATTTTACGCATACAAGGCGTTGGTAATGCACCGATTGATATGGTAGCAGCCTGAATTAAATATCATAAATTATGTTATGACAAATTTCGGAAAAGAAAAGAAAGCACGGGCCTACATGTGCCTGACCATCGTGATCCGTATGCTGTCGCCTTCAATTTACTCGTTAGTGAAATTGCGATGCTTTTGAACAAAGGCAAACTCTTTACTACGTCTAAGTTGTTAGACATGTATCGATTACACCTTGCTGATGCTGGATTAGATGCAAAAAGTGTTGAAAACTATCGGACATCAAGTGTCAAAAAAGACTTGTAAACCACTTTGGATCAAATATTGTGTTTATTCCCCAAGGCAGTAGAAATCCCGAATTGGTGTTCTCAGCGAGTCTATCCGCGGGGGATCCTGTGAAGGCCTGGACACGTCTCAAAAGGGATATTGATGAAAGTTATGTTCCTGTGGAGAATCTCGACGTCATCAATGATGATGTAGATATTCATTGTGACGAAACTGAGATTAAAATGATGTTTCGGGTTACTCAAGTTATCAAATCTGACTTTAGAGACATACAGAGTCGCCCAAAAGATGAGAATGAAGAAACATGGGACGTCACATATGAGCAAGCCTTGACGACAGTTCCAGTTAGTCTATATAACTTCTTTGCATTCTTGTTAAGTTCTGACGCAAGCTTTGACAACATTGGTGAAGATGGCAGAGTTATTATAGCTGACAGTCCCTCCCAAAATGTCCGGTCTCAGCCTAGCATAAGGGAAAAGGTCATCAATCTTGCCCAGGATGTTACTTACACTGTTATTGGTACCCGAACACCACAACATGTGGGACTTGCAGTTTACGTATACCATTATACTAGAAGCCGTGATATCATCACCATTCTTAACAGACTGGGGTTATGCGTCAGCTATGCTGATCTACAGCGAATTTTAACATCCTTAGCATACAAGATACTAGATGAAACTGCTGACGGAAATATACCGCTTCCTTCGAACATTGTTCCCTGTAAATTTACCAAGTTCGCCATTGACAATCTTGACTTCTCCGAGTGTACTCTGGATGGTTCTAGCATGCACGTGACTAGTATGGTAATGTATCATCCAGCTGATCAAACACAGTTACATGGCGGCAGTATAGGCACAGTACCATCAAAAATAACTAGGAGAACAAGTCTCGAAAGTCGAATAGATGACAACGCTGACAAAGTCGCACACAAGCCACACAAGCTCAAACGGTGCTTGGGCGTTTCTGAAAGAAAGCTAGATGTCAACTGGTTTCTCAAAAGACAACAACCAGTTATGCCCAACCTTCATTTGTGTTGGAACATGTTGCGCCTTTGTCCGACCAAACTTCTTGAAGTTGAGGTAGATTGCCCAGGGTGGAAGGTGTTCAATGCAGCTATTTCCGCAAAAACAATGGTCCTGTTACAGCTATTGGTTATTGTCCATTCATACTCAAACCACCAACCGATCCTCAAGTGGTACGAGAAGCATTGCAGATCTGTATGAAAGCACGTCGTAATTTGCAGATGGAGCACACCGTTGTTACCCACGATGAAGCCGTATATGAAATCAGCTACACTATACGCCGACAAGAACCCCAAGAATTTAGCAAACTGATTCTTCGACTTGGTGGATTTCATTTGCTTATGAACTATTTTGGGGCTATTGGAAAGATCGTGGGTGGTTCTTGTCTAAAGGATTTGTTTGTAGCTGGTAAGCTTCTACTAGAAGGCACAGCAAACAACGTTATACCCGGCAAAGGTTACTACCAGTCATTAAACGCCCATATGAGGGTATATGAAGCAATGATGAAACTGCGATGGAATGCATTTGAGGAATGGTACTTGAGTCAAGAAATGGAGTTCGGCATATTGTGCGAGGTCGCCGATTTAATCAATAATATGACAAAAATTGTTGTTTCGGAAATGGAACAGAAAGTACAAGCAGTTGTCAATCTTTTAGATGAGTTCGACAGAAGCAGGCAAGCCTACCTAACACATCGGTTGTGGCTGAGCTATTTGGATCTGATTGATACTGCGTTGGAATTTATTCATGCTGAAAGGGATAGCAATTGGAGTGACCACCTTTCCGCTACGTCGAGCATGGCTGAAGTGATTACGGCTGCAGACCACAACAAATACACCAAAGTTATTGTTTCGTATCTTGACGAGATGCGGAGGTTACCCGATGTTGCACCAAAAGTACAAGAAACATTCGATTCAGGGTTGTTCACTGTAAAAAGGACAGCGGGAACTTTCAACACTATATGGACAGACATGGCACTGGAGTGTTCTCAGAATTGCGATGCAAAAGGGAGGACTGGCCAAGCTGGATTAAGAGGTGTTACTATGAACGAAAATGCAGAGAAGAAATGGTTTTTAACTCTCCCATTTACGTCATCGGTTGCCCATGCTGTTAAATCCATGGTACATTTGACCAATGACAATGATGCTCACCATGATGCAACTCCGGGTACAATACAGAGGGAAATAAATTCCAGAGAAAAAGTAATTCAGACGTTTGTTGATGGAGAGATTGTGAATCCATTTACGTACATCACTACCAAGGCAATGGTAAATATATTTGATGGGGAGGTGGCATCTCAACAGGTATCAACAGATATACTTGAACTGCGAAATGTTGGCCGGAATGCGATAACCCACTACATTGAATCGGGAGAGTTAAAGAAGAGTAATTGTGTCTTTTCGGTGGTAAGAAGAAGGATGCTAAGCGCGACAAACCAGAAGAATCCCGACTGCAGCTGATTGACGAAATGACTGTTCTCAAACGTGTGATTTTGTCAAAGGAACAACGAAATACAGACACACAACTGCGGGAATTGTTGCAGTATGAACTACATAAATATCCACCCGTCATTGCCGAGGTTGACCAAAGAACACATTTTGCTACTCTTCGAAGCGGAAATAAATCGGTACTGTTGACTGGTATGAAAAATCATATTCCCATGAAAGACTGGCCAACTGACATTCCTGATGGCGACAAAACAACTGGACTTGTTGTTGATCTTATGGGCTTAATCCGAACGCAGAGGGTATTTGATAACGAAGTCAGCGATCATTACGCAAAACGACTGTTGGTGTCATTGGTATACAGGGGCGGCAATTTAGACATCTGCATCTCGTAGCTGATCGATATGATGGGTTGCACAGCGTTAAGGACAAAAATGGCAACTACGTCTCTCTCAAACGTGCCAGTGGCTGCAGGGGTCGTCGTGTCGAGTCACAGAAAGAATTCCAGATCAATTCTGGTCAAGTTATCAAGCACTGGGACGAGCTTGTACAAGGAAGCAAACGTAAAGCAAATCTGCTTGAATTCTTATTCGAGTTTTGGATGGGCTGTGAGGACATTTTACCAGTTGGTATAACTCTGACGCTCTCTGTTGGTTTCCACGAAAGGCAGAAAGTTGCAAGATTAACCGGAAAGCGCGCTACTGTAGGCCATGACATCGGTGATGTCTACACAGACGACGGAGCATATAATCCCACTTTGTTAGCTAGCACGCACGAGGAAGCATACACTCGCGTGTTTTTGCACGTTGCAGCTTGCGTTCATGCAGGATGTAACCGAGTTGTCATTCGCGCTTCCGATACTGATATAACAGTGATAGCTGTATACTTGTTCCAACGTTTGGCAGATGCCGGTTTGAAGGAATTATTTAGACAAACAAGAAACTATTGTATCCCAGTATATACATTGTATTGTTCATTCATACAGTTTATCGGAAACACAAATGCTGCCGTTTCTACACGCACTCAGTGGCTGTGATACAACCAGTTTCTTCTTTGGTAAGGGGAAACGGAGTTTTATCAAAGCCGCATCATGTGCAGCCGATGATCTTGCAAGTGTGTGTACGCAACTGGAGAGATCTGGCAATCCAACAGCCAAGTTGGTGAATAACATTGTTAAAATATCAACTCAACTGTTAACTTCGGTGTACCATACAGATAACTTCCCTAACCTATGTGTGTTAAGGGCGCATCTGTATGCCAGGAAATCTGATATCAAATCACCACCCCCAACGTATGATGCTTTTCGCCAGCATGTACTGAGAACTATTCTCCAAACGTGCATTTGGGTCAAAGCTATGCAGCCCAAACCTCGTATACCTGATCCTTTTAAATTTGGATGGGCGTCACTTACAAACGGTGTAAGTGCTGTGCTCATGTCAAGAAACGAAATTCCTGACAATGTTATGCGCACCATGTTTTGTAACTGCAAAAAGAAGTGCTCCAAGAATTGTTCATGCCATCGTAAAATAATTCCGTGTGATATTGCATGTGCATGCAAAGGGGAAGCAAACTCATGTGTCAGAATACCAATTGAGACATCCAATGAGGAACTTGAACAGTGATCTCAGTTTCAATGTTCACTGGGGTCTACATAAGGAATCACGTGCATACACGACTATACACTGTACCATGATCTTGATAAATTCAGTGGACTGAATATAACATAACTTCTATTTTTACATATGCTGTATCTGGTTTTAAGCGCCATGGAAAATCCTACATATTTATCAAAACTTAACAAAACAAGCCAGGAATATAGGCATGATAATTACCTCAGATTATCGATAATATAAATGGTGTTTGCTTGTCAAACTGCTTCACGTAATTATTTACGGGAGCTAAATTGTTTATAGATGGCATTACTAAAAATTTATGGCTGCTAAACTCGATCAATATGACAAGAAACTGCATGAAATAACTTAACAGTGTAATTTCTCATTTTTCGATATTATTTATTAAGATACCCAAAATCGGCATCTATATGTCCAAATGGGTTAATTAATCGCATTTCAGCAATGGGATACATATATGTATTACAATTGATGAGAAGTTTTTTGCTGCCTGCAAAAATGTTATGTCTATGGGTTTGGAGCGACAAAATTATTCTCAATTGTTCCTTTTTTTTAAATTTTGTTAACCAAATAATTATTTTTTTTACATTCGACTCGCATGTTTATTTGTATGAACAGCATAATGATCCGTTGGTTATTTTATGTCCATATACCATTCCATAGGTGTGAAATTTGGAGTGTAAAAAATACAAATCTGAAAATGACAATTTGTCATATTATTGGAAGCCATCTTGGATTTCGGCCAATTTAAACACCTTCGCAGGGTCAAATTTTGGTCCAGCGTCCTGATTTGTATTGACGATGCATGTGGTCATCACAAAATAATATGAAACTAAAGGGGCGGGTGGTGTAAGCGAACAAAACATTTTCGGCCCTGGAGCCTGGACTAATAACTGAACGAGATACAACTATACAGTAACAACAAACGTTCCCTATATTTATACACGGGTTTCACCCAGTACTGACTGATTGATTGATTAGTGTCGATAAGGTAACAAGGCCATATCAATTTAAATTTGTATTGGCATAATTCGTAACTAAACAGTCATTTTAGCTTTAAATATGTTAATGTAATAGATGTACGGCCATGCTGTTATACCATAAGAGCATGCACTTGAGCTGTCCCCAGCATATGTTATATAATGATGCGCCGAGTACCGGACGCGTTATCGCGTGATAATCGACCCAGTTGTGTTTCAATATATATAGAGTACCGTATACTATACCAGGATTAAATGTTTGGAGGCTTTAAGTTGCATAACCAGATAACCTGGCCGCATCGCATTTAATGGATAGCAAAGATAATGGTAATGGTATCAACATGATGTATAATGGTTACTTGTCTAGCCCTCATAAGTTCCCTGTCTAAAATTTACAAATGTTGAACTAGAAAGTTGCTTGCATGGGTGTACGCTTGATGCGCCTGTCTGTATATATGAGCATATACATGCAGTTATACTTATTAGGTATAGTGAATTTGATCGTTACTGGTTGCAGGTGTAGCTATATAGGTATATATAAGTCACATCGCGTCGGTATCGTGGGTGAGTACTTATATATACATACTAGAAGGTGACCCGACTTCGTCCGGGCTTTGACCTTGAATTGTTCATTTTAAAGGTCAAATGGGGTCACGATTTGATCAGTCCAAAATACTGCACCGACAAAAGTACTCGACAAACGTGCCCGTCGCGAAATCCATCCGGATTTACCCGATTGACCTTGAATTGATCATTTAGAAGGTCAAGGTGAGGTCGGGGTCACGATTTGACCCGTCCAAAACAGTCAGTGGACAAAATTAACCCCATGTATCAAATTTCTTCGAAATCCAATCAAAATTGGCGATTTGACCTTGAATTGACCCGATGTCAAGGTCACGGTCACGTCACACGGGCAAATTAATGAGCATATGCCACTCCCCGGCCAAAAATACCCCCACATACCAAGTTTCATCGAAATCCCGTGATATTCGGGCGTTTGACCTTGAAATTACCCGATTTCAAGGTCAAGGTCACATCGCACGGACAAATTAATAGGCCTATGCCAGTTTTCGGCCGAAAATACCCGCACATACCAAGTTTCATCGAAATCGGTTAGGCCGTTTTCGAGTCCATCGCGAACACACAGACACAGGTGTAGCTATATAGGTATATATAAGTCACATCGCGTCGGTATCGACGGTGAGATCTTATATATACATACTAGAAGGTGACCCGACTTCGTCCGGGCTTTGACCTTGAATTGTCCATTTTAAAGGTCAAGGTCAAATGGGGTCATGATGTGATCAGTCCAAAATACTGCACGGACAAAAGTACTCGACAAACGTGCCCGTCGCGAAATCCATCCGGATTTACCCGATTTGACCTTGAATTGATCATTTAGAAGGTCAAGGTGAGGTCGGGGTCACGATTTGACCCGTCCAAAACAGTCAGTGGACAAAAGTAACCCCATGTATCAAATTTCGTCGAAATCCAATCAAAATTGGCGATTTGACCTTGAATTGACCCGATTTCAAGGTCAAGGTCACGTCACACGGGCAAATTAATGAGCATATGCCACTCCCCGGCCGAAAATACCCCCAAATACCAAGTTTCATCGAAATCCCGTGATATTCGGGCGTTTGACCTTGAAATGACCCTATTTCAAGGTCAAGGTCACGTCGCACGGGCAAATAAATAGGCTCATGTCACCCCTCGGTCGAAAGTACCCCCACATACCAAGTTTCATCTAAATCCCGAGATATTCGTGCGTTTGACCTTGAAATTACCCGATTTCAAGGTCAAGGTCACGTCGCACGGACCAATTAATAGGCCTATGCCAGTTTTCGGCCGAAAATACCCGCACATACCAAGTTTCATCGAAATCGGTTCGGCCGTTTTCGAGTCCATCGCGAACACACAGACACACAGACACACAGATCTTCCAAAATATATAATAGACTAGCCGATGAGCCCGACGTTGTCCGGGCTATTCATCCGGGCTATTCAAAAACCAAATTTCAAGTAGTTAGCTCCACCCGTTTCCGAGATCTGGTCTGCGCATGCGCGAAGCTGGCGTCGCACGGGCTCGGCGACCCGATAAAATTCGTATCCGGGGCAAGATACATTCACATACCAAATTTCAAGTCGATAGCTCCACCGTTTCCGAGATCTCGTCTGCGCATGCGCGAAGCTGGGGTCGCACGAGATCGGCGACCCGATAAAATTCGTATCCGGGGCAAGATACATTCACATACCAAATTTCAAGTCGATAGCTCCATCCGTTTCCGAGATCTCGTCTGCACATGCGCTGCACGGGCGTCGCACGGGCTCGCCAATACGACAACGTCCACCGCCTGGTCAAACTACACACACGTACCAAGTTTCGTCCCGATCGGTCGAGAATCGTAGATTTGTATTAATGACAAACATACAGACAAACATACAGACAGACAGACAAACAGACAGACAGAGGTCTTCAAAATATATATGAGATATATGTGATATACGCTGAAAATCAATGGAGTAACAATATAAATCCAACATCAATTAATGGGGGACCAAATATGATCACTCAGTGCCATCAACAAATAAATTGTTTTCATATGGTCCCAACGATATTCGTGATGTGTTCTCGGTAGACCACTTTAAGACTTGTTTAATGTAAGACCAGGCGTCTCTATCAAGTATATTGAATGAATAGGTTCATGTAATTCTATTATCCTGTAACTACCCCAGTAGTTTCATATATAAAATAAGTTCCGGATCGCATACATAACAAAACGCGCTGTCTTTTGCTTATAAAGTATGGTTGTACTTTGTTATATTTACTCTTAATTTTAAATGAGGTATGATGTCGTTATTGAATTATTTCGGATACATAATCGTTTTTCGTTATCCCATAGTGGTCGTTTAAAGCTTCCTGTATGAAGTGAATGCTTCAGTAAAATCTATTCGAAAGTGTGTGGCGACTCTAGGTTGTAGAGCGCACTTGCATGCATTGAAAACGTTACGAATATCGGACGCCGAACAAGGTGGACCTGGTTGCATAATAGCACGCATAAAGCGGCGGTAACTACATGTAAATATAATTTGCTCATGTCACGGAACGGACTGCTAGGAGAGGTCCCGCAAACGAATTAGGAATTTCAATTCATAATGATAATAAACTCCATACAATATAGCATATACATATATATAGACCCAACATGCAGGTCGCCGTAGGAGGCCGAAACTTACAGTTATGTATAGGAACGTATTGGGTTTGAATGCATATCTTTGCCTGTTTCTAACATGTATATACGAGAGCAAAATTATGATCGGGCGAGTTTTTGTAAACATGAACACTTCCGCTTTCCGACCTGACTCTATCCGGTTATTTACGCGGCCATTTTGAATAGTTTGTGACTTTTGTGCATTTGATCAGAATTCCCTAGCCAGGTTTAACTCAAATACCCCTGTAGCATTAGTAAGTTCATGGCATAGAGGCCTGGACACGTTATGTTACTAAGTTGCGTACGAGAATATAGTTATCGGAATACTGAGAATGGAAACTTACTCAACCGTGTACAATCCATGGTTACTCATTAAGATGTAGTACACCAGGTTCGTACACCGTTGTTTGTAAAGTAGCCTATATCGGCGGGGATATGCATTCATTGTTTTCGTCACGATACATGTATTTACACACTAAATAGGCGGTACCTCACAATAATTCCTGTAAATATATATATACATAATGAGTGCTAATGCCAGACCCGATATGGCGTGCCAATGTTCCATTGTAGTGCACATAAATGGAGCATACATATATTAATAGACATGTCTATATATCTATCAAAAACAAGAGAAAGTTATGACTTACAGCTTAAGCCGAGTTGAATTCATTCAGTCCGTCCACGATAGCTTGCTTCACATTACGACGGAGGCGTTGTTGTCCGCGTTCATTTAAATGCACTTTATCAGAAGCTAGAACAGTTTTATTTATATCCGTATGTATGAAATTTGAAAGCCTTCGTAACGGCCAATAATATGCTTTGGGTGATGCCCCATGTAAACTGCTCCTGAGTCGAGAGTTCAGTTCTTGTACTTTATCATTATACGCGGACACTATTTCTGGGTTTGTTGAGTATTCTTTCTCGGGTCCCGGCATGCGAACTTTTTGGCGTTCCAGGATTTCCAGAAGGAAGACTCGTAACAAACATGACTTAGTGTCCGATGTTAGTTCATTGATAAACCCCACTATAACATCAAAGACGTCGCCAGAAGATTTTAGTGATAAGTCATTCCCGGCACACATTAAAAGCAGAATGTCAGCACGGAAATTTTTAACTCGACGCTTTGTGGATTCTTTAATAAGGTGTAAATTTAAACCACTAATGCCACAGGTCTTAACTATCACATTGGTACTATCTAATTCCAATGCTGCTCTGAAGTTCTCTTTGAACGGTTCCGATCCAACTTTCTGCGGATGGCTACATTTGGTTGATTGTTTGTATAGTGATGATGCTAGCCTTTTCACGTAGGATGAACCGAATATTAACACTTTAATCTTTCGGCTTTGGTCGGTCATTGTATGAATTCAATCAGCGGAACTGTGGAAAAAATATGGAACTATCGGATAGTAGGTGTGTCTACATAATTGCGGATTCACGGTTCTATCCCTAACTACACATGTGTATGAATATGGTATACATCATATAAGATTTGGTTCGTATAAATATAAAATAAGCTTCAGCCAGAGTCCGTAGAACGTCTCATATATAGAGAATATAGCATGCTTTAACTTGTATCTGTCAATGCACGGATACCCTCCAATATGGCTCATGGCAGCCCTTTACGTAACGGAAAAATCATCGAACATTTCATCCCAAACTCTATACTGAGTTGGGTTATACTTATTGAGGTACATGCCCTGCTAGGCGCGCACACGTGATGATTTCGTATGAACGGATAAATGACGGACAACGAACGCTAACCTTGACGTCATCATTTGTGGAGCTAAGAAAACTGACCCATTGTTTGATAAAAATACCGGAAAACATTCACCTATATGCGGGCGGAAATTGGATATCTATTAGCCATATTGATTGTGAACTGCAACTGGCATTAACCGAAATGGCCCTGATATTTAAAACTTAATTAATTTCTGATGTAAACAGTACCATATTCTATAACTAATTGCCCGTGCAGAAAATAAGAAATTATCTATCATTTCACATCATATTGCCGTACAGGCCCTTTAAACTGCAATGGCGTTCCTCAAAACTGGAGATTCACAGGGAGTTGTTCGTGACACAACGAAATTGTGTCAATAAACTTATCATCGAGGCCAAGCGGCAATATTTTGCTGACCTCGTGAGCGATAACTCAAAACGGCCTAAAGTTCTATCTGATGTTATTGATAAACTACTTCACAAAAACAAGTCCTCGCCACTCCCTCAGTATACGTCATCGGTCGATCTTGCCAATATATTCGCGAAGTTCTTTGTAAACAAAATCGAGAACATCCGATGCAATATGGTTAGCAACAATGAAACACTCAGCTGGGAATTTCTTCAGACCAGTGGTTCATCAAGGGGACTGAAAAAACTGACGTGTTTCAAGCCACTCACATATGATCAGCTGTCAGAAATTATATCGAAATCTCCATCAAAACAGTGCCCTCTCGACATTATACCAACAAAGTTATTGAAGACATGTAAGTCAGCACTAGCACCCGTGTTGATGAATATTGTAAACAGTTCTTTGGATAGTGGCATTTTCCCATCCACCATGAAACATGCCTTAGTAACGCCGCTACTGAAGAAACCAGGGCTTGATGTCGAGGTCCTAAGTAACTACCGACCGGTTTCAAACCTCTCTTTTATTTCAAAACTGATAGAGAGGGTTGTTTCCAAACAACTCCGCGAATACTTGTCGTCCACTGGCTTGTCGGAAGTGTTTCAATCTGCCTATCGTCCAAATAGCAGCACTGAGACTGCACTTCTTCGGGTCCAAAACGACTTGCTTATGTCAATGGATCAAAGGGAAGTGTCATGCTTGGTGTTACTGGACCTCAGTGCCACCTTCGACACCATCGACCACGCTGTGCTATTGGAGAGACTTGAAAACAGACTCGGTGTGACTGGTGTAGCCTTAGATTGGTTTAGGTCATATCTGAACGGCCGTACATTGAGTGTCACAGTGAACAACGTTCACTCGGATGTTTTTGCACTTAAGTATGGTGTGCCACAGGGGTCTGTGCTTGGACCCATGCTCTATGTGATCTACGTCCTACCGCTGGGGGACATAATCCGTCATCATGGACTGAATTTTCACTTTTACGCGGATGATTACCAACTCTACGTTCATTTCAACCCTGGTTGTGAGATTCCAGCCAGAGAATCCCTAGAGCACTGTGTATCCGATATTAAAATCTGGATGACTGATAATTTCCTTAAGTTGAATCCTGACAAAACTGAACTGATATATATCGGGTTATCGCATCAGTTGCAGAAAGCAACTACCCACAATATTGTGCTTGGAGATAGTGTAGTCTCTAAGTCGACTATGGTCCGCAACCTGGGGTATATGATGGATGACAATCTATCTGCGGAGGCGCATGTAATGCAAGTTTGCAGATTGGCATATTGTCACCTGAGAAATATCAGCAGGGTGCGAAATGTGGTCGACGAAGAGACGGCCAAACAACTCGTACATGCATTTATCACAAGCCGTATAGACTACTGTAACTCACTTGTATTTGGTTGCAACACATACCTTATTCGGAAACTTCAGCTTGTACAAAACTGTGCTGCTAGGATTGTTACCAAAACAAAGAAATTTGATAACATCACTCCAATTTTAGCTAAATTACACTGGCTTCCCGTTGAACAGAGGATCCATTTTAAGGTCTTGCTTTTCACTTATAAGTGTTTAAATAATCTGGCACCATCGTACTTGTCGGATCTCATTCAGCGCTATCAACCCGTCAGACCCCTCAGGTCCGCCAAGGCAAATCAACTTGTCTATAAACCTGGGGATCTGGTTACATGCGGCGATCGCGCTTTTTCTGTGGCTGGCCCAAAGCTGTGGAATCTACTTCCTGATCACTTAAGGATTCCACAAACCATTAATGAGTTCAAATCCGCACTTAAAACCCACCTGTTTGAAGTGGCATTTGGTCCTCGGCCCACATTGCGTAAAGTTAAGAAATAGCCGCAGTTTATGTTGTATATCTGTATTGTGTTGTATATGTTGTGTGTGTATATTGTTAAGTCCGAGAGCACATTTGTGGAGCCGTGACTATAAACCTTATTATTATTATTAAACTGAAATGTAATAAAAACAAAGAGCGAGTAAAATAAAAATATTCACTTACCTACGACGAAATAACAACACAGGATATACAATGGTTCAGAATATTTCAGAATGTCTGAAATTTGAACATCCCATATCTTATATTGCAATTCCGTCCCAGGTTTAGCCCCGCCTTCGTCCAATCACAACTGTTCTGATTTATCTCTTATATGTTATATATTTATGTCACTTGTGTATTATGTGTATTATGTTTGGATTTGGAAATAAAAATATGTTTACACTAATCACAACGGTTCTGGTTGAATTGACATATACAGATTTAATTCGAGATTCGAATCGACATCATGCAGATCTGTATAATAATGTGTTACATTCGATGTAATACCTCCTGGTCAAATATTACATAATGTTATTCCACTTGGCGTGTTCAGAATGCTAACATGAGTCGGTATATTATGTAACTTACTTCATGGTTCTTCTAGCGTAAACCACATGCATACAAGTCATTAATCTTGTTACGCCTTAGTGTCTACGAATTCCGCGATATGCTAACATGAGTCGGTATAGTATGTAATCTACTTCATGGTTCTTCTAGCGTAATTATATTGGTTGGCGATAAACTTATTTTTCTATGTGTGCCCTGCCAAAAATATACATATCCTAAAACGTTCTAATAAAGTTGCAAATAAACTTGACATAAAGCTAAGGGACAAAATTGTCACTCTGATATCCACCTCAATTGCATTTAAATAGTTGGTGCTACACATACGGCACTGGAAATGGTACTACAGCGGACTACTATTGTGTCCCGAATACAGGAACAGACCGGAATAGTACAGGGCAGACAAATGGGCAAATTTCAATAATACTACAGACACGTAGAAGTACAGGGCGGAATTTTTTTATATATCTTTATAAAAGAGTTGATTTGTTTAATTTCAAATTCCAAAAACGAGCGAGTGTACCGATTTGTTTTGGTAAGTGACCAGTTTAGGTTTTATGCTCGTCTATCGTAGATTTTCGCAATTAATTTTTAGAGATGGGCGGTATTGAAATTTCAATCTCGTTGATTTACATCGGTAACGCTATGGTAATCGGTATTGGCTCTTAATTATAAGACCAGATTAGAGATTCCCGATAAATTGTAGTAATTCAAGTTTACAACTGAAAAGTATATGCCCACGGTCCACGGAGTTACCACATTTGTGACTACAGCTAAATTATACGCACGCCATCGCACAGCTTTTGGAACGAATGAGAGAATGCATCAATTCACGACTGAAATATATACAAGTGTCAATTTTGTCACATTACATTTTCGCTAGTGAATAAAATTGTGAGTAGTAATCTGTGATTTCAATTCACAATTCCCAGTAAATAGTCCCAATGGTAAAATAAATCTGCCATGCAAACACAGCATTATGAATTGGAGCAAAACACATTGTATAAAGGAATTCTTAAATCATTTGAAGTATCTGTTCAATAATTCAGGGTTTCCGCTAGGGGTTGGGGGAATGTGGCCGTTTTTGGGCGTTCTGTCCGGAGAAAATTTGGATGTTTATCACTGAAAAGTAGCCATTTCCTTGCACTTGATACAACAAGAAGGAACATTGAAGCTTGGTATAGAAACGAAATTAAAACAGATTGTATATCTTCGATCTCAAGTTAATGAACCAAAAGCATGTAAGCACACCACAACATACATTGGATAGAATGACTTTTATAACAGTACCAATATTAAAATCTGACATCAAAGGAACTACAGACACATTGTCACACTCAGTGTCACGTGTACTCGAGCAGTAACCAGCATTACGGCGTCATGAGCAGAGCTCATGGCACGTGCTCTGCATGCTTTCTTTGTATTCACAGTACCACTGAATCAAAACAATTTGGTGAAAATCAAAATTTTCTCTGACGGAGATGACCTCATGCCGGATTCGAATAATGGATAATTTTGTATTAATTGGACACGGCATAAATAAATTGATAATGACTATTAATATTTTAATTGTTTTATTTTGAATTAAACATTTCTTTGATACGTACATACCTTGTTTTGAGGTAAAATGTCTTCACTGTTCGTCGATGTGACTGCCAGACCTCACCGGTGTTCATGGTTGCAGCTCTGTATTCAGCCCCCCTAATGACTTACCAATGCATAATGTGCATTTTGAGGGAAATAGTGGGTCAGAAAGTTGGGACTTATAAGACATAAAGCTACGGTAAATTAAAATGTGAAAGACTGATTAATACTAAACATTCGCCGACAAAGCGTTACACAGGATGGTGTTGACAACGGTGCACGTGGTCCAAGCTACTGATCATGTCAATACTGCAGAATATTAGGTCAATACAAGACCTCAAATATTGAAAATTCTAAGTAAAAAAGTCAGTAAAATATATTCGGATCGAAGCGATATTCGAAACACAAAATTTGGATCTGTTAAAATAAACCAAACTAAAGTTATCATCCGGAAACCTCAAATATTGTAGTATATTGTAGTATTATCCAACAAGTTAGTTTCCGGATGATAACTTTAGTTTTGTTTATTTTAACACATGAAATTTTGTGTTTCGAATATCGCTTCGATCCGAATATATTTTACTGACTTTTTTACTTAAAATTTTCAATATTTGAGGTCTTGTATTGACCTAATATTCTGCAGTATTGACATGATCAGTAGCTTGGACCACGTGCACCGTTGTCAACACCATCCTGTGTAACGCTTTGTCGGCGAATGTGTAGCACCAAATATTTAAATGCAATTGAGGTGGATATCAGAGTGACAATTTTGTCCCTTAGCTTTATGTCAAGTTTATTTGCAACTTTATTAGAACGTTTTAGGATATGTATATTTTTGGCCGGGCACACATAGAAAAATAAGTTTATCGCCAACCAATATCATTACGCTAGAAGAACCATGAAGTAGATTACATACTATACCGACTCATGTTAGCATATCGCGGAATTCGTAGACACTAAGGCGTAACAAGATTAATGACTTGTATGCATGTGGTACGCTAGAAGAACCATGAAGTAAGTTACATAATATACCGACTCATGTTAGCATTCTGAACACGCCAAGTGGAATAACATGATGTAATATTTGACCAGGAGGTATTACATCGAATGTAACACATTATTATACAGATCTGCATGATGTCGATTCGAATCTCGAATTAAATCTGTATATGTCAATGGCTAATAGTTATCCAATTTCCACCCGCATATAGGTGAATGTTTTCCGGTATTTTTATCAAACAATGGGTCAGTTTTCTTAGCTCCACAAATGATGACGTCAAGGTTAGCGTTCGTTGTCAGTCATTTATCCATTCATACGAAATCATCACGTGTGCGCGCCTAGCAGGGCATGTACCTCAATAAGTATAACCCAACTCAGTATAGAGTTTGGGATGAAATGTTCGATTATTTTTCCGTTACGTAAAGGGCTGCCATGAGCCATATTGGAGGGTATCCGTGCATTGACAGATACAAGTTAAAGCATGCTATATTCTCTATATATGAGACGTTCTACGGACTCTGGCTGAAGCTTATTTTATATTTATACGAACCAAATCTTATATGATGTATACCATATTCATACACATATGTAGTTAGGGATAGAACCGTGAATCCGCAATTATGTAGACACACCTACTATCCGATAGTTCCATATTTTTTCCACAGTTCCGCTGATTGAATTCATACAATGACCGACCAAAGCCGAAAGATTAAAGTGTTAATATTCGGTTCATCCCACGTGAAAAGGCTAGCACCATCACTATACAAACAATCAACCAAATGTAGCCATCCGCAGAAAGTTGGATCGGAACCGTTCAAAGAGAACTTCAGAGCAGCATTGGAATTAGATAGTACCAATGTGATAGTTAAGACCTGTGGCATTAGTGGTTTAAATTTACACCAAATTAAAGAATCCACAAAGCGTCGAGTTAAAAATTTCCGTGCTGACATTCTGCTTTTAATGTGTGCCGGGAATGACTTATCACTAAAATCTTCTGGCGACGTCTTTGATGTTAGAGTGGGGTTTATCAATGAACTAACATCGGACACTAAGTCATGTTTGTTACGAGTCTTCCTTCTGGAAATCCTGGAACGCCAAAAAGTTCGCATGCCGGGACCCGAGAAAGAATACTCAACAAACCCAGAAATAGTGTCCGTGTATAATGATAAAGTACAAGAACTGAACTCTCGACTCAGGAGCAGTTTACATGGGGCATCACCCAAAGCATATTATTGGCCGTTACGAAGGCTTTCAAATTTCATACATACGGATATAAATAAAACTGTTCTAGCTTCTGATAAAGTGCATTTAAATGAACGCGGACAACAACGCCTCCGTCGTAATGTGAAGCAAGCTATCGTCGACGGACTGAATGAATTCAACTCGGCTTAAGCTGTAAGTCATAACTTTCTCTTGTTTTGATAGATATATAGACATGTCTATTAATATATGTATGCTCCATTTATGTGCACTACAATGGAACATTGGCACACCATATCGGGTCTGGCATTAGCACCCATTGTAAATATATATATTTACAGGAATTATTGTGAGGTACCGCCTATTTAGTGTGTAAATACATGTATCGTGACGAAAACAATGAATGCATATCCCCGCCGATATAGGCTACTTTACAAACAACGGTATACGAACCTGGTGTACTACATCTTAATGAGTAACCATGGATTGTACACGGTTGAGTAAGTTTCCATTCTCAGTATTCCGATAACTATATTCTCGTACGCAAATTAGTAACATAACGTGTCCAGGCCTCTATGCCATGAACTTACTAATGCTACAGGGGTATTTGAGTTAAACCTGGCTAGGGAATTCTGATCCAATGCAAAGTCACAAACTATTCAAAATGGCCGCGTAAATAACCGGATAGAGTCAGGTCGGAAAGCGGAAGTGTTCATGTTTACAAAAACTCGCCCGATCATAATTTTGCTCTCGTATATACATGTTAGAAACAGGCAAAGATATGCATTCAAACCCAACACGTTCCTATACATAACTGTAAGTTTCGGCCTCCTACGGCGACCTCCATGTTGGGTCTATATGTATGTATATGCTATATTGTATGGAGTTTATTATCATTATGAATTGAAATTCCTAATTTGTTTGCGGGACCTCTCATAGCAGTCCGTTCCGTGACATGGGCAAATTATATTTACATGAAGTTACCGCCGCTTTATGCATGCTATTATGCAACCAGGTCCACCTTGTTCGGCGTCCGATATTCGTAACGTTTTCAATGCATGCAAGTGCGCTCTACAACCTAGAGTCGCCACACACTTTCGAATAGATTTTACTGAAGCATTCACTTCGTACAGGAAGCTTTAAACGACCACTATGGGATAACGAAAAACGATTATTTATCCGAAATAATTCAATAACGACATCATAGCTCATTTAAAATTAAGAGTATATATAACAAAGTACAACCATACTTTATATAGCAAAAGACCGCGCGTTTTGTTATGTATGCGATCCGGAACTTATTTTATATATGAAACTACTGGGGTAGTTACAGGATAATATAATTACATGAACCTATTCATTCAATATACTTGATAGAGACGCCTGGTCTTACATTAAACAAGTCTTAAAGTGGTCTACCGAGAACACATCACGAATATCGTTGGGACCATATGAAAACAATTTATTTGTTGATGGCACTGAGTGATCATATTTGGTCCCCCATTAATTGATGTTCGATTTATATTGTTACTCCATTAATTTTCAGCGTATATCACATATATATGTATATATAAGTACTCACCGTCGATACCGACGTGATGTGACTTATATATACCTATATAGCTACACCTGCAACCAGTAACGAGCAAATTCACTATACCTAATAAGTATAACTGCATGTATATGCTCATATATACAGACAGGCACATCAAGCGTACACCCATGCAAGCAACTTTCTAGTGCAACATTTGTAAATTTTAGACAGGGAACTTATGAGGGCTAGACAAGTAACCATTATACAGCATGTTGATACCATTACCATTATCTTTGCTATCCATTAAATGCGATGCGGCCAGGTTATCTGGTTATGCAACTTAAAGCCTCCAAGCATTTAATCCTGGTATAGTATACGGTACTCTATATATATTGAAACACAACTGGGTCGCTTATCACGCAATAACGCGTCCGGTACTCGGCGCATCATTATATAACATATGCTGGGGACAGCTCAAGTGCATGTTCTTATGGTATAACAGCATGGCCGTACATCTATTACATTAACATATTTAAAGCTAAAATGACTGTTTAGTTACGAATTATGCCAATACAAATTTGAATTGATATGGCCTTGTTACCTTTTCGACACTAATCAATCAATCAGTCAGTACTGGGTGAAACCCGTGTAGAAATATAGGGAACGTTTGTTGTTACTGTATAGTTGTATCTCGTTCAGTTATATTATGTCAGTGTTATACTACATAATCATCTTATTTCCGAGAGCATCACGATAATCGTGTCATACCCGTGTTCATCTGTAATTACATATATACCACATTGTTGTTGTTGCATTTCGTATATCGATACATATACTAAGACAAATAAACGAGAGATTCTGAAATATTCTGAACCATTGTATATCCTGTGTTGTTATTTCGTCGTAGGTCATGAGTTCCTGGGGTCCCTCACCGTATGTAGCCTAATTCCCCCTCGAGCTACAAAAGCAAACTACGAAACTGGTGGAGAAAGGGTCTCAACATCTACAGGAACTTCCATGCCACGAACGGGCCTACAGAAGCCAGGGGTAATCACCCGTCAAATGCAACAACAACAGCAACAACAACAACGGCAACAACAACAGCAACAGCAGCAACAACAACAGCAGCAACAACAACAGCAACAACAACAACAAATCATGTCTCAAGGTAGAATTCAACCAAGCCTTATAAATTTGTTTCATAAATTTCATGGCAACGTTCTTGGAGAGGTTTGACGAAGTCGCGAATCTCTCGGATTTCAACGAGAAAGCCAAAGTTTTTCCAGTGCTTCTTGATAACACAGCCAAAGATTGGTTTCGTGGCTTAGACCAACCTACAAAAGCTGACTACAAATTGCTTCGTGCGAATTTGTGCAATATTTTAAACTAGGACAGACTTGCAGTAGTCGGATGCAATTTCTTAACACAGTGCAGGGAGACGAACAGCCAGTGCGCGACTTCATTGTGTTCATGAAGTCGAAATCAAACGCTGCCAATATTCTCAATGATGTGGCCATGTCACTTATAATTGATAGATTAAATGACCGAATTCGCCAGGTTGTCATCCAGAAAAACCCTAATAATTTAGACGAGCTGACACAGGCAGCTACTTTGGCCGAGTTGTCATTTAAACCAGTCAGTCGAGAACCTATTGGGTCCAAACTTACTCCTGATATCATGGCATTGGTGGATAAACCTGTGGCAGATAAAACGGCGCATTTATCTTTAAACCCAATCCCAGAGGTATGTGCATGTGATGCCAATCGTAGTCACAACACAGACACCCAAACTAGTCAATCGGCTTCACGCAAACAGCACCAGAGTGCTACACAGCAACAAGGCCCACGTTGTCAATATAACAACAAACAAACAGATCAGCCACACTATAATGATTCACGTGACTCACACAGAACACCACAATATGACTCACACAAAACATCACACTATGACTCACACAATGCACCCCGATATAACTCGCACAGAACACCACAATATGACACACGGGATTCACACAAGGGACCAAGACAGGGCAACCAACAACAACATGACGCATGCGCGGCACATGGTCATCATATGCCCAATCAAGCAGGTGGGTTTCCACCTTGCATGTCATGTGGTTTCAATAATCACCGACGAGAGGACTGCAAATACAGGTATGCTATTTGTGATTTTTGCAAAATTGAAGGACATTTGCGCAAAGTCTGTCGGAAGTACAATCGAGAGGTAAGACAAAATGCACAATAGGAATTATCGCCTGCCACTAGGAGGGAGGATCATCCTGTGGAGAGGCCTTACAATAAATCTTATTCTAAACCTCCATTTGTGGCACCAGTTGCCAAAATGTATTCAAACTTCATTAAGATTGCACTATTTCAACACAAGTGCAAAGCACTCGTGGACACAGGTGCCTCTATTAGTTATGTATCATCAGTTGTAGTTGATCAGCTGAATTTGACAGACCTTATAATTCCTTCTGAATTTAGTCATGTCATTAGCATGGCGGGGGACACACATGAGGCTAGAGGTCAACTTCCGGTTGCAATAGATGATACACTCTATGACTTTAAATTTCATGTCTTCAATCACTTGCACCATGATGTCATAATTGGATGTGACTTCCTGCAAGCTTACGAAGGACAAATTGACTGTTCAAAATCTTGTCTAACACTCAAGGGCACACTCATTACTTTTTGTGATCCACAAGTTGTTTTGGGACTTGGGCGTACAGTCAGCTCAATTAATATATTCCCCCTAAGTCGGCTGCTTGTGTACCCATTCAAGTTCAGGGAGTCAAAACGAACAGTACAGTTCTATTTGAGCCATTACCAAGTATTATGGAGAAATTCAACCTGGCTGGTGGCAAGGTACTACATACAGTAACTGGGTCTAAGGGCCTGTGCCACCTTCTCAATCCCAGTAATAACACTGCTACTATAGCAGAAAATCAAGTGGTTGGGAAAGTCATGGCCATTGATCCTAGTTCATTGCAGAATTCTCACACCAGCAAAAACGGTAAGTTTATAAATAATAAGTCTTCAAATGTTATTGTTACTGAGACAAATGTTCACAATATTGCAAAAGATATGGGATTTGACTTGTCCAAGTCACTCATGTCAGTCGCAGACAAAGTCAAATTGGTTCAACTGATTGAACAGAACAGAGATGTCTTTTCTTATGATCTCTCAGAACTAGGCTGCACAGATATGTACTACCACCAAATCGACACTGGAGATTCAGCACCAAAAACACAACGCTGGTATCGAACTACGCCTGAGAAAAATGCTGAACAGCTGCGACAAGTAAATGAAATGCTGGAGCATGACATCATCGAACCATCTGATTCAATGTGGGCATCACCCGTCGTGTTGGTCCGTAAGGCCGATAACTCCTGGAGGTTTGCAGTCGATTACAGGCACCTTAATTCAGTAACCAAGCCTATCAATTATCCGCTGCCAAGATTAGATGATGTTTTTGACACAGTTGGGGAGTCCAAAGCACAGATATTTAGTGTGTTTGACCTATCTAGCGGATTTTGGCAGATCCCTCTGAAAGAAGAATCTAAACACAGATCAACATTCACAACGCCACATGGAAACTTCATGTTCAAACGTTTAAGTTTCGGATTGATGAACGCGCCAATGAGCTTCCAGATGGTTATGTCCAAGATTCTTCAAGGGCTCAATTGGAAGAGCACATTAGTCTACGTCGATGACATCATCCTGTTTTATAAATCGGCCCAAAAACATCTCTCTGATATCCAGGAAGTATTTGATCGCCTACGAACAGCTAAACTTAAACTGAAGCCATCAAAGTGCCAATTTGCAGTTCCACAGGTAAAATATATAGGCCATCTAATATCAAAAGATGGGATTGAAGTTAATCCTGAGAAGATAAAAGTGGTCAAGTCATATCCGTGCACGAAGAGTGATGTGTGTAAACGATATAGATCATCGAATTTCAAAATGTGTTCAGATATAAAGAGTGGGTCGGTGTGACTATTATATTTTTTGCTACATATGACTCTCATTGCCCGCTTCTGTAATGTGGTTATTCTGCCTGTACTTTTCGAATGGCCCCAAATTTGGATTGCATGTAACAAGTGACTGTGAATTAACGAGAAGTACAACGATTTTAGAGATTTAGTTGTTAATAGATGTTTTACCCTATTCAGACAGCATATGGCCTTGGAAATTTTTGAGCAAATTGTTTCAACGTGTGCTTTAAATTTCAAGTTTTCGTCTATTTTGACACCAAAAAATTTGACAGAATTCTCCACATTGCGGTTGCCAACTTGTATAAGGTCTTTTCCATTTAATGATATTTTCATTTGATTTGATTTATGTTCGTTATTAGGGGGTGCATCATTATATATCGGCATTTCTCGATATTTATTTTCAGTTTATTACTGCAACTCCACTGATATACTTTAATAAGTTCGTCATTTGCTGTACTTTTAAGTCTTTTGATATTGCAATCAGACATATAAAGAGTTGTATCATCTGCGAATGACAGAGTTTTCATTGACGTCGATTTGTGTACGTCATTTGCGTACAATAAAAACATTATTGGTCCAAGAATTGATCCTTGTGGTACACCACACATTATCGTCCTGTGAGTAGATACATTATTAGCATATTCAACACATTGACTTCTCGTTTTCAGGTAGCTCCTAAACCAGTTGAGAGCAATACCACGTATTCCATAAAAGTGCATTATAGGAGTATTTCATGAGAGACGGTATCGAATGCCTTTGAGAGGTCTATAAATATGGCTAATGTTGAGTCTCTTGTTGACTTGTCGTTATTTTTAGTTACGTGTTTCAAAAGATGTAACATAGGATGCGTAGTTGAGTGAGATTTGCGGAAGCCATATTGATGTTCGTACAAAATGTTGAATTTATTTAGAAAAGACACAATTTAGAAAATGAAGGGAGAATACTGATTGGGCGATAGTTGTTAAACTTTTGGTGGTCACCATTTTTTAAAATAGGTATTACTTTTGCTATTTTCATTTTTGTAGGAAATATTCCTTGTGACAGCGATAGGTTGTATATGTGATTTAGAGGGGATGCAATTTGGTATATAGATTCTTTTAGAAGTTTGGATGACATCCCATGAGTATCTGTACTCGATTTATTTTTAATTTTTTCGGCAGTTTCGACTATTTCTTGTTCCGTTGTCTCTGCGATCCACATGTTATTAGCATATTCACCGGTGAGATAGTTTCTGTAATTGGCGATGGAAGACAATGCCACTTCATTTGATATAGCAGTGCCAATTCCAGAAAAGAATTCATTGAATTTGTCTGCAATTTTCTTAGGATCGTCGATTACTTCATTTTCGTGTGTAAAAGATGGTGGCAGTTTTGGCATAGTTCTCGTATTTTTTATTAATCCGCGTAAAATACTCCAAGTCTTTTTAATGTCGCGTTTATTTTGTTCCAACAAATTCTCATAGTAACTACTTTACATAATCTTTTCACTTTGTTGAATAGTTTGCAATATGCTTTGTACTTTTTTATGTTTAACCCTTTACCCAACAGAACGGTCCTGTGCCAATGCATTCTCTTATATATGCGAGTCGACCATAGGTCGCCTCGCATATATAAGAGAATGCATTGGCTTAACACATATTAAAGAAAAAATGGTAAAAAGTGTTAAAAAAAAGTTTTTTTTAGGCCAATGCATTCTCTTATATATGCGAGGCGACCTATGGTCGACTCGCATATATAAGAGAATGCATTGGCACAGGGCATAACTGTAACTATCACAATGTGCTCAATGAGCCGGTTCCAATGATACCCATATTTCCATGGTTTTATTGAGACAGACCGAAGATAATTTAGGCTGTTAGGGCGTTTCTGGGCGTTCTGTTGGGTAAAGGGTTAATTAACTCATTTGGTTTCTTAAGTTTTTTCTTGAGTAGTTTGCTTTTTGTTTGCGATGATTTTAGTAGACCCGTTGTCATCCAAGGCATGTGTTTGGTGTATTTGCTAGTCCTATTTGTTTGAATTGCGGGGAAGGCTGCATTAAAAATATCTAGATAAATTTCAAGAAAAGTATTATAAGCTTCGTTCGCACAGCTAATATTCATAACGCAACCGAAATCTGTTGTATTTAGTTGGTCTTTAAATTTCTCTATATTAGCTCTCGAAAAGTTTCTATGAGTATGAGGAGTAGATATGCGTTTGAGATTTGTGTCCGCCGATTCTAATGCAAATATCGCGAAATGGTCTGATATATCAGTAACAATAATTCCACTCTGGGTTGTTGACAGGACATTAGTAAAGATGTTATCGATTAGGGTGGCAGTGTATTCGGTTACTCGAGTCGGTTTGGTTATTAGTGGAATAAAACCTTGACTGAAGACATTTTCTACAAATGTGTTAGTTTTAGAGTGTTGACTGAAATTCAATAAGTCTATATTTGTGTCGCCCATTAGGTAAGACTTTTTATTTTCAAAGCTAATTTTCTCCACCAGTACGTCAAATTGTTCGAGGAATTTGTGTTTATATCAGCTAGAGGGGCTGAATTCTGTCTATAAATGCATCCTACCACGTGTGCGTTTCTAGTATTAGGGTAAACCTCAACAATTATGGATTCGAAAACATGGGGCTCAAAATCTGTTAAGTCCGATCTAATAATGAAAGGTATGGTATCTTTGATATAGAGGCCAACACCACCACGACCGTCGTCATTTTCGGGGCGCGTCATGAATACTGGGGGATGGTAGATTTCAATATCGTAATTTATGTGATCATGAATTTTAAAGATTTCTGAGAATCCAACTACATCACAGCTGTTCCCCTTTTCTTGACTACATGAAATAAGATGGCAAACTGAATCATAATTTGCCGTGAGACTGCGTACATTAAGGTGCATTACTGAGAGGGAAGTTGCCACATCGGAGGGACATTGTTGTTGGTCGGTGGTAAGATAGCGACATGTATTTTTCTGGAAAGCGAAAGGGGACTCCATTTCGTCAAAGTCATCGGTTGCATTTGACAGCTGAACAAAGTCATACACATCATTCTCCTGCAATTCATTTAAACTTATTCTACTACTAGCCATATTTGATTATGTGTATATACATGGACCAGAGACAAGAAGCGAAATACATTCAATAATAACAATGACATGAACAAGTATAACATAAGCAATATTTTTGCAAAAATACAGCTCTTGTAAGCTGGGTAATAATAATACACGACCTTACATCTGCGCATGGTGCATATGGTGACGGGGGAAATCGCGATGAAGAATATGTGAGTCATTAAACTGTTCAATTTGGTAATTGGGGAGTTTTTACAAATTTTTGCTTGTCGTTGTAACTTGATTAAATAGTGTGCATATCCATTTTCAAATTGCCAATGTTGGACTTCTAATGTAATCTAGAATCATAATTATATACCTGTCATTTCCAGCAGTTTCCGAGAGATATCCATTTTACTATGATTGGAAGTTAGTGCATGACGGACACATTGACGACTAGACGGTCAGACGGATAGGCAAGGTAAAACGCGTCTGATTGTTTGGTCGTACCTGTCGTGATAATCGGCTTTGTGATTTCGACTGGGGAAATTGATCCATTAATTGTTTGCAATAACACCCACTATAAAGTTGTCCGTGCTTTTGATGCGTGGTTGATCGTGAGGTATATGGGTCAGAGATCGAGAAACAAGGACATTGTTGTAAACATCATTTCCAGACTTGCCCACTAACATCATTACCAAGCATATGTGCGTGTGTCATCTTATGTTGTTGCTATTCTTATCGTTCGATTGCATAAATGAACGCCGGATGATGTAGTCTCCAATTTCTGTATAGGTTTGTTTTAACTCGGGTATTTATTGCATAACTTTGTATCCGAATGGAGATTAGTTCCCATATCTATTATCGGTACTTGTTCCTGATGTGTAAGGGTGGTGTCTGTTGTGGTGTGAAGGGGGGGGGGGGGTCACCTGGTCATCTGCCACGAATGGTATTGTGATGGGGGTTTAAGGACCTCTAAATTACAGATATTATGATTACTTTTGTAAGCTAGACACTTGTATATAATTCATGTAGCATATGTTAAAAGTGACTTACTGGTTTCTAAGCCAGTAAGTTCTAAGGTTTATCTAATTTGTGTTGTTATAGCACTTGCATCATACTCGACTACATATGTATATAAGAAATTGTGTACAATATTGAGCACATAGGATAGCTTGGTCATTCAATTTGGATGATATACTATACGTATTTCACACTAATCAGCAAAGACTACTTATGTTATGTTTGAAATTATGTTATAGGCTTACAAGTATATACTGGAGCAGAATTTTGTGGGAGGGTTGTTAATATGAAATTTTTTATCGTCACCATGTGGTTTATCTATTGGTATTTCAATTGAGTTAAATATATATTCATGCTATGGCCTTCTAGATATTTTAGCCATTATGTCATGGTTAAATTTATGTTCATACTTAACATCTGCTAGATTATGGCCTTTATATTTGTAAATAAAAGGGGCTCAGTCAGTTACATCAAACCATGTTTATGTCATGGTTAAATTTATGGTCATACTTAATATCTGCTAGATTATAAGCATTATTGCTTGTTCGTGCCAGTGTAAATAAGCTATTTGCTTGTGTTATCCCTGTTAGCTAGATCTGGATGGTGGAATAAGCATAGTATAAATAGCATATTATTACAATGACCAAAATACACGAATATAACATAGTACATACATCATGTGTTTAAAATGACAAACTAGTTATACTTATGATAACATAAGGAACACAGAATTATGTAGTATATGTTGATGGGTTTATACATATGATGGGTGGTAGACACTATCATATTTACCAAATTTAAGCCTTAACATCATTCATGGACTTAAGTATATCATAATTATGCAGTGACAATGGTGATATCCATATAGGTTTAATAGAAGTAAGTTGATTCTTTTCTATATTTGGAAGGGGAAAAACTCCATAATTTATAAAGTAGAGTGAAAATGTTTACTAATATTTGTAGTTGCAATATTGCACTATAATATGCAGTGTTACCAGACTAAGTTAAGAGGTAAATTTGTAATCGTGCTATCCATATATTATTCTAGACACGAACATATATTGCTGAATTAGGTCATAGTAAATTAAATGTTTGAAGGGGTGTGAAATGAAACATTTATTCAAATGAACATACTAACACTGTTACACACTTGGTCAGATAACACAGGTATTTGTTTGACCATTCTTTATCAGATTATAGAGTAATGGGTAAAATAGGATACTAGTTTCTTCTTCTTTTTTTAACAACAACAGCATCCCTCTTGCATTTGATATAACACAACTGTGTTTTCTCAAACACCTATTACTTATATGTAAATTCAGGTACCTCATGGTTGGTGGGAACTTTTGGAAGACAGTATCAAATTGCAAAAACTATGTACTTGTGTCATCTCTTAGCTTAACATTGTGTAGACTATGATTTAAAGAGAAACACTCTTTTATATGAATTTGTGGTATATACTTAAATGTTTATAAATTTTTCTCTCTCATTGGAACTAATGAAGATTTTCTAATAAGATAGTGAGTGGGCAAACAAGCCTGTGTTCATTATGACTATAATTATGACCTTTCATCAGTGTTATATTTATATCACGATAAGGTGAATTATATGCATTTATTATGCTATGTGGGTGGGTTACATAAATAGTTTAAATGTCATCCAGAGATTTGATTTTGTGTATTTTCCCCTTCTTGGTTTTAACAAAAACTTTTCCACCGTTGGACCAGGCATCTTCCACGGTTGGTGTGGATTTAGCATCCATTACCAGAGAATGATTAATGGCAGTGAGGTCCTCACGAATGACGATGCCAGATCCTTTCAACATTTTCCTTTGCTTCACAACCTTTGATTTTGTCTTTCTTAACGCAAATTTGCAAATGACTGCCCTCGGTCTATCCCTTTGGAATTCACCAAGTCGATGTGCGATGCTTATGTCATCTCTTCCAAATCCAGTTGTAGTTTATTATTCAGGGTGTCTAAAACTAATTGCTCAGTCTCATCGGATGTTTCATTTGCAGATCTGTCGGTGATTCCGGTTATTCTTACACTGTCTTTGCGAGTATGCTGCTCCAAATTATTATTTTTAGTTTCACAGTCATTCAATCTTGAGCCAACATCATTTAGTGAATTTGCATGTATTTTCAGTGAAGCTTTAATGTTTCTTATCTCATCTTTTAGCTGTTTGTTTTCAACTTCAAGTTGTTTGGTTTTTGTAGATACAGTTGCTTCTACCTCTGTTTTTATTGTTTCCTTCAGTTCCCTTTTAATAGATTCCAGATCCTCTCGTTTAATCATGTTTTGTTCTAGTTGTTTCAGTTTCTTATCAAGGGTATCAACTGTGATCATGTCATCAAGTTTCTTACTCATCTCTAGAACAATTTCTTCCAGCGATTTCCCTTTTTCTGATGATTTTTGGTTCCCATTTTTGTCTGAGGTTGAACTCTCCGATGGAGAAGTTTTTATTTTTTTCCCCGGAGGTTTCACAATAGTTACTTTGGGTTTTACTATATTCCCGTTTGTATCACCAATGCCCTCATCCATACTTGATTGGCTTGACAGTGGTGGTCGTTTAGGTGGCATCATAAAAGTTTATTGACAGCGAAAATTGGTGATACGATAAACAATGACACGTCACCGGCTATCAGACTTGCCTTTGTAAATAAGTGGATGATCAGCGATCGCAGTAATCAATCATAGCATAGGTTGCAGCTTAAACATACAATGCGTGTCGATGCAATCGTTGTGAGTTATCAGGTGAATTTCCCGTTGGAAATAAGTATTTTCTTCGCCGCGATTTCAAAGCGTTTTCACTCGGCCATCACCGGAAGTTAGATCCAATATTACTATTGTACTTGTAGTTTGGTCGGGAAAACTCACATTCTAAACAAATTTCCCCGATTAAAATAATCCAAACTAAAGTTATCATCCGGAAAACCAAAACTGCTAACGGCCATTTTTTCAAACGGGCGTATAAAAACATTGTCGGGTGGGAAAATTACTTTTCATGATAAATTGTTAATACAATTTCAATTTAACAATCTGTTGTACAACCCAAGAACAGTCAGTTTATACAAACCAGAGAGAAAACTTCATTATTATTATTATTAAGGGAAATATATAAGTTTTAAAATTATAATTAATTTTTCCTTAAGGGAAGCCCGAAACTGAAATATATGGATTAGATCTCCGGCCTTGTGTCAATCAGAGGGTTAAAATGTTATTGCCGTCCGATTCCCGTTTCACACCCGAGCTCAGATTAGTCACGCATGAATACGCACAAGTAAATCTCGCATTGTTATTATCTGATCAGTTTTTATTTTCGACTTAATCATGAGATTTGCGAGTCGCGGGGTTGGGAATGGCACCACCATGGGAGGGATGAAAAATAGTTCAGTTTCGGGCTTCCCTTAAAGGGGTACTGTACGCCATTTTCAAAAAATTTCCGGTGATAACAACGATCTATTATCGATACTATATAGAAACATAAGTAATTTGAGTCGAATATGTATTCTGTAAACGCTCAGGTTAATAGGCTATCTTAAAATTTTATAATTTAAAAGTTAATAATTTAATATAAATTGAATTTATGGCTGGAGCCATAAAATGGCGTAAATTAAAATACGAATTTCGGTGTACAAAACGTAATCAAAGTATAATTGAGGGATACTGGATTAGTAAATCCATTGCACACACGATCGTTTGAAACATTATGCTTATACAGGGAGAAAACTCAAGCCACTCATTGACTAGTAACGATACAATAACTTAAATGAGTATATGAGACTACTATACGTATAATATAATTTTTATTTGATTCATTTGGTTGAAAACTGTACAAAAATTACTCGACAATGACAATTTGTATTTTTGCATTCCGGTAAATTTGCCATCCGTAACACTACTTCGTACTCAACAGACTTTCAAAGAATGGAAAAGTTGTTATCTTATTCTCCGACTCGGGGATTATGGAAACCAACAACAACATCTTGGGTACAGTACCCCTTTAAGGAAAAATTTATTATAATTTTAAAAATTTAATTTTTCCGCCAAGGAAAGCCCTTCAACTGAACTATATGGATTAGAATGCAAGCCCAAGAGGAGGCACGAGCAATAAAGTTAACTAATATCCAAATTCGATGGGAATGCACTCATCCGAAACAGATTTCATGTAAATGTGATTTAGTCATGAATCAGAGATGATTATGTTACGTGAAAGAGCTCCCAATTCAAATTCCGACATCGCTCAAACGTGTACCCCCCCCCCCCTTGTTTTTGGAAGAAACATCACAGGTAGTGCCATATAATTCATGCGAGCGAGACAACCGAGCAAGTATAACTTTTGAAGAGACTTCTTGCCCTTCACATCTTCCGTCGCTTCATCCTATTCCCTTTGTCATCTTTTTCACCCTCTCGACAGTTCACATTGAACTGATGTCACATGTAGCCATTGTGTACGTCATAAGATATCATGATGCGTATGATACACCAGGGAGCAAATTAACTGGTATCGCAATTTGCTACTGAAAGGTGGATAATACCTTGGAATGTTATATGATGTTATAAATGCTATCTAATCATGTCAATGTGAGATTATTTGCTGATCAAAATTTCAAAAGTAATTTGCTCCCTGTGATACACAAACCAGATAAAAAATGATATGCTGCAGATATCATAGCGTATGATGTATGATGGATGATTATATCATGCCACAAAGCCCTACTCCAGCCTCGTATAATGTAGAGAGCAGGGAACGCAATCATGATCCAAGGTATCATTGCATACCAGTATAGATATAGATTAGAGAACACAACTGAGGACTTGATGAACAGGCATAGAAGCATCAGTGATCTATGATGGCGCACATGACAAGTTTCGGGTACATTTAAAAATGACCAAATGTAGCAGAATTATCAAAGCGGCAGAATGACCGGTGGAGGAGTGGCCTGGTGGTATCCCGAAGGTGTACGATTCCAAGGGATCGACTGGACCCCATCTTGTGGAGATGTGGGCCACTGCACCATGGGGAAGAGTCAGAAGGCTGGTTGGCTGGTGCAGCTCTTGGAGGCACGCAACAACAAGTCTTCCCCACCCAGAACATCCTCCAAAGGCTACAGTGCTCGAGCCTCCCTGACGGAGGTAAATACTGGTACTGTATGGCAAATTGTTTAAAGGAAGCAATATCAGAGATCAACCGGTGTCCTCATCCTTTACAAAATCACTTACCAGAGGAACGTCAGAATCCTCGTCCGACAGTGTGCCTGGGGACCCACTGTCGACCCGCGATTTTTGCTCATCGTCGTCAAACCTGCCGACGCCATGTGATGCAGAGAAGCATGTCAGGATCGACGCCAGCAACATAATTGCCTGCATCAAGTTGGGATACCAGACTGTGGAAGAGGCCTACTCTGAAATGGTTCGACACACGACAATTGCTCTTGCATTTGGGATAAGGAGCTATGTCCTATCCTAGGTCACCCCCTCCAAACTTATGTCTGCACCCAAGGCCAGAAGAACAGAGGGAATAAGTTCTGATGAGCCATTTGACCAAAGGAAGCCCCTTTCATGGAATCCCCCAAATGCTGGTGGTCCTGACCAAACTGGAATAAATGTCGATGACATACCACTATGATCATATGACGACGGAGGCGCAGGCCCGGAGGTATCCCGAAGGAATACGATTCCAGGGGATCGACTGGACCCCATCTTGTAATGATGTGGGCCACTGCACCATGGGGAAGAGTCGGATGGATGGTTAGCCGGTTCAGCTCTTGGAGGCATGCGACACGTGTCAATGATTCTTCCCCACCCAGAACAGCCACCAAAGGCTAGTCCCAGGTGCCCAACAATCGTGATGGCCTAAAAACATATCTTCTTTGTGGGAATCCAGGCCGAAATCAACAATACTGATGGAAATTTCACTCTATGTGGAATAATATTGTAGCAATGGAATTTTCTCTAAAATTAATAAACGTACTGACAACCTATTAGGCACCTGAGAGTAAGGTGCCGGAGCAATCGCCCGTGTAGATTGGTTTCCCGAATCAACAACTTGCAGCACCCGCCTACCACTGGTTCTGACTGCCGTATCAGGACCGGGGGCCAGAACTGGTCCTGCCCGAGGTAAAGACTGGTAATGTTTGCTCAAAGTTCGTAATCATTGACTAATATGCCCTCACCCAACTATGACAAGAAATACAACCGTGATTGAGCAACCCATACGGTGTGTGGCAATCAAATTCGAATCACGTTCGACTGCAAGACATGCTGTTAGTTATAACAAAGCAAGGTTACTATACAATACAGTCTTTTGGTTATTGAATGTAAAGTAAGGTTAATATAAAATTACTTTATACCCCTGGCCACGTTAACTTACCTGCTATTACAGGTAAGATACTGTCTAGAGTGCACATGTGCAAGAACGAGGCGGGTTCCGTTAGGAAAGTGCGCCAACAGCGGACGTGACGATACACATGCCTTCATTTTCGTTATGCTTGTATCGAGTCTACTTGCCAGATAATCATTGGATATGTGACAATAGACGGAGAAGAGCCATGTCTTGGCCCCCTTTGGAAATATGTTGACAGTGGATGTGCGCAATATAAACGCTGTGCATGTAATCTCGCTTTAGACATGTGACAATACAAATGCAGTCCTTTCCGATATTCGCCAGATAATCATTTGGATATGTGGCAATAGAAGGAAAAGAGTCATGGTTTGGACTCTTTTATGGAAATCATAAGGGCAGTGGCCATGCGCAATATAAATGTGTTGCATGTAACTGCGCTTCATAAATGAGTGAAAGCTATTTGGCAGATTATCATTTCGATATATGTGGAAATAGAAGTTAATGGGCCAAGTGATGGACTCCATTCGAAAGACTATTGGCAGTGAATCTGGAGCATGTGACAATATTTATGCTTTCTATTTTGCTGTTTGCCGTTATTATTCACTGATGAAAACCGCAAAGTATGTCAGTTTGGGGTGAAAACTGTTCACCATATGTAAGCATAGTCAGTTATGACAGCATACACGAGGCCATGATACCATACTATTGCCATGTACAATGTATGGAACTATGACGGCATGCAATACATGTTGCAAGCTCGCCAATTCCGATGCATATTAATTCCTACGGTAAGATGGCATTGAAGCACTTAAACCATAATATGTCAATGGGACCGAAACATTGAATGTATCGACAAACACTAATGTCTGAGGATAAGAGGTCAGATGTTTCAAGTTGGTGACATCTTCTGATCACAATCGTTACATCACAAAGATTTACAATTCTAATTGCTAACCTGTAGACGGCGGAAATCTTAAATCATCTGGCGTATGATAATAAGGAGAAACAGCGACTTAATTGAATACAGTGAGATGCTGGCAAGTCAATACATCAGTGCAACATCCTTTTACCAAGGTCCCAGTGGATATGGTGACTTAATTGAAATACAGTGAGATGCTGGCAAGTCAATACACCAGTGCAACATCCTTTTACCAAGGTCCCAGTGCATATGGTGACTTAATTGAAATACAGTGAGATGCTGGCAAGCCAATAAATCAGTGCAACATCCTTTTACCAAGGTCCCAGTGGATATGGTGACTTAATTGAAATACAGTGAGATGCTGGCAATTCAATACATCAGTGCAACATCCTTTTACCAAGGTCCCAGTGGATATGGTGACTTGCCACAAGTAGGCCAATGGGCTCGCTTCAAGGCGAACAACAAAGAGGCTCCAAAGATTTCTTAAGTAAAGTGTTGCTGGAGTGTCAGGTTATTTCGTTTTCATATCTTGGCCGTCTTTGATCAGGGAAGCCTATTCAACAATATTGTAGAATGGGTGTAAAGAAATATACCCAAGTTTCGCCGAAATGAGGACAAAGTATGATGTGATTGATATTTCATTTTATAACAAACTTTGAATGAAATTTGGTTGTCGTCAAAGTCTGTATATCAGGTTGTCCTAAGCCCCAATCAAACCAATCGCCGGACTCGTAGTAACCCAAACTGCTACAGCCATACTGTACATACATGGATGTAAAGAATGCAACACGATATTTATTATCAAGAGACAACACATAAATTTGAAGTGTGGTTATATATGTGATAACTAATAGAATCTCCCTGTTACTGAGTGTTAGTAACTATTGTACTAATGATACAATGAGATATAGGATATTTAAGCGCGATATATAGACAAGGCAGAATTTTCTGAATACCTTGAAGTCGCTGTAATGTTAGATTACATGTGCCAAATACAAGACATCATGTTCATACATTGCTGTCCTGTACAACTTTCTGCGAACTAACAGAGAAGGTCCATGTATGATTTAGCAGTATACGTTATTCACATAGCAACTGAACTTATTAAATAACCAAAGCGAGTCGACTGAAACGTAGTGAAATTGAAAATGTGTAGCACGAAAATAGGAGACTTCGCCTACCTGACCACGTGGCGTCCTCAATCGGAAGTTATCACGCCGAATATAACCCTTTGATCCTGTAAAGTCAAAATATATACTTAACTCTTATATGATATTTCCTTGTAATTTAAATGTATTTGCACAGAAAAGTTCATCGGAAAAGTACATTTTGTGACCTTGTGTTGTTTGTTGTTTCTTCGTTATATAACTGATATTCGGATCTAGATGCCATTATTAAAGGATAGTTTTGACAGTTTTGACAGTTTTCACAAGTGAACGTGGCTGTAAATACCTGTTGGAAGATGTTGATGTTATGATTATCATGTTTATAATACCCCCCCTTTACATGTCATTTGTGTAAACTGTAAGTTGATTATACCATGCCAAACAATACCAATCACCAAAGATATTATACCCTCCCTAACCACAGGTCCCCAGAACAAAAATTGGCCCCACACCAATGGTGCTTAATTCTATAGGATTAAGTACTATTGGGGGTGGGGGTCAATCTTTGTTCTGTGGACCTGTGGCCTCACCTTTATATATCTACAGCTTCCCTGTAGTCATAATTATTTCACCTTATCATTATTAGCAATACAGTGCCAGTCCTTATATATCTTTATTTCATACATACCAACTCCTTATGTCCATTATAATCCTGATCCGACCAAAGTTATAATCGAAACATTGAAGACACAATTATAAATATATTACGATGGTTTACTCCGATCCACACAGATATAGCGAATGAGTCCATGCCCACAGGTAAGTTAAGTGATACTGTGGTTCAAAAATATGCTTCTCGACTATATGGGTCAGTTTGAAGATTGACCTCAAATTCACTGTAATTGCATTCATTTCTGTCCTCGCCAATCAAGATAACAATAGGTGTATTCTGCGCTTGTCACGAACTCCAGCGAGCTCAAAACAAACCCTGATCACGTGGTCGACGGGGGAATGTGGTAATATCGATTTTCTAATTTTATACCAAAACCGCCCCTTCCCCACACAGTTAAATCGAGATATGATTTATAGTGGAGAGAGTGAGGCATTTTCGCCCTGTAACGTGTACGCGTATTATATGAATAGTATCTCAAATCTTCCCTACAATATGCAGTTTCATAAGCTGTCCATGCTAAACTCAGCAGTATTCGACATAATCACGTTTGGTATGCGTTAATATATCAAAAGACGGTAATCAGCTCCAATTGACTATCAATTGTTTTTCTGCAAGAAAATGTCCATTTTACGGCATTACACGAAGTACTTTCAGTTGGTTTGTACAAATGATACTGGTATCTTTAGCAACAATCAGAGTAAAAGGAATATTAGAATGGTTATTTTAATGCAGTTCTAGGCTGAAATTATACATCGATTGTAACATAGTGGTAATTATTCTATATGGCTCAAGGATAATGATGTTTGTCCAATTGGTTTTCCCCACTAAAATTATTTTATAACAATACCATAATAACGACACTTGTTTTGATATGTGGGTATCATAAGTGGGATTTAGGACCGATTATTTCAGCGTTTTGTTTTAATGGTGAACGAGGGCGGTCGCCCAGAGACCCAGTCATGGTAACTTCGCATCGGAAGTCAATAAAACTTGTTTTGTTTCTATTTTATATACAGTGTGTGTATGTATCAGTGTGCATGATTTGTATGGTAGACCTTTATTCCAGCGACTCAATATATTATTGTTCTTCATTGACTGAATTAATTAATGTCATTGTTTTGTTCTGTGTCGACGTTTCGGATGTCTGCATACTCGTAAGTTATCATGTCTATAAAAATACTGTCTTCAAATTGCCGAGGTTTGAATTGTGCAGAAAAACGCCGCGATGTATTCCGATATCTCCGAACGCACAATGCATCAATTTATTGTTTACAAGACACTCACTTTACAAAGGAAATGGACAGATGCATATCATCTGAATGGGGGTTTAAAATAGAATTGGCTTCTTTTTCATCTCAGTCACGAGGTGTGGCCATTTTATTCAGTCAAAATCTCGACTTCGAAATACACAACTCTATTAAAGATGTCTCTGGAAATTACATAATAATTGACGTAACTGTTGAGAAACTTAGAATGACTATAGCTAATATATATGGTCCAAACGAAGATAATCCTGAGTTCTACAAACAATTAAAACTTAAGCTTATTAATGTCGGTAACACCCAAATAGTAATATGTGGCGACTGGAATATGGTTCAGGACCAATCGATGGACACTTATAATTATAAACACATCAACAATCCACAAGCTAAAGTGACAGTGGGTGACCTTGTCGACAGGCTAGATTTGGTAGACGCTTGGAGGATCAATAATGAGAATCAACGATATACATGGCGAAAAAAGTCACCCATAGAAATGGCTAGATTAGATTACTTTATGATATCTGAGGATATACTCAGTTTAGTTGGAGAAGGAACCGACATATTACATATTGTTAAATTTGTTTACGGCAAATTACGCTGGTTTACGCTGGATTTTTATCATCGAAAAAAATAAATTTCTTCAATCTAAAAGATAATTACGTGCTGAACCCTGCCGTTTTAGGAATATATAAGTATTCCACGCAGAAACACCGACTCTCAGCTTAAAATTTTGAAAAATAACAGTTTTATCGACATAAATAGATTTGAATGGGACAATCCCATGTTAAAATTTATCATCGAAAAAAATTCATTTCTTCCATCTAAAACATACTTACGTAATGGACCCTGGTATTTTAGGAATATATAAGTATTCCACGCAGATATACCAAGTCTCAGCTTAAAATTTTGAAAAATAAGAGTTTTATGGACATAAATCGTTTTGAATGGCAAATCCTATATTAAAATTTATCATCGAAAAATATTTCTTTCTGCCATCTAGAACATAATTACGTGCTGGAACCTGTCATTTTAGGAATATATAAGAATTTCACTCAGACACACCAAGTCTCAGCTTAAAATTTTGAAAAATAAGAATTTTATGGACATAAATCGATTTGAATGGGAAATCATGTGTTAAATAAATTTTAGGCCCCTGCGAATGTTTTCTGATGTGCTCCATATTGGACACCAGGGAACATATTTGACAATTTCTACCTGATAATTGTCGCATTACTGTTTACGTCAACATTGGTCACTAACACTCGACAAATTTATTTCGGTCTATTTATTTCGGTCTACTCTTGAGTGCCTAATAAACATACATGTACGATTATTAAAATCGAGGTAAAATTCCCACCTATACGATCGTTATTTGGTCTGTACGTTTATTAAATTAACCAAAAGAAATAATTCACCAATCTTAAATTGTGTTATTCATAGATAAATGAACTCTGATTGTTGACAGTGATCAGCACACTGTAGATTCACAGACCTGGCTATCCATCGAAACTATTTCTGTCACATGGCATCAGTAAACCAGTCAGATGGTGCGTTTTGTTGGGATGTATGGTACTAATATTTCCAGTCTGTACGTTTATTCCGCCCTGTACTATTATTCAGTTACGCGACATTTTCCAACCTGTACTATTATTCCACCCTGTACTTTTATTACGCACTCAAGAGTATCGTATCAACGGTGAACCCCTATCTTACTTACTTACTTCTTCTTCTCTACGCCCGTGTACGAGCAACCTCAATATGAGTATTAAAATAATCATCACCTTCCAATTTAGTAAGTTTATATACAGTAGTTGATCTAAAAATACTAATTGACATTTTGTTGCTGTGTATATGACTGGGAACTGTGTTGTAGTTTCATAGAATTCTTCTGCTCTTTCATAAGTAACAGCTTATTGTACCTCTCGATATGTAGCGCATAGCATAACCTGGAAGTATGGAACTGCAGCTGGGTGATGATCTAGTATGACATCCATTTTGGAGTCTTCAGACAAGTCGGTGTAGTTGACAGCAAATTCAGCAATCAATTCGTCCTCAATATGTGGTAAAGTTCGATTTCTGACTTCATTCAGGGCTGGACATCTTATCAGAAAGTGCTGTCTGTTTTCATCTATCGTATTAACTGCATATCCAATTATCCACATGTAACCAAGCCAACCTCTAATCCTGGTCCAATGTATTACTTTTTTCATTGGTATAGTCGAGTTATGTACATATTTTTATCATGTGATCAATACTTATGCGTATGGTATTACGTGTACTATGCCGTATACGTATATCAATTGCTATTCCTTTCTATATAATTCTGGTGCCATCTATAGAGATAGAGTTAATTTCAGACCCCCCCCCTTAAATTTTATACAATTGTCGCTACAGTACAGTCGCGATTCATTACATGGCAACATTTATCGCTATAGCTCTACTAATTTATGTCAGTTCATCGTATGAACTCCTTTTACTCCATATAACCAACCCAACATCTAATCACAGCCCAAATTATTATTTTTCTTTTCATCGGTATAGTTGTGTTAGATACATATTTTATAATTTGATTCTAATTTGCATTGTACCACTATAGAAGTCGATAAATAACTATTATGGCACTATATAGAGATAACTACTAGTAAGTTTCTGACACCCCCTCTATTTTATAGCCTTGTCGCAACAATAGAGTTGAGATGCATAATATATCAACATTGGTCATTATCGCTCTTCAAATCTATATCGGTATCAACCCATATTTTCCCGTATCGCCCACCCCATCCCAAGTTTTTCATTTGTATTATAGACTTGTTACATATACATTTTATCATTTGATACTGATTTGTATTCTGTATTTCTCTTCTGTTCAACAATGCCAAAATCATAACGGTGCAATGCCTTGTAACTTTTGCTTCAACATGCCGAGTTCCGCTGCAGACGATACAAAATTGACAACATTTCGAAATGTAAACAGGCTTCAAACTCACCAAAAAACAAAGGTCCCAAGTCAAGGTCCAAAATCCCCAACACACTGATGTGAGGTATAATGATAACTCCATCTAAATAACCAATATAAGGATGGAGGTTTAATGATAACCCCATCCACATAACCAATATAAGGATGTGAGGTTTAATGATAACCCCATCCGCATAACCAATATAAGGATGTGAGGTTAATTATAACTCCATCCACATAACTAATAAATATGTCTGAAAATTAAACAAAAAAATTAAATTCCATGATGGCGTCCAATATGGACTACCAGGTACCTTATAAATTCTGCTCCAAAAACATGTATTTTGAATATATGGATGTTTATGGGGAGAAACCGATTATTTCAATGCCATTTTAATTCACTTGGTGCCAAAACCCGACCTACATGTACATGTACGGGATCGCGTTTTGCGCGCCACTGTATCTTCAGCATATGTGCATCTTTAATAAGCCAACAATTGGAATCCCAATAGAGAAGATTGGCGTGGGTCCCTTGCGCATAGACATCATTGATGATCTCTATGGGAATCAATATTGACATTTAATAGACAATTTCGATTAACCGCAATAACTTAAGGAATCTCTAATTGCGCTTAAGCCCAATGAGAATGCAATAAGACATTCCTTATTACGCTTAACCGCAATTACTTCCTATTGCACTTAAAAAAAATTAATATCTCTCTCAATAGATCACCCTTCTGCAAATAGTAGAATAATCCTATATTTGTTCCACCCATTGTGCCATGGAGATGGACTACATCACCTGAATTATAAGGAGTTTATGTACTATATATAATATATTATTCCTTAAGAGATTCATTATTGGGCTTTATCAGCGCAATTTGAATATTCTTCATTGCACTTAAGCGCAATTAAATATTCCCTTATTGCGCTTAAGCACAATAGAGATTCCCTTATTCCCTTATTGAGCTTATAAGCGCAATAAGGAATATCCCTCTTGCGTTTAATTAAGAAAAAAAGTTATAATTGTATTGTAACTATTGGTTTGTCCTTTAATATTTCCATACATCATGCCCACATATATTATAAAAGAATAGTACTATTATTATTAATAGTGCTCGTAGTAGTTAATACCACCTTACCGTCAATATTCTAGCATGGTTAGTTTCAAAATCACAACGTTAATTGTTATTACTATTTGTGTGTAGTGTATATGTACATCAGTCATCAATTGAGAAACTTAAGCACAGCCTGGTTGAATATCAACCATATATGGTGGGTTATTCTCACATTCAAGCTGTTGGTGTCATTCATGTTATTTTGCAATGCGAAGAGGTAGACCCCCCCCAATAGCTTATCAATACCACTCAGGACAGTGGGTGTTTTTCCTCAATTAATTGAATTTCTTGTTAATAAGGGAAATTGGGTTAGAAAGTTGCGACTTATACATCGGCCGGTACAGTAAATGGCAAAATTACAGATAAATCGGTCTTCATACGGTATATTTAATTATTTACTGGGTTTTCCCCATAGCAGCTACCGGACCCATTCCCCGACCCCTAGCGGAAACCCTGCACGAAACGTACAGATATTATGTGCCCAGACATTGGACTAACATTCGATAGTACTTTCAATCTCCTTGGAATACACTTTGATACAAATCTTGAGAAAATGAATATAAATTATGATAAAATCACTAATACTCCCAAAATTAACACATCTTTTTGTAGCTCTCCCAAATCCCGGTAATGTTTTTATGAAAAATCTTGAAACAATGCTCTTTAATTTTCTTTGGAACTCGAAGCGTGATAGAATCAAACGCAAAGTTATATGTCAGGATTATAAGAATGGCGGATTAAAAATGGTTGATGTTAACCATTTTATGATGTCCATGAAAATAACTTGGGTTAGGCGCCTCGTGACAAAAAGTGCCAAGTGGACTCCATTAATAGATATACCTTTATTTGATGACCCTATGTTCCTTACTTATGACTACCCTTACATAGAAAAACAGGCAAAGAAATTAACCAACCCTTTTTGTCATGATGTCCTGATGGCATTTACAAAATGTCTTGAGAAAGATAGAAACAATCGCAAAATATCAGCATGTACGTTATGGAATAACCCAAATATAAAGCAATACGGAAAAGTATTAAATTTCACCTCCTGGCGAGAAAGGGGGGTTATCTTTTTAAACGATATGCTGGACAATACAGGTTGTTTTCTTACACGAGACGATCTACTAAGGATCTATAACATACATACAAACTTCATCACTCTTAATAACATCCAACATCAGATAAAATTACTTGCAAAAAAACTTCAACAACCTATAACTCGAATAGTCACTCCCTTTTACCAAATAATTTCATTAAATTGCTTAGAAACTCTCGAGGAGGACAAGACTTCTATAAATTTTTAATCGACATTCCAACTTCTACTGTAGCACACAAAAAATGGCAAGTGTTATTTCCCGACAACATAATTAATTGGTGCAAACTGGATAAACTTCCCTTTCTCACGACGCCAGACACAAAGCTGCAATGGCTACAATTCCGAATAAATTCACGAATATTATCAACCAACAAGTTTCTCAAAATGTGCAATTTGCGACAAGATGATAAATGCGACAGATGTAAAAGCGAGACAGAAGACATCTCCCACATATTTTGGAACTGTGTTCACGTTCAGAAATTCAATAAGGAATTCAGCGATTGGGGTAAAATTAACAGCATTGATCTCTGTCCCCAACAAACGACAATGATTCTCGGCTCTTCACCAATGGATCCTAACTTTACAACTAACATGCTATGGCTCCTAATTAAACAATACATATATAGGACTAAATTCAAGCCAATTAACTTATCGCTAAATGTTTTCCTCAAAGAGTTGAATTATAGATACCAATGTGAGAAGTATACCGCACGATGCCAATCGAAACAAGAAGAATTTTCGAAAAACTGGTTCCTTTTAGAAAAGGCCTTACATGTGTAACATATACCCACAAGTCAACAATAATCAACTTGAGTACCGTATCCTGGAAATGATCTCTTGACCAACTCGAAAACTCACTTAGTTATTCTAACCGGAAATACGATATCCCCGCCAATATAACAATGACGTCTATGGTCAGATGTCGTACCGATACGCCGTACACAGGAAGAAAGTTGAAATATTTAAAATCTGAATTAATATATTAATTTGAACATATATTCCATTAATTCCAATTTACATGTCAGTCACTGGGAATGCATGTGGTGTACGAAAGACGTGTACATGAAGCGAGCGAGATGTGGGCGAATTAGAAGAATGTCACTTGATATATTAGAATATGTACCTCTGTTTATGTTTACATTCCTTCATTGATGTATGTTTATTCCAATAAAAACAATTTAAAAAAAAAAAAATGATATTCGCTTTGTTTTGCCAAAAATATATACTCTGCAACAATGACACAAATAAATGATGCTGTGCGAGAGTAAAATTGTTATCTATTGTCACATGGTAAACATGTTACAACACGGCATATATGGGAAAGCTCCTGGAAAATAACAAACTAAACACTTATTGCGATGGAACAGAACTGCAATTATTATGTCACAAATTGAAACTAGAGATGGGCTTGTCCCAGATGGGACTAAGTAATACCCCCCGTATTCAAAATGTTATTTGAGTGAAGTAGCCATTACCATATATTGGGCACTGAAATTATGTCAACAGGTATCCCTAACCCTAACCCCTAACCCTAATCATAACTCCACAAAAAAAGTCGGACAGACATCATAATCGCAGGTGCACAGGTTCCCATGGTACTAAATATCAGGGCCAATATTAAAAAACATTGACCTAAAAATGTAGAAATAAAAGCTCAGACAAAATTATGCATGTTGCAAAACAGTTTCTAAGTCGAAAAAGGGAGATAACTCCACCATGTTCCCATGGTACTAAATATCTGTGCCAAGTTTTTAAACAATTGACCTAAAAATGTAGGAATAAAAGCTCGGACAAAATTATACATGTTGTGAAAATGTTCTAAGTCGAAAAAGGGGGGATAAGTCCTCCAAAAAAAGTCCGACAGACGTCATAATCGCAGGTGCACAGGTTCCCATGGTGTTTGATGTCTGTGCCAAGTTTCACTGAAATTGATCAAAAAACGACTGAGAAAAACTCCGGACAAGTGATGTGGAACTCTTTGTGCATATCACCCCTTATAGTACAGCGGTCAAAAGTGGCCGGGTACCCCTACCCACGGCAGAACAAGTTAAAACCTATTTTGTTTTAAGGAGAAATATATACTGTTGACGAAAATGATAGTGAAAAATAACGGAATTGGTGGTGGCTATTCTCAAATCGAGGATGAACGATACCCACCGATGACTTTTCCCAGAAATTAACGATTTTGTTAAAGTGAGACCTGCGGCTATGTCCTAAGTTATTTGCCCACATTGTTGGTGTTACAATGACTACAACATACCATATCTGTACTTGATATGCAAGAAGTGTTGGTTAATTTGGATTTTCGTGCCATTTGAAGCCGAAACATTTATTTTTTGTTGAAAAATCACTCTTTTAAAAAAAAAGGATATTTTTGAACATTATCATTCAAACGGATATTGCAATAATATTGAAATATTTAGTTCATATGGTGTAGTAGTTATCTGGCAAGCATATGAAGGAAGAAGTTAACATAAATTTTGAACGGTTTGCGAGATATTGGATTTTAGCTACCCCTCCCCCATACACGTTTTTGGTCGAAAAAATACATATTTTTGATGACAGTACAAACATTTTCGAATTGATCTGAATGGGACCCAATATGAATCTTGTACTGAAAGCGTTGTCCAGAGATGCCGTTTAATCGATTACAGATGTGTTCAGGCTTTCATACTCCCAGTTAAAACAACAACAATTATTTTATTGATAACAGGTAATTTTGCATGCATTAACATCGATGTTAAGTACTAAAACCTTTGTTATAAACAACACGTGACCAACTATATAATTCATATGGCTCAGTAGTTATCTGGACATCACAATTAGAAAGAATTTTACAGAAATTGTCAACGGTTTTCAAGATATTGGAATTAGGTACCGCTCCCCCGGTCGCGATTTTTGTAGAAAAACTACATATTTATGATAACAACACAGACCTTTCTAAATTATTCTAATGGGCATCTAATCATTATTCGTGTGATGGAAACCTGATCCGTAGACACCGCGAGTGTGGTTTTAGATGACCTCAGGTTTCCGATTAAACCCCCAGTTACAACAACAACAAAACATTTTATTTATGACATGTAATTTTATATTAACACATATTGACTTTGAGGAACTAAAGTATTTGTTCTAAACGACACATAATATAGACTAACATACTCATACAGAACAAAATCATTGTTGCTCCCCAGCCCTAGTAGACGTCCTGAACACACCACGAACTGAAAAAATATGATCTCAATATTAAGAATCATGTAACTATAAAGGACAGTTACATAAGGAAATATACAATGTTTATGGATGTGTTTGTTCCCGAAACAGTGTGGCACTTTGCTTAGCAAATATGAAGGGCGAATTTGCTATATTTTTCGAGAACACTCTACCCAATTTAAAGACTTCAACACAATACGAAATTAAGCTATATGATCTCTAATTCTATATATTAACTGAGAGCGTGACGGGAATGTAGTACTATCAGAGAATACATAATTTGTATGGATGGGTTGTGCATGTGTCGATTTACACAATGTGGCTGATACATAAGAAAGACGAATTTGCTGTTTTAGGATCCCCCTACACAATTGAAGTGTTAAAGTTGAACAATTCACGAACTGAAATGATTGCTGTAAATGTTAACTGAGGATGTGGGCAAAAATAGTGATATCGGGGCGCATACATGATGTTGATGGATGGGTTGGTTGGATCCCGAAAGCCTTTAGCACTTTAGGAAAATCGGATGACAAACGCCAAAGGCGAATATTTTTTGTTTTGTTGGACCCCTTTATATGCCCATTTAATCTCTTGAACACACCATGCGCCGAATATTCATGCTTTTATTATTAAATCACAGTGTGAACGAAAGGTAGTGCTATCAGGGAATATACATGTTATATGGGTAGTTTGGTTCACAAAATACCAGGGTACTTTACAAAAGGCGGCTGGCAAAAACCAAAGCTGAATATTTTCTTTGAGCACCCTACCCCATTTAAAGTCATAAATACACTAATGGATGGATATTTTCTCAATATTAACTGGGGTGTGGACAAATGGTATGTCATTCAGGAAATATACATCTTCAGTGCATGATGGGTGGGTTGGCTTTCACTGTTTTGGGTACCCATAACCCTTCTAAACTATTTAGCACACACTGGGTCGAATCTATATGCTCGCATGTATTATGTACAATTTGTATGGGTGGTTTGGTTCTCGAAATCCTGGAACACTTTACAAAAGGCGGCTGGCAAATACGAAATGTGATTTGTTATGCCACACTACCCCATTTGCAGTCTTGGAACACACAATGAACCGAAAGGATGTGCTCCCATTATTAATTGCGTGTGTAGAGAAATGGACGCTATATAAAGAGTATAGTATACCAGGGTCTTGAATGCCTGGGTCACTTTACAAAAAGTTGTTGGTGAAAGAGAAAGGCGAATACTCACTGTTTTGGGGGGACCCCATTAACCCATTTAATATCTTGACCAGAACTGAAGTTATATTCTCTCATACTTAGCTGAGTGTGTGATCGAAAGGTATTGATATTATGGAATTATTAATTAATATATGGGTGATCTGGTTCCCCCGAAATCCTGGAACACTTTACAAAAAGCGGCTGGCAAACAAGAAAGGCGAATTTTCTATGTCTTGAGGACCCCACTATCCAACTAAGCTTGCAGTCTTACAAAAAATATATGCTCTCAATTTAACTGAAGTTGTGGACAAATGGGATTATTATCTGGATATACGAATCTGTTATGGGTGAGATGGTTCCCGAAAGCCCATGGCACTTTACAACAAGTGGTCGGCAAACGAAAGGGCTAAATTTCACTCTCAGGGGACTCCATCCCTATTTGAAGTATTGAACACACCACTAGCTCAAGGCATAAGCTATCCATATTACCCGAGATTGTGGCCGAATGGCTGTTCTGTCAGAAAAGATGCAATGGTCTCGCGAGCCCACCGTTCGCGAAAACACCGTGGCACTTACACAAAGCAGATGGCAAACGATGAAGGCGAATTGTAAGGGACCCATACCCCATGTAAACCATTGAACCTACCACGAACTGAATGAATGTGCCCTCAGGGTCAAACGACGATCTGGACAAATGGCTATTCTATTAAGAAATACACAATTGTTATAGATGGGTTAATACCCGACGTACAGTCAGGGACACTTTACAAAAAGCGACTGAAAAATAAATAATGCGATTTTTCAATTTTTGTATTACCCCCTTCCCAATTTGAAGACTAGAACACACCACGGACTGGAACGATATCATCATTGACTGCGTGTATGGACAATGGCGAGTTAGTTGTACAAAGGCATACACAATATAAATAGATGGATTTGGGTTCTGAAAGAATGAGCATTTAACGAAAAGTGGCTGGAAAATAAGAAAGGCAAAATTTTGAGGACCCTACTTTATTTGAAGTCTTGGATGACACCACATGGTGAAATGATATGACCTCAATATTAACTGAGGGCTTGACCAAATGTTAGTTTTTATCAGGATATACATATGTGTTGGTTCCCGAAAGTCTGCATCATGTGGCACTCCACAACAAGCGACTGGCAAATGTTCACTGTGTTATGTACCCCTACCCTATTAGAAGTCTTCAACACATCATGTACTGGAGGGATTATGAATTCAATATCAACATATACTGTGGCCGAAACTATGCGATATATAAGGCTGCATTGGTTTCCGACCGCATGTGACACTTTACAAAAATCGGCTGGCAAATAACAAACATTCAATTTTAACTGTTTATGTGACAATTACGCTATTTTAAATCACGAAAACACCACGAACTTGATGAACATGCTCCCAGTTTTAACCCAGTCTGTGGAAATATGGTAGTTCTATCCGGAGGTAAACAATTTATCTGGGAGAGAGATTGTTTGGGGAAAATTAGGATGTAATCCAGTTGGAACTGATTGGATACAATGATATACATATAGTTTCGTTGGAGCTGATTGGACGCAATGAACCACAGATAATGTTGTTTTCGTCATTGATACGTCCGTCGCCGTGAGATTGCAGACGATCTGGTGGTGGTAAATTTCGCGCTAAGCAGGGTTTCAATGCTTTTCAAACAAATGGCAGCGTTATGGAAATCGCTTTGTTTTCGAGATAAATGTCTGAACCCCGTCAACTATTTTAATATTTTCGCGATGACTGAGTTGCTGTACACACAAGAGTATTTCTGATAAAATTACATTCAGTATGGCGCATAGAAGTTCAGTCTTAGGACCACTGTATTCCAATAAGTAATGATATGCTTTTTCTATCTACCACAATGACAGAGAGGGGACGTTTTAATGTTATTACTCAATTGGCCATAGTTCAAACTACTGCATATCAATCTTAAACGAGAATGGAGTACTTGTGATATGCGACACTTACTGTATGTAATAGCAATTAAAATGCGTTGTTGTTGTAATTTGGGGTCGGGAAGCCCGAACACGTCTTTAATCACTTAATTAATCACTTAAGCAATGTCCCCGAGCTCCATTTTCAGCAAAAGAATTATGTTGGTTCCCAGTATGATCAATTGGGAAATTTGGTAAAGTTCTGAAAAAAAATAAGTAATTTTTCGACCAAAAACGTGTTTGGGGAGGGGTAGCTAAAATCCATTATTTCGCAAATTGTTCTAAATTTCTGTTAACTTCTTTCTTCATATGCTTGGCAGATAACTGCTTCACCATAAGAATTAAATATTTCGGCATTATAACAATATCCATTTGAATAATAATGTTCTAAAAATAATATTTTTGTGAAAAAGTGCGATTTTTCATAAAAAAATAAATGTTTTGGCTCCAAATGGCAGGAAAATCTAAATTAACCAACACTTTTTTCATATCAGGTAGAGGTATGGTATGATGTAATAATTTTATGGGCAAATAGGCTAGGACATAGCCACAGGGCTCGCTTTACCAAAATCATTAATTTCTGGAAAAAAGTCACTGGAGGTTATCGCTCATCGTCGATTTGTCAATAGCCACCACCAATTCTGTTATTTTTCAATTTCTGTCATATTCTTTCTACTTGTGATGTCCAGATTACTACTGAGCCATATGAATTATATAGTTGGTCACGTGTTGTTTGTAACAAAGGTTTTAGTACTTAACATCGATGTTAATGCATGAAAAATTACCTGTTATCAATAAAATAATTGTTGTTGTAACTGGGGAGTCCGGAAGCCTGAACACACCTGTAATCGATTAAACGGCATCTCTGGACAACACTTTCAGTACAAGATTCATAGTGGGTCCCATTCAGATCAATTCGAAAATGTTTGTAATGTCATTATCAAAAATATGTATTTTTTTTCGACCAAAAACGTGTTTGGGGGAGGGGTAGCTAAAATCCAATGTCTCGCAAACCGTTCAAAATTTTGTTTAACTTCTTTCTCCATATGCTTGTCAGATAACCAGTATACCATATGGACTAAATATTTCAATATTATTGCAATATCCGTTTGAATGATAATGTTCGAAAAATATAATATTTTTGAAAAAGAGCGATTTTTCAACAAAAAATAAATGTTTCGGCTCCAAATGGCACGAAAATCCAAATTAACCAACACTTCTTGCATATCAGGTACAGATATGGTATGTTGTAGTCATTTTAACACCAACAATGTGGGCAAATAACTTAGGACATAGCCGCAGGGCTCACTTTACCAAAATCGTTAATTTCTGGGAAAAGTCACTGGTGGGTATCGTTCATCGTCGATTTGAGAACAGCCACCACCAATTCCGTTATTTTTCACTACCATGTTCGTAAAGAGCATATATTTCTCCTATAAAAAAAGTTAGTTTCAACTTGTTCTACCGTGGGTAGGGGTATCTCGAAAACTAGAGCTCTTTTTCGATTTGGCCGCTGTACTATTAGTTTAAGGCACTCGCAGTACTGGTAGAAATGGCGTGACTCATGGGGTCTGTTAGAATAGAATAGAATAGAATTTATTAGCAAAATACGTCCCTGGGTTGGGACAGGTTGCCATACATATATATAATATTAATGTGGTACATGAACACACATGAACTGTATAATAATAACATCACTCAGTCATGTAACTTAATATGCATTATATAATAATATTTATGTATTGTTCAATCTGCACTCGAAAAACCTCCTGACTATGTTGCAAACTTTCGCACAATGTTGTGTAAGGTCATTATCTAATATATGCTTCAGTTGGTCCCATCTACTCATCAGTCGAAAATTAATAAAACTTCCCTCCATTAGTTTTAGTAATTCACTACGCTGGTGGAATAATTGGGGCAGTCAATTAAGAAGTGTCTTTCGTCTTCGACGATTTTGTCTTCACAGAAGACACACTGCCGTAATGGTAAAGGTGTCTTTTTTCGGTTGCGTATGTCTACCTTTTTCAATAGCAAGAGAATGATTACTTATTCTCAGTCGCGTAAACATTGTACGGTCAGTTTGGGAAGCTGTGTGAATAAGGTATGGTTCTAATTCAAAATTTCGTTTGAAACGCCTATATGTTCTTAGCTTGTTTTTGCCCGATTTAGAAGCGCTATCAAGCGTACTGACTCGGAAATCTATAACATGGTTTTTCTGAAGCTGTCGTTTGAACGAAATCAGACTACTCAGAAGGAAGCTACTACTCTCAAACTCTGCATGTGGTTCCAATTGCGAGGATACAGTAAGTTACATTGCACTATATAAACGTCATTTCTCGGACACCAAAGAGGTGCGACCAAATAGTCACCCGTGAGCGCATGACCACAGTCGTCAGCACTGCGGAGGATCTATTCCTACAAATGTGGTGCTCTCCCGAGCAATATTTACGTGCTTAGCTAGTCCAAGTCTTCTCGTACTAAAACCGGCTAAGATATTGGGATGGAGGTGCCGGTCTTTAGTCCAAGCCCGCTTCTATACCAATCCTATCACACGAGTTACGCCCACGATCTGTGGCGGGAATCTGTGGTGTATTTTACTCGATTTACCTAATGAATCAATACATGATGCTATATTCATCGGAAAGAGAGACATCTTATGGTCATAATGGTGTATAATAATCTAACTTTCATGTTAAATTACGCGTAGAATATTCCGGTTGATTGTCACCAACATCGCTGTTTTTTCTGTTTGTTTACTTAACTGAAAGCCGAACTCAGGTTCCGAAGAACTTCGGCATTGTCCGGTGTTTGTTCTGAGTATTCTAGTTTCCGTTTCTATATATAGCGCGGGGTTTTCCGAACAAAATAGCGAAAACCGATCGCCGCAAAGTCCAGTTTCCAATGTGCTTTGAGAACAATTCCCGCACTAAAAACTTAATGACATAATGGAGGATCAGAAAGGTAGTTTTGTTGACAATTTTCGCAAGCAACTTGTCAAAATTGGAGCAAATTAGAACTCTTGTGTCTGACTTGCCATGCGTGTGATTTTCATCCATGTGCATTTTGACTTTTGTGTTGATAAAATAATCGGAGAACCGAATCACACAGTTTCGAAATATAGTTCTTCCGTTTTAGTAGGACTTTTCAAACTTAAGGTTAAAAATTTATACAAATTTTGTTTGATTTTGTGTGTGCTTAACAAGAGCAGTATATTGCTCTGTTCGCTTAGTATATATCTTAATTTCGCTGAAGTCCACCAAATGTGGGAAATGTAGCACCATATTATTTATTCTAATGGTCGTTGTGTTTACACTGTTTTAAACTTTGAGAGGGTTGTAATTCCCCGTAATTTATTTAATGTATTACATTTATATCTTCAATGTTTAATTAATCTATTTATTTTTTATTTATTGACACACATAATTACGATTACAATGGAGAATTCATCGTAATTTGCGTTGTCAGTCGAAAATCTACGGAATATTTTCAACGGAAAATGCCGAACACAGTTCGCGAGGTCAACTGAGTTCGCATGCTTTTAAAAATTTGTAAACATTGCGGTAAATGTCTCTTTTCGCATTAAATTACCGCTTTCAATTCACAACTGATGTGGGTTTCAGATCAAATAGCATGTCTTCTGCGGAAAATATCCGTTTATTGTCGCAATTGTGATATTTTATTTCATATAATTGTGGTTTTATTTGAGCGGGTCACTAACGATTAAGTCGTGTCATAAGAATGCATGAGCCTGGAACTCGGACTAAAGACCGGCACCTCCATCCCAATATCTTAGCCGGTTTTAGTACGAGAAGACTTGGACTAGTGCTTAGCGAGCAAATATTCCGGTGTTCTGTCACATTTTGCTCATTGTGCGACAGATATGACATGCGTGGGTAATAAACACGCATTTTAGTAATGTTTTAAACGCAAATATTGGACGAATGAATACGGGATGGACGTGGCAAAGAAGGTGAGTAATATATGTTGTAATATTATGCCACTATATTGGCATACTGCCCAGTAACATTAATAAATTACTCGATATTTTGCGTTTTTTTGGGAAATTCGTCACTTCAACTGCGTATTACCGACTTAATACTGAATACTGTATATTGTAACTTTGAATGCCTGTTCCTCAATACATTCCTGAAGTCAATGCAACATGAAAATATCATTAATAACATACCAAATCGAAGAAAACGACCATAAAATAGGTCTACATGTGTATTCCGGTGGTTTACTGAGTCATTCCGGTGCTTTGCGAGTTGAATAATCGTTATTCCGTTGCTGTACTGAAAACTTTGCTGGCTGAAATCCTACCTCGTATAAAGCCACATTGGTGATTATTTGTTAAGAAATTATAATACAAACCATGCCGGGATACAAATGAAGTAGCTCACCCGTTCTGTAGTTAATATAACGTCAATTATTTTGACAATACGCTTATGCTCACAAAATAGTCAACTTAATAAACTATATATAATATATTACATACTATATTATATACGACCTGTGCCAGCGCCCTCCACACTTTCCAAATATATATATATATATATATATATACATATATACGGAAGTCTCAAAATATATAGTAGACTAGCTGGTTCGTCAGAAACATGGCGTGGTTCGTCAGAAACATGACAATTTTTAATGAGTTAATTCTTTTAATTAAATGTTTTTTTCTGAATGTTTTGAATTTTGAATTTTTTTAATTAATTTGTTTTTTTAATTTAATTTTTTGTTTTTCAATGAGTTAATTCTGCGAGCAAACGGATATGCCCATGTTACTCCTCGTGTCAAACAACACCAACACTCCAAAAATGGTGGAAATCGGCCCAGCGGATCCCGAGATACGGGTTCAAGGTCACTTGAAAGGTCAAGGTCACGCCACGCGGGCATCCGGGTGTGACGAAATTGCTCAGCGCCTCAAACTACCCGTTTCCACCAAACTCGGTGGAAATCGGCTTAGCGGATCCCGAGATATGAGGAATTATCGGCTAGATATTGTTACCAACATGACATATTTAAGTTAATCCCGCCGTGGATCCCCTTTTGGTAGCATGTGCTGCGTTCTAAAAATAGGTCGATTGCAGTGGATTCGTAGAGATGTCAAAATATGAGTTCGACAGAGAATATTGTTTGATCGAAAGCATTTGAATTAATACGTCAAAAGACTCGCCTTGATGCTGGCTAATATATATTTGTCCGTGCTAGGTGTTGGGAATGTGAATTAAAATTGCCGTGTGGATGCCGTGGGGGTCTAATTTTGCCACGCCGATACACAAAAGTTCGTAGGAAGCCCTAAGTACGTCACACAACACGCTCATGTCTGGATAAGTCTTACACGCTCGCGCCCGGACCCAGACGTAAGAGTCACATTACACACATACACTCTTTATCAACACACTGCGGATACGAACGCGCTTTTTTGTGACCGAGAGTGGAGAACGGGTGCTCAGAGCTTCTCCAAAACGCGACAACGACCATTCCCGTGTGTTTTTACCCTTATATAGGAAGTTTGAGCTCAATCGAGCCAGCCGTTTTCGATTCTATAAAGTACACACACATATACGGAAGTCTCAAAATATATAGTAGACTAGCCAATGAGCCCGACGTTGTCCGGGCTATTCAAAAACCAAATTTCAAGTCGATAGCTCCACCCAGCCCGACGTTGTCCGGGCTATTCAAAAACCAAATTTCAAGTCGATAGCTCTACCCGTTTCCGAGATCTGGTCTGCGCATGCGCGAAGCTGGCGTCGCACGGGCTCGGCGACCCGATAAAATTAATATCCCGGGCAAGATACATTCACATACCAAATTTCAAGTCGATAGCTCCACCCGTTTCCGAGATCTCGTCTGCGCATGCGCGAAGCTGGCGTCGCACGGGCCCTGGCGACCCGTTAAATTCGTATCCGGGGCAAGATGCATTCACATACCAAATTTCAAGTCGATAGCTCCACCCGTTTCCGAGATCTCGTCTGCGCATGCGCGAAGCTTGTGTCGCACGGGCTCGGCGACCCGATAAAATTCGTATCCGGGGCAAGATACATTCACATAGCAAATTTCAAGTCAATAGCTACACCCGTTTCCGAGATCTCGTCTGCGCATGCGCTGCACGGGCGTCGCACGGGCTCGCCAATACGACAACGACCGTGTCCGTGGGATTTTACCCCTAGATAGGAAGTTTGGTCTCGATCGGTGGAGAATCGTAGATTTGTATAAATTACAAACAGACAAACAGATAGATTGTATCAAAATATATAAGAGAGATATGTAAATTAGATAGATTGTATCAAAATATATAAGAGAGATATGTAAATTATCTACACACCATTACTGGTGTTTGTCAAAGTTTAGTGGGGTATATCAATACTCATTCACGATCATATCATTGAGGTCCGGAGGATGTGGGTTATCTCTCGAATACAGATTGTATCAAAATATATAGGAGAGACTAGCTGGTGGACCCGACGTTGTCCGGGCTATTCAAAAACCAAATTTCAAGTCGATAGCTCCACCCCGTTTCCGAGATCTGGTCTGCGCATGCGCGAAGCTGGCGTCGCACGGACTCGGCGTCCCGATAAAATTCGTACCCGGCGCAAGATACATTCACATAGAAAATTTCAAGTCGATAGCTCCACCCGTTTCCGAGATCTCGTCTGCGCATGCGCTGCACGGGCGTCGCACGGGCTCGCCAATACGACGTTGACCACCGCCTGGTCAAACTACACACACGTACTAAGTTTCGTCCCGATCTGTCGAGAATCGTAGATTTGTATTAAGGACATACAAACATACAAACATACAGACAAACAGATTGTATCAAAATATATAGGAGACTAGCCGATGTGCCCGACGTTGTCCGGGCTATTCAAAAACCAAATTTCAAGTCGATAGCTCTACCCGTTTCCGAGATCTGGTCTGCGCATGCGTGAAGCAGACGTCGCACGGGCTCGGCGACCCGATAAAATTCGTATCCGGTGCAAGATACATTCACATAGCAAATTTCAAGTCGATAGCTCCACCCGTTTTCGAGATCTCGTCTGCGCATGCGCTGCACGGGCGTCGCACGGGCTCGCAAATACGATAACGACGACCGCCTGGTCAAACTACACACACGTACCAAGTTTCGTCCCGATCGGTCGATAATCGTAGATTTGTATAAATGACAAACAAACAAACAGACAGAGGTCATCAAAATATATAGCAGACTAGCGGGCTACACTGGCGGCAATCGTCAGAAACATGACATTTTTAAAATTAATTTTTTACTTAAAATTTAATTTAGCTGCACCTAGGTGTAAAATTTCGTCGAAATCCGCCAATTTTGCCCGATTTTACCTTGAGTTGATCATTTTCAAGGTCAAGGTCAGGTCGGGGTCACAATTTCACCCGTCCATGACACTTCCCGTAGGTAGCAATTTTGGGCTCAATCGGTTCGAGTCTATAAAGGACACACATATATATATCATTTGCGGGTACCCGTTTCAAGGTGAAGATCACCTCGGGCGGAAAAACTGACCCGATGAAAATCTCCCCCGTTCCTAGGAAGCCCTAAGTACGTAAGAATCACACAACACGCTCATGTATGGATACAGTCATGCTCACGCCCGGACCCAGACGTAAGAATCACATTACACGCATACGCTCTTTATCAACGACACTGTGGATACCAATGCTCTTTAACTGTCAACGCGATTAACCCCACAGTGCGGTTGTTTGTGACTGGGAATGGAGAAGCGATGCTCGGAGCTTCTCCAAAACGCGACGACGACGCGTCCCGTGATTTTTTACCCTTAGATAGGAAGTTTGAGCTGAATCTAGCTATATATCTACGTACACATACACACATTCGCATACACATACATAGATGCATATACACATATATATATTCAGTATAAGCCAGAGGGTTAAAATATAAGGAAGGCCATATGTCCTCCCGTGTATATAGAGTGTCGAGTATACATGTCCATCGTATTTAAATTAAAGGTACACAAAATGTATAATAAGTTATGCATATTTCAATTGTTATGGTGTTCTCCATACATAACATCGGAATATTATGTTCGCAACGGTATAAATACGTGTTCATGCATGATAGATAAAGTACTGGCCCATGCTGGGTTAATGTGAGTTAGAATAAATTACGCTCATTATATCGAGTTTGTTAGTTATGTGTCTCTGTAATATAATGAGATATTTCATAGATCTAGGCTAACACACACTGTCATAAATAGGTTATATTGTTTGTGTATTTTCAGAGGTATCGTTGTTAGTGGAACACTGTGTGGCTATACTATACAACGAAACATCTCATCAATAAAAATGGGTTAAGCTGTTAGAAAAACTGTAAGGTGTCATGTCAGTTATGAGATTTGGGGTGTTTACACAACCGACTTGGGGATATATAAAGCACTAGCAGGGTGACCCGACTTCGTCCGGGCTGTTTATCCTCTGCTTGGCGCGATTTGAACTTGAATTGACAATTTGGAGGTCAAGGCTAGGTCGGGGTCACGATTTAACCCGTTAAAACACTCCGCGGACAAACGCACCCCCAGGCACCAAACTTCGTCGAAATCCCGTCAAAAGGTGCGATTTAACCTTGAAATGATTATTTTGAAGGTCAGGTCGGTGTCACGATTTGAAACGCCGAAAACACTCCCCGGACAAAACCACCCCTATGTATCAAATTTCGTCAAAATTACGTCGAAAGGCGTGATTAGACCCCAAAATTACCACCCGAAGGCCAAGGTCAAGTCGGGGGCACGACCTGACCCGCCCAAAACACTCCCCGGACAAAAATACCCCCAGGCATAAAATTTCGTCGAGATACGTATGGCAATTTTCCCGGCCACCGTCAATTGCCAAACAGGCAGACAGAAGTCCCAAAATATATATTCGAAAGATGATATAGCAGACAACCAGACAAACAGACAAAGTGACAGACATAAACATGTTAACACTATACTCATTAGTATGCAGTATAAGTATAGGGGTTTAGCTTCATTGGGAAGATTTTAAGACCTATAACGTGACGGAAACGGGGAGGATGTCTGCTAAGCATATTAAAGGAAAGGCTGTTGTTTTAAGGTCATGGTCCCAATTTTGTCAGACAAATTGTTCCTCGTTCTCTTGACATAAGTTTTGTAGTGGAGAGTAGGATTCTGGAGCGGTTTAATGTCATTTTAAAAAGGGGTTTGAACGTAACCCCGAAAGGTGAATTTATTTATGCCAAAGGTGGAATTTGGAATTTTAGATTTATATAAATAGGTTGATGTTTTGGAAAAGGTGCCAAAGTTTTTGTTAAGATCATCATCAGTTGCAGTTTGCTGACTTGTGCCATGCTAATAGCATGTCACATAAATGTTTCGGCACGATTCACGTGTGGCCGCCATGGTTCTGGCTACGCAGCAGATTTAGTAAAAGAAGGTGCTATTTTGACACTCCATACATTTCAGCCCAATTTTCGAAAATTTGGAAAGGGCTATGTAGTAGCGTGTCCCTGTCCTATAGATGTCCGCTTGGTGGCATCGCACGAAAATGCAACGATTCCCTCGTGACTGCCATGGTTCTGTCCACGCAACCAATTTAGCAACAACACGTGCAATTTTGAGCTCCGTGCACAACTTCAGAAAATTTGGAAGGGTCCTTATGGTCGCATCCCTGTCCTACATGTATGTTGATGGATAACACATCCCTGTCCTACATGTATGTTGATGGATAACACATCCCTGTCCTACATGTATGTTGATGGATAACACATCCCTGTCCTACATGTATGTTGATGGATAACACATCCCTGTCCTACATGTATGTTGATGGATAACACATCCCTGTCCTACATGTATGTTGATGGATAACACATCCCTGTCCTACATGTATGTTGATGGATAACACGTTTTGGAAAATTTTATACTAGAGTTGACTGTGGTTTTGCATTATTTTTGGTAATTAATCGATTCTGATAACAAAGGCGACTTTTGAAGAAATGTTGTTGTTGGGATCTGATGATATCGGGAGCATCGAATCGGATTATGCATCTTTACGAGTAGAATTCCTTTACGTTCGTTTTGTCTGTGTTTTGAGTCATGCTGAATGAATTCTTTATGAATGGAGATTACTCCCCACTGACTCCCATTCACGATGAATGACTTCTCGGAACATTCACATGCCATACGATTTTAATCTCCACCAACCACTGCTGACATGCTGCGTTTATCTCCCTTGATGATTCGACGCAGTACGACTGGTGCGCTCTTCTATAGAGCTTGCAACACAGTAACTGCTGGCATGCTGGTTGATTTAAATAGTGTACATTTGTAATCGACCAATCACATTTGATCAACACTTTGGAACAAGGAAGATAACAACTTTATTGGCGTGGGTTAAAACAGTGAGAAAAATTTCAACCTATCTGTGCTTTTAGAATTTCCAATTAATGTTGTATCTGACATCAATTTTCCAGTTGCTGAACATTTTGACCAACGTTGGGTGGCGTCAGATCCAATAATAATACTTTTGTGGTGGCGGCACTCATGCACCCAGGGATGCGGACCGGACCGGACCACCAGTGAACAGGCGGTCCGGTCCGGTCCAGCTCTCGGTGGTCCGGTATTCCGGACTGGACCGGTCCAATCATTATAAAATACCTTAAATGGAGGGAAATGTGTTAAATCTTACTTTGGCATATGCGTTTTTGTTACAGAAAGCATCATGTTAATGCCGGGCAAGCTTGTATTAAACTCTGATATATATGCACATTGTGGAAATTTATGCACATTGTGGAAATTTGTAGAGTATTGTCTTGTCTCCATAATTGTATAGAAGTTAGAGAACAAATAAATGTGCTTAAAACTTGTGACTGTGACTCACTGTAGAGTCTGTATTTCACGTTTCCGTTACCATCACATGCTGAATGGGTTGAGTGTAAATCTTCCAAATCATTCAGCACTCATAACATTTAGTTCTGATCATTGCCAACTGAATATATTCCAGATAGTTTGTTCAAGTTCGACATGTAGTTATGCGTACCGCCGTACCTGTATTGATTTGTAGTTTCGCGATCTATGTTCAGTACATTGCAATGTATATATAGATGAGGGTTAGTTGAAATGATATTGGCCCAGTACTTGAGCTAGGCACACATCTATGTATTAAAGATCGCGAAGCGGTACAGTACCGGACCGCCATGTATGGACCGATCCAAAGCGGTCCAATGACGGCGGTCCGACCCTGGACCGCGGACCGTAACGGTTTTTTTTGCGGTCCGGTCCACATCCGTGAGTCACGTGACATCTCAGTTATTGTTGTTTTAAAACTCTTTGTATTATTATTATTTTAATGACGTGTCAAGAAATGACATATTTTGACTCTGGTACAACAAAACGAATTGACTTACAACACGCTCGTATAATTTAGCCGACCGTGCAGACGAATGAGAAACACATGTGGAGTATTTTGAAAGAGAGAAAAATCATGGTGTTGTAAAATTAATTTTCACAATAAGTTCTTACAATTTGCCAGGTAGGTTGTAAGTCACGTGACAAATCGGCACAGTTATTCTCTGAGCGGCCACGTGACCAATCGGTGCAGTCATGCTCTAAGCGCCACTCCCTGGACATGTTGCATTCACGCTGACTGACTTATTTTGAACAGTAACATTCCAGAATATTTTAGCATCTGCAGCAGCGCAGTTTGTTTCAACCATTGATAGCTGGTTGATTTCAATAAAATGCATTTTAAATCGACCAATCACATTTGATCAACAATTTGAAACAAGAAGTTACTTTAGGCCGATCAAAATATTGCTAGATTCTCATCTGCTCCGACCATGCATATTTGTGGTCCCCTCATGTCTAAATACATGGCAATGACCCATTAATATGTATAAATACATGGCAATAACCTATTGATTAGTCTATATACATGGCAATGACCTATTGGTACATATACATGCTCAATTAATCAGTCTAAATAATCAATGCCATGTACTGATATACATATACATATAGCTAACAACATTAACGACCTTGGGGAGACTCTTGAAATAATCCGACCTTAGGGAGACATCTAGATATATAATTTTCTATGTAACGCATAGCTTCTGGGTGTGGTGAGAGCATTTGGTATTAATCGAAAAAACACCTTTTATTGCTAAATTAAGATACGGGCGGCGTTGGCGGTGGGTATGCTGTTAAAATATTCACCTCCGTCAAAAACCGCCATAAACAGAAATAATAGTAAAATATAGACAGACTTTGTTGTTATACCATTCAGAAATATGGCATAAACAGTATGTTATTGTCAATTGTTTTCACTTTGTTATGTAAACAAAAGCAAAAAACGTTGTTTCCTGGCTTTTGTTTAGATCCGGATATGGTAAACATAAAGAGCGTTATTTGTTACTGTTTTCCTTATATGGAAATAATAAAGAGCTTTTATATAATTTTTGTGTGATTAACCAATATAATTGCGTTGTGTTATGCAAACAGAAGCAAAACCCCCGTAACACGAGCAGGCTGTTGTTTACGCCACCATCGTACACCTTGACAATATACTATTTACGCGCTGATTATGTTTGCATATGAACAAAATTATATATATTTTAATATTCCTTCTGTTGGTGGCGATTTGAACAAATATGAATATTTCTGCAACGAACGCCGCCTGTGCCTTTAATTATTATAACCAATGTCATGTACTAATATACATATAGCTAACAACATTAACGACGCTGGAAGACTCTTGAAATAATCCGACATTAGGGAGACATCTAGATATATCATTGTATATGCAACGCATAGCTTCTGGGTGTGATGAGAGCATTTGGTATTAATCGAAAACACATCTGTTATTGCTATATTAAAGATAGGGGTGGCGTTGGCGCTGGGTATGCTGTTAAAATGTTCACCTCCGTCTAAACCCGCCATAAACAGAAAGAATAGTAAAATAGGGACAGATTTTGTTGTTATACCATTCAGAAATATGGCATAAACAGTATGTTATTGTCAATTGTTTTCACTTTGTTATGTAAACAAAAGCAAAAAACGTTGTTTCCTGGCTTTTGTTTAGATCCGGATATGGTAAACATAAAGAGCGTTATTTGTTACTGTTTTCCTTATATGGAAATAATAAAGAGCTTTTATATAATTTTTGTGTGATTAACCAATATAATTGAGTTGTGTTATGTAAATAAAAGCAAAACTCCTGTAACACGAGCAGGCTGTTGTTTACGCCACCACCGTACACCTTGACAATATACTATTTACGCGCTGATTATGTTTGCATATGAACAAAATTATATATCTTTTAATATTCCTTCTATTGGTGGCGATTTGAACAAATATGAATATTTCGCCTTTGACTTTAATTATTATAACAAATACCATGTACTGATATACATATACATATAGCTAACAAGGTTAATGACCTTAGGGAGACTCTTGGAATAATCCGACCTTAGGGAGACATCTAGATATATCATTTTCTATGTAACGCATAGCTTCTGGGTGTGGTGAGAGCATTTGGTATTAATCGAAAAAAACATCTGTTATTGCTATATTAAAGATACGGGCGGCGTTGGCGGTGGGTATGCTGTTAAAATATTAACCTCCGTGTAAAACCGCCATAAACAGAAAGAATAGTAAAATATAGACAGACTTTGTTGTTATACCATTCAGAAATATGGCATAAACAGTATGTTATTGTCAATTGTTTTCACTTTGTTATGTAAACAAAAGCAAAAAACGTTATGTTTCCTGGCTTTTGTTTAGAACCGGATGTGGTAAACATAAAGAGCGTTATAATTTACTGTTTTCCTTATATGGAAATGATAAAGAGCTTTCATATAATTTTTGTGTGATTAACAAATATAATTGCGTTGTGTTATGTAAACAGAAGCAAAACTTCTGTAACACGAGCAAACTCTTGTTTACGCCATCACCGTACAACTTGACAACATACTATTTACGCGCTGATTATGTTTGCATATGAACAAAATTATATATATTTTAATATTCCTTCTGTTGGTGGCGATTTGAACAAATATGAATATTTCTGCAACGAACGCCGCCTGTGCCTTTAATTATTATAACCAATGCCATGTACTGATATACATATACATATAGCTAACAACATTAACGACCTTAGGGAGACTCTTGAAATAAACCGACCTTAGTGAGACATCTAGATATATCATTTTCTATGCAACGAATAGCTTCTGAGTGTGGTGGGAGCATTTGGAAAAACATCTTTTATTGCTATATTAAAGATACGGGCGGCGTTGGCGATGGGTATACTGTTAAAATATTCACCTCCTTCAAAAACCGCCATAAACAGAAAGAATAGTAAAATACAGACAGGCTTTGTTGTTATACCATTCAGGAATATGGCATAAACAGTATGTTATTGTCAATTGTTTTCACTTTGTTATGTAAACAAAAGCAAAAAACGTTATGTTTCCTGGTTTTTGTTTAGATCCGGATATGGTAAACATAAAGAGCGTTATTTGTTACAGTCTTCCTTCTATGGAAATAATAAAGATCGTTTATATAATTTGTGTGTGAATCACCAATATAATTGCGTTGTGTTATGTATAAACAAAAGCTAAACTTCTGTAACACGAGCAGGCTGTTGTTTACGCCACCATCGTACACATTGACGACAATATATTATTTACGCGCTGATTATGTTTGCATATATGAACAAAACTATATATATTTTAATATTCCTTCTGTTGGTGGTGATTTGAACAAATATGAATATTTCTGCAACGAACGCCGCCCGTGCCTTTAATTATTATAACCAATGCCATGTATTGATATAGCGTCTTACAAAGATTAAACCAGGTCCCCAGATTCGTGTATTGAGTGTTAAATTGCTCGCGTATGCACGATCTAGCAAATTATATTATATCTAGTCATATTATAAGACCATTTCAAGAATGTGGCCCCAGAATATAAAGTACATAGTATGTGTCTCCATAACTTTGGTTTTTAACCTGTGTCCCCTTAATATCGCATGTAGTGGCATTTCTTGCATATGTCCCCCTAATAGGGTTCATGTTGTATGTAAAATGAGCAAACGTTAGGGAGACGGTATTAGGGGGACACTTGTGATATATTTTTAAATATTATAATATTCATAGCAAATGACATCAGAGATGGTTTTTCGATTAATACCAAATGCTCTCACCACTATGCGTTGCATATAAAATGATATATCTAGATGTCGATTATTTCAAAAGTCTCCCTAAGGTCGTTAATGTTGTTAGCTATTTATTTATATCTCGGCACTTTGGGAGACAAAACAATGACATATGAATACTCGTTATTCAGTAAATAATTATATATTAGTTATGACTACATATAAATATACGCGTGTATTATGGATGCTATAAGAACACCATATAATGTATTTTCCTGCTGACATTGCGGGGACAGATTACATAGTTCATTCATATACTCTCCATTGCGTTTGCTACCCCTGAAATACGTGATTAAGCGAACAAAGTATGCCTTTATGGACGTATATGCGACGCAAAATAACATATTACGTTTATTACCCCCTAACCAACGCATAATATTTAGTATTTATTCGCCTTTTTGCTTGTTATAGCACAATACATGATCCTGGGGAGAGCACTGGACTATTGGGAGAGCACTGCGCACTCTGTAAAGTATCGGAATATAATTATAAAATTTCGATTTACGGGCATTCCTATGGGATTTCCTACATTTTCTCACATACCGGTATCAATTTGAACATCAGTATAAATAATCCATTGGTTAAAAGAAACCTGCGATATACTTACATAATCTGTAATTTTTCTTCACTTTTGTGCGGCGAAAATAAAAATCCCCAGTAAAGCACCGGAATGTCACGATAAAAATTGCTAAAAAAAATTGGTAGAGCACCACATTTGTAGGAATAGATCCTCCACAGTGGTTAGCAGGTTGGCCATTGTGTGTACAACATATAAGCTGTGTGTACAGCGTATGCACTAAATAATTCCACATTAAAATGACAAACGATCGACTGCGGAGCGCGGAATCTGATAGAAAGTCAAGATGACTCAAGATACTCACATTTAAAGCAAATGAATTGTGAATTTACTCAAAATTTAAAATATGTGACCAGCTGTAGCTTCTCCGTAAACAAGAATGAACTCGTTTCGTGGAAATCCGTGATAAATATAGAACTTCCTTGTTCGACTTCGGTTCATGGATGACTTCCCACGAATAATTTTAATTTAATGTGTAATAGCAATAACACCCACATGGGTAGGTTGCCATATTCCAATGAGATTCGAATGGGACATTTGTAGAATTTGACAAGGGGAAAGCAAATGATTATACATGTACATGTAGTAGCACTACCTGTAAAAATCAGTCATTTGTTAATACTAAACGGTAAAGATCCCCACTACCTTCAATTTGTGAGCCATCACCTACGTGAACGCGTAATGGTTTTAAGGTTAACGTCAATACTGCTGATATCATCGAATTAACTATGGTTCCAGATGTTGATTTTCAAATGGAATAATAGTCAACATTTATGTAATGCCAGGGAAACTAGCTGACAAAATGGTACCTTTTCAATGATCGCCTTCACACAGGGCTCCAATTGGAAATGGTAAACTGAGATCAGAGTGGTTAACCCATGTCGAAACTAAGTTAATATGTGAATTGGCAAAGAGACCCCCCCCCACATACTATTTGAGCCTCAAGCAACTTGGTTGTTCCCGTGGCTCAATGCAATAACAAAATTCAAGCCATTGGGCCTCAAGCAAATATGGGGCCTCAAGCAACTTTCCAGTGTTCCCGTGGCTAAATGTATTTCGGGGGAAAGTGTCTGTATAATTTGTGCCTCAAGCAACTTCGGTTGTTCTCGTGGCTCAAATCAAAAGCATTCCAAGAATTCCAGCCATTGGGCCTCATGCAAATATTGGGCCTTAAGCAACTTTCCAGTTGTTCTTGTGGCTCAAGCCTCAATGCATTTCGGGGAAATTATCTGGTTTAATTGTGCCTCAAGCAACTTCGGTTGTTCTCGTGGCCAAAATTCAAAGTATTCCAAGATTTCCAGCTCTGATGCCTCAAGCAGTTTCGGTTGTTTCCGGGACACAAGGCACTCCACATTATCATGGTTGCCATACATGTACCTAGCACTTTGTTATTGGAGAATTCAGTGTTTTCTAATTCGAGGTGTTCGTAAAACATGCATTTTTTTAGAGAATTTTGGAGAACTTTTCAAAAAGTTAAAATTTAACATTAGTATGTTCTGCTTGAAAATGTTGATCAAATATTTAGCGTTCTCATAAACATATTGAATATATTCTATGGGAAAGTGTTGATATTTTGTTTAGCTTTTTCGTAGTAAAACTAACTAGCCTTTCTTGTTGACAAAAATGGGAAAGTGTTATAAATTCTGATAAAATAGATGCTGATTAAATATTGAGCAGTTTCCTTTTAGGCTAAACTATGGGAAACGGTTGACAATAGTATTTTATTTAGCATTTTCATAGGGAAAATTTAATTAGCTCTTTCTTATTGAAAACATGGGTAAGGGTTGGTAAAATTGCTTAATTTGCTTAGCACAAATTTTGGAAAAACATAGTGTTTTCTATTGGGAGATGTTGATAAAATATAGAGCAGTTTCTATTAGCATAAATTCCAGGGAAACTGTTGATAACTATTTTATTTAGCGCTTTCATAATCCAGAATGGTTGGAGGAATTTCCAGAATAATTTATAACTTAATAATTATGGGTAAATATGAGAGTTTTCATAGCGAAAACATATACCTCATGTTGGTCCCCGCATAGCCGCGGAGATAATTCAGCTATGGTGGCAAATAACCTTGGATATGTATGCAATCCACAGACCAGTTAGCATTGATCGACATCAATCGCCCCGCTGAGTGTTCCTTAGCTGAAAACTGGTTTATGGGTATTGGCCTATCTCAACTATGGCTCCAAAGATGGAAATGACTAGTCGGTCTGTGGCACAAGCAACTTCGGTTGTTATACTGGCACTAGGCGAGCTAGGGTTCCATTCAAGTGGGACACAAGCAGCTTCGGCTGTTTCGGTGGCCCAAGCCATTATTAGCCTAACCCCATTGTACCACCGGAACGGCAGTTACTTTTGGCGGACCTTTTAAATGGTTTCAGCCACGGCTGACTGCATCGGCACCATATACATTTTATGGCCAAGCGCCTGCTACAATTACTGTTAATTCGAAAGTTGTAGCACCGGCAGTTGTACCCCAGGCCACACATATGCCAATGAGCTATGTTGCATCTTAGCAGGACATCCATGCACCTGAGTGGCGAATACCTCCCGTGCAAATTGTTCCTGTTTACACACAGGCTACCATTTTTGGTAACTATGGTAACCTGATACAACAGGTCCATAAACATTTTTGGCCAAGCGCCAGCTACTGTGAATGTCATTTCGACAGTCGTGGCTCCAGCACCTGTACCACCAAATACATTTGCACACACCAGTAGTTACATGTATACTACACCTTAGCAGGACACCCATGCACCCGAGTGGCGAATACATCCCTTGCAAAATGTTCCTGTTTATACCCAGGCTACCACTTCTGGTAACTATGGTAACCTGTTACAGCAGGTCCACATGTATCATCCCCATAGTATATACCATCACAACTGAGTATACCAGCAGCCCCAAGTCATACCTATCCTAATGCTGGTTCTCAGAACAAATGTTGCCATAACAGCAAAGTAGCCAACTATCATATCCGCATTCCAATTCGGAATATGCCCACCCATGGTGTCAAGGATATGATGCGGTTCATACAGATGTTGGTCAGTTCATGCTGCCCCAAACGCTGTTTAGTCAGCCGCCAGGTCCAACACCGTTAACTGGACCCTTCCACCCAGGGTGTCAAGGATATGGTGCAGCTCAAGCTGGTGTTGTTGAAACTAACCAAATGTACCTGGTGGTGGTGGTATGTATCTACCGCCATCAGACCATCCGTGGATGCCTGATCCCGGTGTTAATTACATATCACCAGTCCGGGAGTTTACCCACGGGCACCGCCCTCACACATTCCGCCAATCGCCCCCTTGGGAGAAATGGTGATAATAGATTGCCACTCACGTCAGAATGATTTTCTTCTGATGGTAGTGACTCATGTCAATCATTTAGACTTAAATAAACATTACTATTGGGAAACTCAAGTGTAGTGAAAATATATATGGACTCCATTGGAGATTCCATGCTTCTTGGAATGGATTTTCTCACTAAGAATTAGGCAAATATTGGGGCTAATACGGGTTCTATCTTTCCGGGAAAAACACAAAAGTGTAAAAATTTCTAGAATTATAATCACAAATTATTATACACCGAGTCGGTTGTGTTGCTACAGTGTGAAGCTGTCCATCATTAGCTGATTCTACTAAATTTAACTAAATGCACATCTTAGTGAGTATGTTTGCCAACTTTGCACTTGGGGTATGACAACCCAAAAGTATGTTTCATAAATTCTCAACATTCAGAGGTAGTACTCGATAACTACAAGGTGTTGGTTAAGCAAACCACGTTGAAGGGATTGAACATCCCTCATGTCATCCGTACCCAAGCCGGAAATTATTCCGGTTGAATTAGCACTTCGGGGAGCCTCTCGAAATTGTCTCTGGGAGTGGCGTGGAGGGGAAGTCGACCCCTCCAGGGTGTTTGCAGAACTTATTTGAGTGTTCCTCAGGATTAATTTCAGGGTCGGACATAGCCCATCTTGAAAACTACTTCATAAATTACAGGACTTGATCGCAAAGGACGAGTTCACGTAACATAAACTTCTATTTAGAGGGAGCTCGTTCAATTAATCAGCCCGTACGGGTTGTTCATCTATCCTTGTTATGGTACATCGCCTGATCAGGGTATATAATATTATCGATATTCTTTATTAGCCTCCATCGAGGAGAGTATGTTATTAACTTGTTCTAATATAATTGTTCTCGTTTATAATGCAATTTTTGTTTGTTCAATATATATGAGTATTATAAAACTGATGATTTAGTATACTTGTTCTAATGTGTACCATATTTATTTTTCAATATATGTATTCAAAAATATTAGTATATAAATAATGTTACAATCATATAATTCCGCCATGGCCAACTAGGTAACTGTTTATATCGCTTCCATGACATGGGAGAAAGCACACTTGAATGATTTTCAATAAAATTAATCGCTCAATTTTAAAAATAAAATGGGGTGGTAAATGTAGTCGTGTGTGTTATTATTATATATCATAATTGTTCCATGGTGAATGCAGAAAAAGTAATAATGTGTGTTGATAAATAGTAATGTCTGAGATGCGGTCCGCTCATACTACTTTTCTTATATTTCAGTATGAGTGAAGTATGAGTGAGGTTGCCGATATCGTGGTGGCATCAGAGGATGACACATCCAGAGATTCTGTCAATCCAGGACTTCCAGTTTCATTGGACAATTCGTCTGCAGCTGAGAAGCCTGGTGACCTAGAAACGTCACATGAAGACACCTCCACACATCCCGTCGGTTTACCTGTAGGACCTCCAGTTTCATCGGACAGTTCGTCTGCAGCTGGTAGTGCGGTCGGTGAATCAATTATGTCAGGTATGAATTTGCCGCCTGATAGTATGTACGAGTCAGACCATAATCAAATGTCAGTAACTGATATTCAGCACTCAATAGAAGTCCATAAAACTCTTATTTTTCAAAATTTTAAGCTGAGACTTGGTATATCTGGATAGAATACTTATATATTCCTAAAACGGCAGGGTTCAGCACGTAATTATCTTTTAGATGGAAGAAATATATTTTTTTCGATGATAAAAATCCAGCGTAAACCAGCGTAAACAAATTTAACAATCATTTTCCCAAGTGTCGTTTTGGTCAAAATATCGCTTTCTCGACAGGGTGGGGGGGGGGGGGGTGAAAACAAAAATTCCGGCACGTATGCCCGGGTGGGTGGGTGGTCAAAGCCACCAACAAGCAATTTTTTCCGCAACTAAAAAAAAAAATTCCTGCTTGATTTTTAGTGTTTTGGCAATGAGTTGGGCTTCAAAACCACTTTGAATGAGAGAAATAATGTAATTCTAACTGGTAAACTGACTGCAGGCAGTTATCGTGTTGTATTTTGTTGCAAATTTTGAAATCCAAGATGGCCGCTGGCAGCCATGTTTTTTTGGCTGAATGACCTCAAAATGACTCATTCCTATTTACATGTCCATGTTAACATCCATGATAAATAGTATGCACAGAAATTCATATACAGCTGTTTACACTGAATTTCCCCCCGCAAATCTCTGTTTTAGTGTTAAAAGGGGGGTGGGTGTCAAAAAATGGTCGGAAAAAACTGCCGAAAACGGAAAAAAAATTTGGCAGTGGGGGTGGGTACAAAAAATGATCGAAAGGGGAAAAATGCCATACGTGCCTGAAATTGTTTTCCGACCCCCCCCCCGTTCTCGACGGGGAGATCTGATCCTAACAAAAGCTAAGATGTATTTAGATAGAATTATTGAGAGAATTTGACAGATTATGGTGCATTTTGAGAGAATTTTAGTGGAGAAAACGTTTGCTTCAAACATGCGAATTCAGCCAGTTGCAGACGAGCGCTGTCACTGTCAGAATCAGATTGACAACACATTGAACAAATGCAGGCCTGAAACTCACCTTTTTGGGAGGTAAATCCAATAAATTAGATATCAAAACAATCCTCCCTAAGCACATTCAAAGATATCTCGCAAGTTTTTAATATCTTAGGACACAGAAACAGTCAAAATGAATTAATTTAAATCAGCTTCCGAGACGAAGCGAGACATGTAAATGTGTACGATTTGATTTTGATGCGCCTTGTTTACGATGACGTCATTTGCGTTGCTTCCCAACCTTAACCCTTTCCACTCTCAACGACATTTCAATTGGTTGAAATTAAAAAGTTCTCAAGTTCCAGCTCAACCTGAATCTAGTTACTCAATTGGTAGAAATACTTTAGCAGTAATTCTTAGTTTTATAAGTTATAACTCTAATTTTATTGACGATACGAGCTCAACATCATAATATGTCACTTTTTATAGCGGTGTTATCCAAAGGTGTGCTTTGATAGTGATTATAATTTTATTTTGCGATCAAACGTCAGTGCAGCTCAGCAGAAACGCATAGGCACTAGTTCAATTCAGCAGAAACGCATGAGTCCTACGATTATAGACACCCACTGGCGCGCTTCGCGCGTCGGTCAGTGGGTGAAAAAAAACTCGGATCAAACCCATATTCGAACTCGATCTGTATTTTGTGCCGAGAAACTAATATTGAAAAATTGGTTTCAATCGGGTGGAAAATATTTGAGTTATCGTACCATCCCTGATAAAAACAAGACAATCAATGACTGTTAGTCCGGGAGCCAATATGTGTACCCTTGCACCCCCTGTACATTAACTTCACCTTACTCATTGTTTTCCTTAATATGTCCTTCAACTTTTAAGCTATGTTAACAAGAAAAAAAGTGGCTGTGTAGACTCCAGACAAGATGGCGTCCACCATGGCCGCCATTTTTCAGACCAGAACCTAAATCAGTTTTATGAAAATTACAGCGGGAAAATCTAGTAAAATGTATACAAATGTATATATTTTCGTGAAGCTAACACATAATGGCACTCTTTTGGGCCAAAATTGAAACTCACCATCCAAGATGGCCACCAAAATGGCCGCCGGAAGTTGAAAATATGACGTTTTTTCACAAATATCTTCTAGATCAGTTCATGCTGTTTGGAACTGGTTGAGTATTATATATATTTTTTTTAATTTAGATGTCTTTATTAATTCCTTAGATATATAAGCCACGTTTTTACATAGCCCATACACACCCACGTGGCAGGGATAAGGGCTTTCTTTTTGTCTGAAAAACAAAACTTTTTCATGCAATTTCAGTTTTTGTTAACCAGGGCTTTGGTTTAATTTACATTAATTTTTTAAAAATATCTTCGGCTTTAAGAGCATGATGTTCCTATGTATGATGAAGTATAGCTAACATTTACCGGAAAAAAGTTTTTTATTTTTGCCCTGGAGCATTTTGCCCAATTACACATTTCGAGGTGGAATTAATCAATACAAAATGGCGGCCGTCGCCAAAAATAATTGTGTGGACCCCGCTGACCCTTCAGTTATGAATAAATTATCTTATTTTAGGTAAGTTGTATATATTTTTAGATTGGGCCGAAAAAGTCGATTAGTATATCTCATATTCACATACATATATATACCCGCGGACGCTATTAAAAATATTTGCCCCGAAAGAGGATTCTAGGGACCTTAGTGGACGTTTAGATTTGATCTTCCATTTTCTAACGCTATTTCCGCCTAAAATATTGAAGAAATATTCTCAAAGTTCAAGGCCGACAAACGGAAACTTTAAGTTCCGATTGAAAGATCGCAGAGTCATTTTAAGTTTGATTCCTGGAAAACCAGTAAAGGCGTCACGACATCAAGACGTACATCATGACGTCACAACCTACATCGGCGCGCAAAATTCCAGACATGTCTGCGTCGATGGCCAGACAGCTGAGACTCGTATTACACGGACAGGCTAAACATCTACATTTACGTTATATTATTTTCTTGTGTCCCGTTACGTTTTATCATCAAATCCTTCTAAAGATAAAACTTCATCCGATAATCACATAAACAGTAACAAGCGGGCGCAAATTACGTTTACGTATTATCATATTACGTGTTAGTTAATTAACTGACAACTACATGTTCTATTCTGGTTGTCCCAGTTCCGTATGGGGCATGACAAATTAATTTTTAACTATGGAATTTAGTCGAGAACCTCTTTTGTTATTCTGGCCATATGCCAGAATACCCCTACAAGGAAATGTGCAGAACTTTGAGACGGAACTGAGATAAACCATAATCTGTGGCTATTCTGGTCCATTATGATAACAAAATATCAACTGGATACAGGGTGGATGCCAATATGGTAGCCAGGGAGTTACTCTATGATCATAGGTATGTCATGAATGGTGTGAATAGGTAACCAATGAGTGACTATATGGTTATGAGTGGGTTGTCCGTGCTAAGATGTACAGGTATACAGGGCGAGGTCAGGTGTGATGTGAATCGGTATGCATGGAGTGATGGTATGGTGTATGGTTGTGTGTATCCAGTACGGGTGCACCCGATGTGCATGTATGGGCATTGATGTGGTGTATGGATATAGCTACGTGGTCATCTATGTGTTGATTATGTAGATATGGAATGTAAGGTCATGTGTGGGATGTACATGTGTTGTCTGTATGATCATGGATGGGGTGTGTGGATAAATTGAAGTACATATGCATACCTGGAGTAACCTGGTGGACATTATCGAACGGGTGGTTATATAGGGAGTGTCCTTGTGGTAACGGATGGGATGTATATTTATATATCTCGTGGATGTCTTATCATTGGTGTGTATAGGGTTTAGCTGTATGATCATGGATGGCGTGTATGATTATACAGTGGGTTGCTGAATTGTCATGTGTGAGGTGTATATACAAGTATGGGTGGTATTATGAGTGGTCGTGTGTGCGGGATTTTTGTATATCTGGAAGGGCTGAGTGGCCATTTGTGAGGTGTATATGTATACCTGGAGTGACTCTATGGTCTAGGGTGGGCTGAATATGTATATATTGGTGGTTATATGACTATGTGTGTCGAATGGGTATACAGGTAGTGACTGTATGGTCAATGTTGAAATGAGTACATGTACTAGTAGGTATACAAAGAGTGACTGTATGATCATAAATGTAATGAATATCTATAATGGAGTGACTAAATGGTCATGTGTCAGGTGTATGAGTATACCTGGTGTTCCTGATTGGTGACTCGTGGCGGTATGGTCATGTGTAGGTTATACGGGTATACACATGTGTTGCTATATGGTCATGGGCGAGGGGTATGTGTGTATATCGAGCGGCTATATGACCACGTACGAGGTGCATATGCATACATGGAGTTACTATACTGACATGGCAGGGGTGTATTAGTATTTATATAAAATTGGATAAATACCAACATCCCATCCGATCTATGGACGGGACATTCTATGTAGCACTCTACACTACCTATTAGTGTCTCGACCTATTTTGTCACCCAATTTAGAAATTGGTGAGCCCGCAAGGTCATCGTCAGGAGAGAGCGGAAGACAGATTCCTCAAAGTAACTGAGGGATCGTCACATACATGTATGTGTGCATGGTAGATACAGTCTGTATCAAGACAGCTGAGTTGAGCGATGGCCTTTAAGTAGGCTTCGCATTGTGTTCAATGTATAACATGCTTATTATAATAAGCGTGAGTAATTGCGTCATTCTTTGTGAAATAGCAATAAGTCAGAAGGATCATTTTGTGAAAGTTAATGCAGACAGAGGTTGCGTGGTATGTACTTAATTTGGTTGTCAATATAGCACGTGCTCGGGTCCGCCCACCGTTCTTTGTGTAATACGGCAGTATAGCAACCACGTAATTTCATTGGTTCGTTGGGTGTGATTGACACAGCCACTTCAGACCACTAATATACTGTGGTGGTTTTTTTCGAAACTCGCCAATTCTTAGGTCAATTATTTTTTGTCTTTTTGTATTTGTATAGAAGCAGTATAGTGCAAGTACATGCAGATCATATATGTAGAGGACATTAAGCCCAAATCCTTGTTTGTAATTTTCCAAGATATATATGTACATATAGAGTCAAGTCAGTATATCATGACCCAGTGTAGGAGTTTAACTGTGGAGCATGTAGCTACTATACGTAAACGTAACGTACATGTATCCATTTAAAGGGGAGTCATTAGGATTAAGTTCGTTTCATATCCAACTTTCATGTATGTGCATGTACATATATAGTTTGGATACACTTAGGATACGTTCTTCGTTGCCGAATTAATTGGTCAGTAAGAGAGTGCGTGTATGTCTGATGTAGCATCTATATACATGGATCATGTATCTGGTATGCCTATCCGGATATATCGGGATACTTTGGCGTGAACCATGTCAACGGAACTATATGAGAAGATATATATGCATGTATGCAAACATTCCCCATGGAGTCTTACAGTAGTTGTGTAAAGTTGTGGTGGCATTCAGTTTTTATATAAAATTGGATAAATACCATTTATTGGTATGCCACTTTAAAGTATTCTGAGAACGGAATTAATAGATTCCCTCAAGTTAGATCGGGTGACTTGTGCTACTAATTTATTAGAGCAATGGTATCAATCATAGTTTGAACCAGCATATATATATAGTATATGCATATGTTGTGCATTTTATATGCGGAATTTGTTTTATATTTGCATATTATATGCAACTTTGACTGGCATGACCTGTCAGCGCGTTCAAAGGCAGACACATTACGTGTGAATTCTATAAGTTTTCTTCAGGCTTATATATGCAATGAGTGCAACCTGTAATCTGGAGAGAACCAGTTTAAACTAGTCTAGTTAATGATCAATTCACACATGTTCGCGACATGGTGTCGTGTGTAGCTTTAATTTTGCGAGATGGGATAATCTTATTCTCGCAAATTCGGCTATGGTGTGACAAATATGGATACAGGGAGTGACATGGCCAATGGTGAGGTGAATATGTATACAAGGATTGACCATGATCATGTATGAATGTTTTGAATAGGTACACACGGGTGACTATATGGTCATAGGTCAGGTGAAGGAGTATACCAGGTGCCATGGGTGAGGGTATGTGTATGAAGCGAGTGGCTATATGGCCATTGGTGAGGTGGATATGTATACCCGGAGTGACTCTATGGTCATTGTTGTGGTGTTGATGTATATATTGAATGTCTATTTGACCATGTGTGTGGATAATAGGTATACAGTGTGTTATATATTGAGAGTTCATGTTCCCACGAACTCAACAAATGTGTACTCAATTATAGATAAGCATCACATACTTTGTATAATATCATTCTGCTTCCATCTCTATAGTTCAGTTATATTAAAACCTCATTAACATAAGAACACATCTTACATCTTATGATTTAACATGGTGTCAGAAGTATAGGATTGGAGCTACTGCTATGGCCAAATATATGGACCAGCTGAGGGCCCCAGAGCCACTGAAGTTAACAGGCAATGTTGCTGATCACTGGCGAAGATGGAAACAGCAATGGACAATCTTTTCAGGAGCATCTGGACTTGAAAGAAAACAAGCGCCTGTTCCAGTGATGACCTTCCTGAATATGATTGGAGTGGATGCACTTGAAGTGTACAACAACTTTTCGTATGCCGCAAGAGAGGACTCGAATGACTTGGACATGCTGATACGAAAATTTGAAGCATTCTGTGCGCCGCAGAAGAACTTAACATATGAGCGACACTGTTTCTTTACTTGCAACCAGAGATCAGGTGACACTAGTGACCGCTATTTCACGGAACTACGTACCAAAAGTCCAACCTGTGAATTTGGGGACCTTAAAGATAGTCTCATTAGAGACCGCATCGTGTGTGGCATTGATTCGGATTCTTTACGTGAAAGAATGCTGCGTGATAAGGACTTAACACTTGTCAGAGCAATTGACATTTGTCGTGCTGCGGAAGTGACACATGATCAACTACAAACTTTCAAAGATGAGGATAAACTGGTTGAAACAGTTAAATCGACACGTCTTGGAAAGAAGAGCAGATGGCAGCCAAAAACAGCGAATGTGAAAGGTGCGATGGCTGATAATAATTACACCTGTGGAAAATGTGGTACAGTTCACGCCAAAATGAATTGTCCTGCATATGGCAAGAGCTGTAATTATTGCAAAGGGTTAAATCACTACGAACGCTGTTGTTTTAAGAAGAAAACAAAGAAGAAAGTTCAAATGGTCACCGATGAAGCTGACAGTGATGAACAAATGGTGTTATCTGTTGACAGTTCTGATACAGATGAATGGAACATTGACTTGGTGATTAATGATAAAACTGTTCAGTTCAAAATAGAGACTGGTCCACAGTGTAATGTTATTCCCAAAAGAATTCATGACAAGTTGAGCAAGGACAAAATGGCTAAGTCAAAAGTCAAACTAGTATCGTATTCTGGACACAAAATGAACACTGTTGGAAAAGCTTCCTTACTGTATTCTTACAAAGACAGAAATCATGTCTCAGATTTTCAAGTTGTCGATGGTGATGTAATACCAGTTCTTGGACTGAAAACTTCATTAGAATTAAAGCTGGTACAGAGTACGTATGTGATCAATGAGTCTAAATCGAATAACATTCTTGACGAATTTCAGGATGTGTTTCAAGGACTTAAGACAATTGAAGGTGAACACCACATACATATTGACAAATCAGTTCGACCGGTTATTCATCCACCGAGACGTGTACCTCATAAACTGAAAGAGAGACTGAAACATGAATTAAAGACAATGGAAGAAGCTGGTGTAATAACAAAAGTTAATGAACCGACAGAATGGGTCAGTTCAATGGTGATTGTTGAAAAACCAAATAAAAGTCTAAGGATATGCCTAGATCCGAAGGACTTGAATCCAGATACCGACAGTGGAGGAATTAACGGGAATGATGGCTGGTGCAAAATACTGGAGTCTCCTGAATGCAAGCCATGCATTTTGGCAGTTGAAATTGGATCACGAAAGTTAAATGTTGTGTACATTCAACTCACCTTTCGGAAGGTACAGGTACTTAAGATTACCATATGGGGTAAAATGTGCGACGGAGAAATTTCAGAAAAGTATTTCCCAGTTGCTGGATGGAATTCCTGGAGTGACCTACTACGTAGACGACATATGTGTGTACGCGTCCACCAAATTTCAACATGATCAAAGGTTGAGGTGCGTTCTCAATCGTATACGTGAGTGTGGTATGAAACTCAGGAAGGAGAAATCACAAATATGTGTCAGTGAAATTAAATATCTTGGCCACATAATAAACCAAGATGGCATACAAGTGGATATTATAAATAATATGTCTGTGCCTGATTCAAAGAAATCCTTGTTAATATTTCTCGGAATGATTACATATGTGTCAAAATTTATTCCAAATGCAACAGAGAAAACTGCTCTGTTGAGAGAATTACTAAAGAAAGATGTGTTGTGGCATTGGGATACACGGCACACAGCTGCATTCGAGGAATTAAAGTTCGCGATAACGAATGCACCTGTTGTACAGCATTTCGATGTGAATAAAGATGTCACTTTGTCAGTTGACGCATCCAGAAATGCGTTAGGTGCGTGTTTGCTACAAAATCAGCTTCCTGTGGCTTATGCGTCAAAAGCATTAACTGATTGTCAACAAAACTACAGTCAGTTGGAAAAGAAAATGACGGCAATAGTGTTCGGTCTGGAGAGATTTCGACAAATGGTGTATGGAACAGTTGTGAACATCGAGACGGACCATAAACCACTCGAAGTTATCTTCAAGAAAGGGTTGTCAACAGCTCCACCCAGAATACAGCATTTCGAAGTTAATGTCAAGTACAAGCCCGGAAAAGAACTATTCATAGCGGACACATTATCCCGATGTGATGCACACCTGGAAAATGACACAATGAATGATTTAGATGATGATGTTGATGCCCAGATACATTTAGTAACAACCAACATTCCGATGAAAGCATTAACTCTGATGGAAATACGTAACAATACAGAGACTGATGAAACATCACAAATGTTGAAAAGTGTGATTCATCGTGGATGGTCTGAGTATAAAAAGGGTCAAATTCAGCCATATTGGACGTTCAGAGAGGACTTATATGTGAATGATGATGTAATATATAAAGGGGACAGAGTGGTAATTCCTAAAAACTGTGTATCTCAAATCATACAATTACTACATAGTTCACATCTTGGCATGGAAAAGACCAAAAACAATACGAGGCAAACAGTGTATTGGCCAAACATGACGACCGACATCGAGAGCTACATTTCGAAATGTGACACTTGTTTGAAGTATAGAAATGCAAATCAGAAGGAACCACTGCAACCTCATGACATTCCTGAACTCCCATGGAACAAAGTTGGAATAGACATATTTCACTATAAATCAAAGGATTATCTTATGATAGTGGACTATCACTCGAAATTTCCAGAGACATGTTTATTATCATCCTTGAAGACGTGCAGTGTTATAAATAGTCTAAAGTCAGTGTTCAGTAGACATGGAATACCGATGACAATAGTCTGTGACAATGCACCAAATCTTACCAGTGATGAGATGCACATGTTCGCCAAACAATGGGGCATTACAATAACAACATCTTCACCATATTACCCTCGAAGCAATGGACTTGCTGAACGTAATATTCAGACAATAAAAAAACATTCTTAAAAAATGTGAAGACACAGGTGAGGATCCACACCTGGCAATATTGGATTTTCGCAATACACCTATTGAAAATCACCAGATGTGATTAATAAACTTCGAGAGAGACAGCTGAAGCAGAAATCTGTCCATGATCGATCAGCCAAGAAACTAACACCTGTAACAAAAGGACATTTCGTTAGAATGAGGAATGTGAAAACCAATGAGTGGATACCGGCAAAGGTGAAGGACGTTTCTGATGCGCCGAACTCTTACATCATAGAAACTAAATCTGGTGGAATATATCGAAGGAATAGACGAGACATTTTGGCAACAAATGAGAAGGAGTATACAAACTTTAAATATGATGATTATGATCAAGACATAACTCCAACTTCTAGTACAATCATAAGTAGACCAAATCAGAGTTCACAAACCAGAAGTGGCAGAATATCAAAACCACCACTGAGATTTGAAAATGAATACAACTGGAGATGAACAATGACTCATTATGACTGTAAATAATATTGGGACTTAAGTAGAGCTTTTAATGTTTTTGGAAAAAGGGGGATGTTATATATTGAGAGTTCATGTTCCCACGAACTCAACAAATGTGTACTCAATTATAGATAAGCATCACATACTTTGTATAATATTATTATGCTTCCATCTCTATAGTTCAGTTATATTAAAACCTCAATAACATAAGAACACATCTTACATCTTATGATTTAACACAGTGGATGACGTATGGCCAATGGTGAGAAGAATGGGTATACAAGGAATGACTATATGGTCATGTTTAGGAGTATACCCGGTGTGCCTGCATTGTGACTCATGGCTGTATGGTCATCCGTGGTCATGGGTCAGGTGTACGTTTATACAGTGGGTCACTATATTGTTATGTCTGTGGTGTTTAGTATACGGTACATGGAATGACTGTGTGATAATGGGTGGCTATCGCTTTCCACGTTTAAAGTTTCCCCCATGTACATAAACACCAGCAATGTGGAGCACTCTCTGACATGATCTGTCTATTGGTTAACATATCCTTGAGTTATTGTGGAAAGCGATAGCCACACAAGGTACACATGTACAACCCACCCATGACCTCAGTCACTCCATATGTACATAAACACCACATACATGACAATTTATATAGTCAACCGCTTTATACACGTACACCTGACCATACAGCCATACTTGGTTATACCCGTACATACCACAAATGACGACACAGCCACGAGTCACCATGCATGAACACCAGGTATACTCCTACACCTGACACATGCCCATATAGTCACTCTATGTATACATATTCACCACATTCACGAGCATACAGTCACTCATTGTATACCTATTCACCTCACCATGGACCACACAGCCACTACATGTATACCTATTCGCCATACCCATGACCATAGAGTCAACCCATGTACACCTCACCAATGGTGAGCCCTTCCAAATATACCAATACCCGCACACACGACAACTCATAAGTTCCATACTTGCATATACACCTCACACATGACAATTGAGCAACTCACTGTATACTCATACACGCCATCCATGATCATTCATCTACTCCCTATACACCACCAATGACAATACATCCACAACATATATAAATATACGTCCCACCCGTTACCAAAAGGGACTCCCTATATCCACACACGCTCGCTGATGACCATCCAGCTTACTCCAGGTATGCATATACACATTACCCATAACCATAAAATCACTCCCTATTTATCTACGCACTCCACCCATGATCACACATGCAGCACATATATACATATGCACCCACCTGTCACAATATAGCCACACACGGTACACATATACATCCCACCCACGACCTTACAGTCACTCCATATATACGTAAACAACACACGGATGACCATGTAGGTACTCTCGTTATATCTATACACCACATCAATGCCCATATGGCCACATCGGCCACACACAACCATACACCATACAGTCACTACATGTATACCGATTCACCTCACACATCACCACACAGCCACCCCTTATATTCCTATACATCTCATCATGGACACCCCACTCATAACCATATAGTCACTCCTTGTATACCTATTCACATCATTCATGACCATAAAATAACTCCCTGTATACCTATTCACTTTACCTATGATCATAGAGTAACTCCCTGGCTGCCATCCAACTTGCATCCAGTTGATTAATTTTTATCATAATGGGCCAGAATAGCCACATATCATGGTTCATCTCAGTTCCGTCTCAAAGTTCTGCCCATTTCCTTTCAATAATATGGCCAGAATCACAAAAGAGGTTCTCGGCAAAATTCCATACTGCAACTTTTAAATGAATTTGTCATGCCCCATACGGAACAGGGACAAACAGAATAGAACGTAGTTGTCAGCTAATTAACTAACACATATAATAACCAAGTGAATCACAATTTTCCACATTTTCGGATAACGCAGAGAATAATGTTCGGTATATAGGTAAAACATTAAACGTTTACAAATATGGTTACCAATTTGGAAGCCATCTTGAGCAATTTGGTCTATAAACACCGTAGTGTGACACATTTAAGATAGACCAAAACAATATAACACCTTTGATACCAATGATAGTTGCATTTTACTTGAAAAAATGGTTCAACCCAGAAAAGTTAATTTTTGCCGATATTTATGTCAAGTATGTGAGAGAAAAATCCAATATTTCTGGTGATGTCAGTGGTGAAAATAGTAACAATGATCCATGGTACATCAGCCATGTTAGTATTCAATGTATATAATACACATTAGCCAATTGTATACATCAACCACAACTTTTGAGCCAAAGTAAGAATTTTGGTTCCAGTGAGTTCATAGGTAATGATATGCCTCACTTACATTACAAAGTTCTGTTCATTTCTTGTTGAAATATGACTAGAATCACAATTGAGATCTTTTGTGAAATTTTATACCGCGTTCTGTAAAATCGAATATTTGAGGGATCGAAAGGGGCTAGGACCCCAAAAAGTGCATATTTAATTGCTCCAATGATCAGTTAATATACAAAAAACAAAGTCATATTACTCAACCAGTTCCAAACAGAATGAACTGATCTAGATGATATTTGCGAAAAAACGTCATATTTTCAACTTCCGGCGGCCATTTTGGTGGCCATCTTGGATGGTGAGTTTCAATTTTGGCACAATAAAGTGTCATTATGTGTTAGCTTCACGAAAATATATACATTTGTATACATTTTACTAGATTTTCCCACTGTAATTTGCATAAAACTGACTTAGGGTCTGGTCTGAAAAACGGCGTCCATGATGGACGCCATCTTGTTTGAAGGACATAATAAGGAACAAAATCAGTTGGGTGAAGTTAATACTTGTCAAATCACTTTAAAACAAGAGGTTTTAAACAGGGACACTCTTTGTTTAACGGTGGGCGGGGATAAGGGGATGTCCACCTTGAAATTTATAATTGCACACCCCTCCCCATTCCACAATAGATCGTTGCCCATTACCTCCCAACTGGACCAAACTAAATAACAACTGGTACTTTTTGATCTCCAACTGTTGGAAATTTATCAAAACTTTACTGATAATACCGGTATATATCAAAACTATTACTTGTAATATAGTAATCTATATACAAGTACCGGTATATATATCAAAATTATTAAATGTAGTATAGGAATATATATACAAGTAGCAGTATATTAAAGAAGTTGAATTGGAGAGACAATATTTGAGTTATCGTACCATCCCTTATAAAACAAGACAGTCAATGACTGTGGGGTCGCTCACCAGACTGTAAAGACGGAGAATACTGGGACTCTGAAGACGAAAATAGTCAGTACTTGTCTGATCGCTTTATAACAAGAGGATTTAAACAGGGACACTCTTCGTTTAACGGTGCATTGAGGGGATATGGGGGATGTCCACCTTGAAATTTCTAATTGCACACCCTCCCCCTACCTTAATAGGTCATTGCCCATTACCTCCCAAGATATCCAACTGTTCGAATTTTATCAAAACCTTACTGATAATACCGGTATATATCAAAATTATTACATGTAATATAGTAATCTATATACAAGTACCGGTATATATATCAATATTATTAAATGTAATATAGGAATATATATACAAGTAGCAGTATATTAAAGAGTTGAAGTGAGTTCATTTTTCTTAAAATAAGTTACAAAATTTAGGGAAGGGTTATCAATGTGGCACTTCTGATAAGTGTTCCTTGAAATCATCAGCATAATAAATAAGACATATAATTATCACAGATGAAAAAGAGTTAATAGCATATATGAACATAATAGTTTAACACCTGCCCGTGTAGCTGCATAGAACACAACATATAGGGGAATTAATCTAATTTAAATTGAAATGAATGACACAAATAAACATTATCCAGCCATTTATGTTATTTGTATAACAAACACTGTCAGATAAATTAAGATCGCATTTCATACACAAGATACATTGGAGAAAATGACAGACAGACAAGCTGTATATTGTTGTCAGTGAAGGAGATGACTTCTCAAATTATATTTTGACATTAGGAATGTCAAAGAACAACATTTCTAACACGGGTACATGTACTTACTTTGCCCTTCAATTGGCAAGGGTAATGATCTGGCTCTTCATCATTATTCTCCCAGACCCCTGGTTTCAACTGAATTTGGAGGGTGAGTTCGCGTGAAAATGTAAACAAATTGAGGGTACCGGTAGTCATGTTTTGGGCACTGGTGAGACAAGGGGGAAACATATTTGATCCATAGATGATTTTGGATTTCTCCTTGATTTGGTCAAGGGAAAAAAGTTTTATTCTGGAAACCCAACCGACTAATAATTCCAGTGCAACCTAAAATTATTTTTTGGATTTCATGAAGTTGGTGAACGCGCAACCACAAATGCACATTGTACTAACTGAATACAGGCAATCAAAATGATGTGAAATAGTGAAATTATCACAATCAGGTGTTTCCCAACTGTGCTGTTGAATACAGACAATATCAACATTTAATTTTATCTAATGCTGTATCGCTCGGGCGGTTGTGCGAAAAATACCAAACTGTTTCTATCGTGATGGCCAGTTGGAACAATACATAAAAGGTTGCCGCCACGAAATAGGGCATCCTGCATGAAAAAATCTTCTGCACACATACATTGGGGAAAAAAATTGTCGCTTACTTGAGGGACTACAAAGGTGTCGCGCTGTGCGAATGCAGTGTGAAGCAGAGCGCAATCTATTCTACCCCAACAAATTACATCAGTTTCGAAAACTCCGCACTTGAATACTCACAAACCATTCCTGTCGAATGCTTTTAGTGGAGTACGCATTTTTCAAATATTGTAAGTACGTTATTTTATCTACAATAAACACTAATCTTAGTCATTACATTTTTGTTCAAATTGCTAGGTCTAAGTCTATACCGCTATAAACGTAAACACCACGATGTGACGGTGGCGTCTGTCGAATATACCCGGTAACCACGATGTGACGTTGATGTCTGTCGAATGTAACATGTTTCACAATGCTCAGATTGCAGTCAGAAAAAAAATATACCCGACCGACACTATTTTTTCAGCATGTTTCCGGAATAAAACCCTTTACTTTACTCAGCCTTACGAGAGACAGAACCACCCAATCGGGTGATCCCACCCCAAAATAAGCTCTTGGCGTTTAGATTGTTATAAACTAAATAAGAATCAATGTTAACAATCAGTGGAAACGCGGATTAACATTACCTATACTATATCCTATACTGGGAATAATCTTTTTCAAGTGTTTGCATTGTATCACTTGCTTGAGTCTTTATACCTTCACTATTCAGTATTTGCATTATCATCAACATAGATTAGATCATGCCATGAATCTCAACTCAAACTGACGCCCGTTGAGATAATTTTCCTTCCATTCAAAATCCGGGAAGTTTTTTTAAAGTTTTGACAGGGAACCGTATAAAGTCGAAAAAATAACGCGGGGAATGTATTTCTTTGTTCACACCTGTTGCTTAATGATTTATTCATCAGTACGTGAAGTTCCCAGCTCGATATTTTATTGTAAGTGGACTTTTGAGACCCGATTCCGCGATAAATATTTATTTTATTCCCTGTCACGAAAATTTGGGCATAAGCGGACGCACGCGGAAGCAATTATGCAAGCTGTACACAGCGCCATCTACGCCCATGCTATGATTTACCGCTGGCACCACGAAAATTATGAGACGAATCATCACATTTTTTGGTTTGAGACTTGTGTTTGTCACAATACATTATACACTATTCTGACAAAAAATAATGTTCATCTGCAATTGGATATTTGCCGGGTGAGATCAAATTAGTCGGAATTTGTTCGACATTGTATCGCAAAATAGTCCGCTGAAAAATCCTGCGCTGACCTTTCCCCGGAAGTAAACAAAGGCACATGTTTGAAAACACGATTTATTAAGAAGCCACAAGGAATCACTCTTGTGGCAATTTATACAAGCTCAACGTCTTCAAGTAAGCGGCAAGTCGCGTGGGCTCCAATAAGCGTAGAATACCGGAGTGTGACTTCCGAGAGCTACAACATCACTGACAACTAAGGTCACTCATGCCAAATAGAGTTATCCGCTCCGAGCATGCGCAGAAAATATTGTCACTTCCGCCCATTCCATACTTTTGTCCACAGAGCGAGGACGTAAAATTTTCTATCTGTTTCCATCGCTGCTCGCCGCTATCTCCAATCATCTACAGTTTAAGGTCATGTATTGCCACCTTGTTTTTCTCCTTGCCCGCTGTCTCACAGTACCGCCATCGCCTTCTAATCCGTCGTCTCCAATATTTATCCCGTGGTTACGCTCTGGTTCCCGGCGGTCTGGTTTTGAGTGTCCCACCGCATTGTCCTAATTGCTGTTCGGCGTTCTCTTTGTGTGTGTAATCACCTCGCTCCTCGTCCGCTGCGTTTTTCCCGATCAGGTAACAGCCACGGCCTTTCATGTTACGCCTTTTTGGCAATAGGTCGTTTTATGTTGTCGGTCTGTCCGTCCGTCCCAGTTTGGATTAATTTATCTGCACCTCGACTTAGTATTTGTCCCCCACTCTGGGCCGGGTCTTTCGTCCGTCCGTCTGTCTATCCGTCCGTCTGTCCGTCCGTCCATCCGTCCGTTACCATTTGGGTTCCGTCCGATAACTTCAGTTTGGATTATTTGCTCTGCTCCAAAGTTGGTGTGCGTCTTTCTTAGCTAAGGATACAGGCCACGTTCGACTGTGGGTTCCGTCCAATTAATTCTCCCAGCGTTCCGCCCCCCCCCTTTTCGAATTAGAATTTGACCGCCTGTTACTCAATTTGGTTTCCGACCGATAACTCCAGTTTGGATTATTTTACCTGCGCCGAGGTTGGTCTGTGTGTTTCCCAGCTACCGATACCGGCCAAGTCCGCATAATATCGACATTTAACTTAAGCCGCACCATACCTTGTGAACTCATTTACTATTGATCCCTTGATTGACTTTTATCCATACTGGTTATATATATATTTCCCATCCATGTTAGTAATTCCGACATGTTGCACTTGATATTCCCTAATATTATCACCGCCTGAGATAATTCTAATATTTTTATTTCTCATTGACGAGTGATTACAATATTTAATTTCTATCACCCTAGCAATTATCACCTAGTTATATAGTCTTGGTGATATGACTTTTCTCATTGACGAGTGATTACTTGATTGAACTCTAATCCAGTCGTTACCCGCTTATATACCCCAATATGGTATTTCTCATTGACCTGTGATTACTTTATTTTTTCCAATATATACCTCTCACTTGCGCTACATGTTACTTTAAATACCGGATAATTTACTGTTCACTGATTTAACTTAATTTGTTATACGGTATACCAGTTATAATCTCACTTTCGCACCTGGTCAAGTTACGCCCGTGCCCCTGACTGTTTAACCTTTATTATGGCTTTAAATCCATGTGTGTCGTCACCCGTGCTTACGGTGCTCATGTCCATATTTTCCTCCGGCTTAACGCACGCCTTCTACAGAATCTATTAAGATGGATGTATTCGCATTATACCTACATCTTACTTAAGCCACACCGTATCTTGGTAACTCATTTTCTATTGATCCCTTTGTTGACTTTTCTCTATACTGGTATATATATATTTTCCATCCATGTTAGTAATTCAAACATGATGCGATTGCATCCCCTTGTAATTTTATCACCGATACTTTCTGTTTAATAATTTGTTCGTCCTCACCGACGAATGATTACTTGATTTACCAGTAACCATTTATGGATATCCTTATAACTTGACTTTGCCAAGATCCTTACCTGCATATTTGATATAACTCATCGATACCATGTTTATGTTGGTAGTTAGCTGAGGTGCCTACATTTAACTCCTGTATCGCTTTCCTTTAAAATCAATCCACCAATGATTACTTGGTTAATATTTTCATGCTGTTCATATACATTTCCCATCCTTATTAGTAATACATACATGATTTATTTTAGGAACCCCTAATACAACATTCCTATGATATCCTTCATAATTCGACGTTTCTCTTTGTCGAGTGATTACACTATTAATGGTTTATCTATCGGTACCCATATTTACATTCTTTCGCCATCACCATTACTTCGCGCATGGTGTGACTGGTCTATCCAATGTTGTTTGCTGGCAGTAGCTGAGATGCCTACATTAAACTTTTGTCACGTATGAAGTAATTGACGAGTGATCACTTGATTTAAGTTTTAGAGTTACTGATTATTTGCGTATTCTATCCCTTTTCTTTATTTAAACTTAAGGGACTTTCAATACCCCTAATACAAATTTCACCTAGTATTATAATATAATTCCATGTTATCTCTCCTCGACGAGTGATTACATTATTTAATCTCAATAGACCCTAATGCGATCATCACCTGTTATTATATCTTAGTTGATACATGTATGTTTTCTCTCATTACGAGTTATTACTTGATTTAACCCTATTTCAACCATCACATATAAATATATCCTAATAACTTGGTATTTCTCATTGACGAGTGATCATATCATTTAATTTTAATTGTCCCTAACACAATCGTCACCTATAAATATATACTACACCCTAAATCTAGTTGGATGAACCTTGTATACAACTCGTTGGGTGCGAATTTGTTGTGTACTTATTATCCAACAGTTTAGTACGATGTACACAACTGATTGCGTGAACTGTCTTCTGTGGTATTACTTTCATACCACGTTGGATAAAACCGCCACGTGACCGGGTCATCCAATAGCAGCGCGTTTCCGGTGCGGGCGAGCATGCGATTTTTGGCTCCAAATATTTTAAAACAAGACGGATGACTGCGTGAAAAAACTCCCGAGCGACTGGAAAATGGGACAAGACGTCGTGGATAGCTTTGCCGGTATAGTATACCTTTGTTATAATTATTCTTTGTACGATATACTGATTATGTAGGCTTTATTTATTGAGTGTATATTTATTTATATTTGCCAAATTTTGAAGTTTACAAATTTACACAACTGCTGACGGCACTAATTTGACTAAAGTAGTACACTCATACACTCAAAATAAAGCCTATATAATCAGTGTATCGTACACAGAATAATTATAACAAATGCATACTATACCGACAAAGCTATCCACGACATCTTGCCCCATTTTACTTTCCAATCAACGTTGGGTAAATCAACAATCAACAAATGTCATCCAACTCTACCCAACACCCAACGGTTCAATAAACGTAGATAGGTGCTGTGGGCAATTAACGTTGATTGAGTGTTGTGTGAAATTTCATCCAACACGTTGTGTAATTAACAAACAACCGTTGGTAGTAAATATATATGCAACGTTGTGTAAAAGTGTATCCAACAAAATTGTCATGCAACTTTTCACACAACGTAGATAGGTGCTGTGGGCATACAACGGTTGATTGACTGTTGGATAACTTTTTATCCAACTAGATTTAGGGTGTATATGATATAGTTTTCTCTTCAACGAGTGATTGAATCATTTCACCCTGATACAGATATCACCCATAGGTATATTCCAATATGGTATTTCTCACTGACGGGTGATTACTTTATTTCATCCGACTTACCCCTTGTACATTAGCTATATGTTTATATGTATACCTGTCCGCTCAAGGTATTATCTTATTTGCGTTCAGCCCCTTCGAAATGGCTAAAGGGCGTGTTTTGCCACACCCTCGCGTTGCTCACTCGTCCGCCGTGTATTGCTTCTCCCCTTTCCATCAACGCCCATTTTTCGCGGGCGTCACACCCCCTCGGTTCCTAGACGCCCTCCCCCTTCTGGTTGCCTGCATTCCGTTCTCGGTCTGCCGCCCGTCCTTCCGTCCGTCCATCCGTCCGTCCGTCATTCAGCAATTGTTTGTTTTTCAATTTCTTTGACTGTCCCCCGCCGCTTTGACAACTTACGGGGTTTGTCCGCATGGGTTCCGGCTGTCCGCCCGTCCGTCTGTCCGTTCGTCCGTCCCGTACTTGTCGGTATCGCACCTTGCCCCCTTTTCGTCGGCGGAGTTCGCCGATGTTTTTTGTTGGTGAAATTTGGAGGTAACCGGCTTTGATATTCGTCTTCAAGATAAACTTATAGTGTGGGGGCGTTTACATAGGTTATTAGCTGACTAACTATGTGCGTTTATAAAGAGCGTTTACTTTATGATCGCAGGCACACAATCATTCGCCAGTCCTACTCATTGACGAGTAGTCTCGGGATTCAGCTTAATTCTCAATACTTCAGCGGTGGCATGGGCTTATACTTAGTCCCAGTTAGGTCATATTAGACTGTGCTCATATCTGCCTCATGGTCCCCGCTAATACTCATCGCCGAGTAGTCCACTATTCGGATCGGTTGTTTGACATTGTCATGAGCGTTACCCCTTCTACTAGCATGACATTTTCTTAACTCAATGTGCTTATGGCGATGGCACTTTGGCCCCAGTGATAGAAACTCCGCCACCCTGGAATTCATGGTACATTTCTGCACCGGGCTAATTAAATAATCCATTCATTTATTAATAAAGGGCGTCTCATTTCTTCGTTTCTTTGTTGATTACGACGACGACAGCAACAACAACATTTTATATATCTCTATGTGCTGGCATTCTTTGAACACTGTGTACACCCGGCGTTAGAACGAGAAAATACTCATCGCCGAGTTGTCCTTACACTGAGATAATTAATTCTCTCCGACATAGCAAGAGTAAATAGTTAGTTAGACCAATGGCTACCTCTTGACTTCTCTCGTAGCCATCACGCCCGCTGTGGACTATACTGGAATACAACCAACAATTTCGATTCGAGAGCCCCCATGGTTATGTACACACCATTACGCATACGACACCCGTACCACCACAGTATTCCTCTGTCGGTCCGCGGCCTGCCCATATACTTAACCGTCGATTCCTCTGTGAATGTGGCAACATGCTATCCGTTCACATTGCCAATTCAATCAACTGCCCCATTGGAACGGTATCGTAAATGCCTTTCATTATTCTTTGGCCGCCTCCTCCTTTCAATCCCGAATTCGTCTATTAAATCAATTACTTCCTTACCATATTTCTTTATTCAATTATCTTGCATTTGACGGTTCCGCGCTACCTGCTTGTGCAAATACGAGAAATGTCTTAGCTGTACAGTCATCCATACGCGAGACGATTCGGGATTCCTTTGCCTAACTCTTCCACATTACGATACGTACTAGCCATCAATGGTACCACACAGACTCGGCTTTACGTATATACCTATATCTCTATACAACATTAGGACTAACTCGGGGTGGGGTGTCCGGTGGTATGTATGTCTATTCCACTTGTTTTTGGTGGTCAGGTCGCTTTGCCATTACTTATTATTTATTTTCAGTGTCATAACATATGGGAGAGGGGGCACCGATAAGTGAGTCAGCACTTGGCCTCCAGTCCCTTTGTCTGTATCAACATTGTATGTGTTATATCTATCAGGTGCTTTATATACCTTCATCACATCCATTTGGTTCAGCCATCACGCCCGCTGTCCGCTACCATTGGCCACTGAAACCGCACTCCACGCGCCTTGCTCCGCTCTGGCACTCCCGGCCATTGTCACCTTCGTACGCTAACCAATTCACTTTCTTTTCATTTCCTAGGTAATGTCACGGGCACCCACATGCCGCTCTGCCTCAGACTGCGCCTCGTGGTGACCGCCGTCGCCGCCCCGGGGGACCCCCCGGCGGCCGGGTTTCGGATCGTCTCAGACTTTGACGGCAGCCCGCTTCACTCGGTGTCCGAGTGCCCTTCATCGGACAGCTCACATCGCAGCCGCACTAGAACCGTTCGCCTTGGCCCGCCTCCGCCACATCAGTCGGCGCCTTCTTCATGCAGTCGTCCTTCCATGCCATTGCCAGCCTTCAGCGACGTGCCGCCGCCCGGATGCCACCGACAAACGTGCGATCTCTGCCTGGGGGCGGGGTCCGGCCAGCTTTCACTGGAGGTAATGAACTATTTAATGACGTCAATTTCGATCATAGCTGGCCGGGCGCTTGGGCCCGCCCCCGCCAGTTTCGACCCAAGACGATTTCGGCTCGCATGTGCCTCAGACGATTCGCCACCGCATTGCTCGCGGCGAATACGTCCCCCTAGCCGGGGGTTCGCTCATAGCCGCACAGCCATTTCGTCTGCTTCCGTCTGGTCAACTGGGCATCAGATCCCGCGCATCGGCTTCGTCGATTGCGGACATCGATCAGTGGGCGGACCCGTTCTTCACTTTCAGCTCGCTCCACCTTCAGTACCGCCCGTCGGCGAACGTTCTCGCTCTTCACAGTACATGCAAGTGTTCCGCTGGGCCGCGTGGGATTTCGGGGGGTTAGGCTGGCGCGTTCCGACGAACAACTCCGGAACAAGCGCGCGCTTCGCCCATCGCTGTCGTGGGCCACCATCGACAATAGCTGGCTCTAGTGTCTCTCGCCAACCCTCCCCCACTGTACCACCAGCGCCCTCGTCTGCTCCTCGAGATCAGCCTCGTCAACCCGGCAACCGACGTACGCCAGTCTGTTTTGAATGCCTGAGCGCGCTCTCGACCATCGCACCGCTTCCGTCATGCTTGCTCCTTGTGTGACGCTCCAGCTATTTCTAAACTCCACCCCCACCAGCCACCGCCCGCTACCCCTCGGCCCTTTCGGTCTGGCTCTCTCGCCGTGCGAACTCCTCCCGCTTAAGCTTTGGCTCGCCTTGTATCCCCGCCGCGCAATCGCTCTTGTGGCTTGGTTCCCCCCGGTTTCCACCTACAACACACTGGCCCCCGCTCCCCATCCAATGCTCGATCCCTCCTGTCTGCCTCGGTCGCCCCAATGTCGTCCGTGCATCACTCGCTAAAGCGATAGCTTTGGGTCGCGTGGCGGGTCCCTTCCCGCCCCTGCCTCCGCTCCGGGTCTCCCCTCTTGGCTTGGCTCCTAATTCCACGCCCGGCGATTTCCGCCTTCTCCACAATATTTCCTACCCATCTGGTTCCTCGCGCATCGACTTCATTACCCGGAATTCCCGTCGGTCTCCTACTCGCGGTATGATGACGCGGTTCACATTGTTCAGCACCTCGGTCGTGGGGCCCTTCTCGGAAAGGGAGACATTTTCTCCGCCTACCGCGCCCTTTCCATCCACCGTCCGCTTTCGACCAACTTGGGTTCCGGTTCGACGGCCCGTTCTACTTTGACTAGCCACTTCCGTTCGTCCATCCGCCGCTATTCATCTCGCTACCGCACCATAACGTCGTTATTCTGCTCCACTGTTGTCCTCGCCACGGACGCGCCTCCCTTGTGTGCCCTGTGTGTACCGGCCCTCCCCTTTCTCCCCTCTGGCCTGGCCCCCGATTTCTCGTCGATGGCGTGACTTCGTCATATGGCGGGGCCTGCTGGTCCGGATCAAACCCGTGAACCACATCCATACATCACATTCATTCCACCGGATGCTGGGCCGACATACCACCAGTATCTGTCGCTCGAGCCGTGTCCCATCGAGCCCATCACCGCCATTCACCATTCACATCTGCTCGAGTCGACTCCCATCGGGCTCATCACGTCCATCTACCCAGATGCCTGGGCCGACACACCACCGGCATCTGCTGCTCGAGTCGAATCCCATCGAGCCTCACGTCGCATGGAAGACCATCCGGACCGGCAGGCCCTCATTCAACCTCTGTAATCGTTTAAATTATTAAACATGTGGCCATCTCCGCAAAAACACCACTGAGTCTCTCTCAATCCCAACAAACTTAGGAAACAATGGGCTCTCAATATGGGGTGGGGGAGTCCCCTGAATTAGGCCCGGATACGTGGTAGATAATGTTTAGACAGTTGGGGTCTTGTATAATTATGGATTTTAAAACATGTTGCATTCTTGCCAAGGAGCACATTAATTTTAAATACGATTTGAAGAAGGGGCAACTTGATGCACTAGAGTATATCTTTAAAGGAAATGAGGTAATCGTCAATCTTCCAGTTGAGTATGGGAAGTGTGTCATATTTTATGGCTCAAATTTTATTAAAATGAAAAAAAAATGCACGGAAATCAACAGTATTGATTGTCAGTCCACTGAATATGGACCACCAAGATCAAATAACGAAGATATCAACTTTGAACTTAGATATTAAAGCATGCCTATTAGACACCAACCCCAATCACAACTGACAATGGACTTTCTGCTCTGTTATCCTCTTCCATAAAATCATATATAATCATGTAAACATCAATGACTGCTCCACTAACACCCACACGAAACCACAAAATTCCCCGCCCCTTCTATCGACCGATATACCTCAGCACTTCCTTCGATCCTCGAACAATTTCTCTCTGGAACAAAATCCCAACCGACACTGCCTATATCCAGAACGC